>VMRN01000011.1:2200110-2327880 GCA_010277015.1 Poeciliopsis turrubarensis
CTATCTATCTATCTATCTATCTATCTATCTATCTATCTATCTATCTAGATAGCTAGAAATATATATGTGTATCAAATTCACAAATGCTCATGTCAAAATTGGAGTCAAACACAAAACTTTCTGAACAAAATGTCAAATGTGTGCACCGATCAGACAAAGATACACTTTTCTAATTGATGTCAACTACCAATTCTGATATATATTGATTACTTTTGCCCCCATAAGGACTATAGTACGGTATTTAAGTGGAAAAAAATGTAGTAATTTTGAAGGAATTGTGTTTTTTTTTTTGTCTAATTTGTGATCCTTAGAAACGTGTATCAAAGTGCATAGTGGTGGTTGACCCTTTTTATAGACTTGAAATAGAGAGAGCTTTTAGTTTTGATGCATTCAGTAAATTGGAAAACAAATGTTTTATGTATTGTGGTAAAATTGGCCAATAGTTTGGTGTAATTTCAAGCCTGCCTTGCGCTTGTATTAGATTCATGAATGTGAGCAAGAAAATTGTTCATAGCAAAATGTTACGGTATAAACACCAATGGTATCAGGGAGTTTGTGATCTTTGAAACTAATATTTTAAAACCTCTCTGTTTCTTCACACTTGTGGCAGATCCACGGTTTGTTGAAACCTTTGGTTGGGTTTGTTGTACAGATTTTCTGCCCCTTTAACTGAATCTGTGTGGGCCTCTTCCTCACTCACTCACTTCAGCTTCATTGTGAAAACAAAACATTTACGAGTGGCATGAAACATTGGAGCTTGAGACGAGAGCTGAGTAAAAGCATAAGCTCCACATTTGAAACCAGGCCTAGTTGATTTAGAAAATAAACATTTTCTAGCTTCTTGAAAGGAGAGGATGTGTAGTTTATTATCAGATATGTGTGGAGCAGTGACGTGCGGTGAGGTTCATCGCTGGTGAGGCACTGATTTAATCATAATTATATTTACAAATATAGACCCCCTGCATGTTATTGATTACAGAAGGAAATTTTGTGCATGCGGACAAAGCTGGAAGGCAAAAGAACAATTTTCTTTTACATGTCATTCATAGCTGTGCTGCCGCCGTAGAATAAGTCTGTTAGCTCAATTAAACGTAGACATGTAGATATTATTACTTTCGTGCTGTGCTCCACAGAAAAAGGATGCTTTTAGGGTTAATGTTCATTTTGCGATTAGCAATAAGTGATTGCTGTGGTACGAAGAGAAAACCAGAAATATATTGCTGCACTTCTGTATTTCTAGCTCCCAACTGTCTCTTACTCTGCAGTTGTGGAGTCACAATGTCTGGGATCATGAGCGCCCCCTGCCATGAGGCAAGAGAACTGCCTGCCTCACCTCGAATCTGTTCTCTGCCGTTTCTGATCGCTTCTCTGCACATGAAACTCATTACAAACACAGTTGGTGACAAGAACACTGTACATTATATACATGAGCTAAATTATGGAAAATCGATTCATATATTAAATGTTTTTTAACCATTTTATTGGCGACGTACAGACAGGAGGAACATGCTCTCATATAATGGCAGTCAGCGAGAAGTTGATCAATCCCAGGTGAGGCTCAGTTTGCTGCTGCCTCACCAGCTTCCGAGCATTTGAATGGGAAAATGTGAAAATACAGTGATTTTAAAGAAAAAAAAAAATCAAAACTGTTTAAGCTAAATACAAAACAAATACTTTACAGTAGAAACCATTATATAATGATGATTATTTTATCATTATATATAATTTTTCCATGTATGTCTCTGGTGTGATGTCAATCACTCTGTAAATTCCATGTTATTAACCAGGAACCCACCCTGCCCCGGTCTGTGGAATGAGTGCATTTAGGAATTTCAGCTATGCTGCTCTCTAAATCGGTTTGTAGCTGGTGTGTTTCTATCGGTGACCTGAGCAGTTAGCATTACACTTAAAATTTAACTACAGTCGCTTTTGGTTTCTGAATTCCCTTTAAAGTTCAGATTTTTGGAAATGACCCTTTGTCCAACAGTGACACTTCTGCGTGTGACATGACATGTCACAAGAACAGTTACAAAGAGTCTTTGGTCATTGTGTGACAGCTGGAGATGTGTGGGCCAGTAGGCCCTGCAATTATCAGTTGTATCAGTCGTGTCTTTTGATACTGTAAATATAGATCTCCCTTTCCTTTGCCTGTCAGTTAACGCGTGACAGCTGGGAATGTCACACTAAAGAGTCCAGATTAAATCAGTCTGAAAGGCCGTGACTTGTTTTGCTATTGGCACGTTTCCCAACTTGAAAGATTCCACACTCTCTGTAAATGTTGTCTTGATTTAGCGTCGAGGATACAAGGTCAGGCAATCGTGTGAATGTTTGTCATCAAACCACCACAAGGTGCAAGACTTTTGCAGGCTGTTTTAGCTCAACTAGTGCAACCTCAAATTATTTGGCGAGATGAAACGTGAAATGTGAAAATCAACGGCAACGGAACTTGTGGGGACTGCGGGTGAAACGAGAAATGAAGCGCGAGACACCTTTCTGCTCACAAACTTCCTCTTTAACTGATTCTGCTAAAAGGGGGAAAAAAAAAAACAAAAGCTCGGGTATTGACTGTTTTTTTTTTTTTTTTCTTTCAAAAGCACAAATATTATTCCTGGATTAAAAATGTTCTTCGGGATTTCGATTTAGAACGGTTTGAAGTAGTCGTCTAAAAAACTAGAACATACCAGCTGTGTTTTATATTTGGATAGTTTACATGATGATACCATGTGACTCCTCTTCTATGTGTGTAAAGGTGGCTGCTGTGGCTCGGATCAGAAGACGTATGTCGTGGGGGGCTGGGCTTGGGCCTGGTGGCTCATCTCTGACATCCAGAGGTAAGAACCTGTCTCATAACAGAGACACATTTCCCGATTGTGTTGTCAGAGCGCGATGTCATAAACTGTCCACATCAGAGATCTGTTTTATGATAAAGAGTAACTGCTTTAACTGGCTGTTTATTTCTGGAGTCAACTGAAAAGAAGTATCCAAACAACTTTCACTCATGTTATTATTAAGATCAAATGGATTTTAATTTAGTATTGGTTTATGACATTGTGCTCCAAATTTTACTAAATTATATTTTCTCTTTTATTAACATAAATATTTGATGATATGATTACACAATTGTTTTCTAATAATTAGATATCTTCTCTCCCATTCGTGTTCTTTACACCATGTGAAATCTTTCCATTCTCAGTGACCGTTCTTATTTCTTCTAAATTTACATAAAATCAGATTAAAGGCGAGTCTGTTTATGCAGCACATTAGGAGGATGAATCTACTGTTGCCGTTGTGGGTCATGAACTTGTAGTTCCTGTTAACAACGTTATTAAAAAAATCCTGCAGTGGAGTTGGTTAATACATAATTTGGATGAACTACTTTGCATTATTATTTAGTTATGAAGGTTTGGTTATTAGATGAAGTAAAGTGTTGGTTTGATTAAATAGAGCTTTTTCCTGCACTGTGTTTGTCATGTTTTTGTTTATGGAAAAACCATGTGATTTAATTGCTAAACTGTAACAGATGTTGGTAACATTTGCTGACTTTAGAAGAATCTGATATTTAACCAGTTTGTCCTTTTGCAGTTTTAGTCATTTTTCTACTTGAGTTTTTTCCACTGGAAAAGAAAACTGCCTGCCTTAAGATATTTCAACAGTTTTTCTAATCTCTTTAAAGATTGCCATAAAATGTAGCCATAGTTTAATTGACTATTATTTTCCAACAGAATGTCACTCTCAGTGGTTTTAATTTTATTTTATATATCAGGGGTCATAACAACATAAGCTCTTATCAGAATTATAATTCTTGTTCCCTAAAATGAATCTAAAATGCTAGATTAAAAAAGACAAATTAATCTTAGTTTACTTTTACATAAAAAAAATACAATACTTTTATTTCCTATTTAGAAATGATCTAAAAATGAAAGTGACTCTATCGTCCATGTTTGAGTTTCCAGTTGTAAATGGTTTTATAATGTGTCTGCCTCCCTCCTTGTTTGTGCTTATCTAACATGCTTTGCTTTGTCTTTGATCAGCCTGTCTCAGCATTAAAACCTGAAGTCACTCGTTTCACATTAGGTGCTGCTTTTTGTCTGTGGTTGCTAGGAAACCTGAGGATAGGCCAAACCTAAACGATGATGCGACATTCAGATTTAAGCCGTCCCAGAGATTCTTCACTGTCTTCAGCTTCTGTTTTATTTTAATGTGCATCCCATACTATGTGCTAAAAGTTCTGTTTGTACCATGTAGCATAGAGGGCATTCTGAAGTAGTGGGAGCCTGACTTCCTGTTGAAGTGCAGCAATTATCTTAATGCTCAAGGATTTGACTCATTGATCCAGCTGGAAAGCACTGTAGGTGGAGCTGCAAACAGGCTCTTATTTCCAGCTCTGACACTTTAAGCAAAAATACAATCAAAATAGGATCAGCTAGAAATATTAAATTGGATTTTTAATTTATGACGCTCTCTTTTGATTAACTGTCAGAATGAAATCTGGTAAGAAAAAAGCTAAGATGTGCAGTGTGTTTGTCCCCGTCTCCCTTCCCTCTTTTACTTGTCGATGGTTATTGACGTTCCTAACCACTGTTGTCCAACTTACTGTTTTGCCTATGCTATTCCCGCTGCCTGCCTGCCTGCCTGTCTGCATAGAATGTCTCTGGAGATTATGACCATCCTCTGTCGCTGTGAGAATATCGAAACCTCGGAGGGTGTTCCCCTGGCTGTGACAGGGGTGGCTCAGGTAACGCACTTGAACAGGTCCAAAAAAAAGGCCAAAGACAGGCAAAGGAGAATGGTGCCACTAACAAACTAACCAATAAAATCTCTGTTTGGCCACTAATGGGGGATCTGAAGAGTTCAGTGCCAAAGAAAGTTGTGCTGCATTTCCTCTTGCGTAATCCTGAATTACATCAGAATTCGAAGGAGTCTGAATTCTGGATTAAGTGTCTTGTTGCTCTGCTGCTGGTGATCTGGAGTCCTTGGGTGAATGGCTTCACTTTTGTTCCTTTTTTGTTGTGTGTAATCTGTCCCTTCCGTTCATTTCCTCTCCCTGCATACATGCCAATTTTTATTTTATATTTTTTCACATTCTTCACAGGATAACGCTTGAGATTATGACCCTGCAGCCCAAGTGTGAGGATGTAGAGACAGCGGAGGGTGTAGCTATAACTGTCACTGGGGTGGCTCAGGTAAATCATCACACTTTTCTGGGAATGCCAGATCAGACTCCACTAACCCCTCTACCCATACCTTCCTTTCTTTGGCTGGAAAGCCAGAAATCAAAGCAGACGAGGAGTTTTATGTACAGATTTCAAGATTCACTCAGACTTTGGGCTAAATTGTTTGCATGATTTTATGTCATCCCAAAACAGAATGCATCGAGCTGAAATCCCCTGATTAGCTGCAGACAGTGTTATGTTTTATGCTCATTTCAGGGCTGTAATGTTTTACTCAAAGGTAAATGATCCATAGTGAAAATATCCAAAACTTTAAAGCTTACATAGGCAGCAGATGTTTGTGTATTTTCCTTCATTCTCAATGCTTTTTTCTACCATCTGGTAGTGATCCACTTTGCATCAATAAGCTGCCCCAAGAAAACTGAGAGACAGTGTTAGTAAGTTTCTTTCACCCCAACTTGGATCCAAAGGAAAAGCATTTTTCTGACTACAGTGTATGGCCATGTGCCAGTTTTCCATTACATGGTATCAACTATTTTAGCTTGAAATAGAGTGGACACTTTGTGTAATGAAACCAAAGTAGCATAAAGGAAAACTAATGAGGTATTTTCTTTACAATTTTTTTCCCTCTTACCTACCTGAATTCAAATTATGTTCAGGCTTTCAAGGCATTTTGCTAAAACTGTGACGGCCCCATTTTGTTTGCCTCTAATCTGCATGTAATCTGCTGGAAACCAACTGTGAGGTTTTAAAAGCTTTTATTTTCCTTCCATTTTTGTGTTATTGTAGCCAGCAAAACCTTCCAGGAATCCAGTTGTAATGTCCAGGTGTGGCCCGATCGGAATCTTTTTACAGTAGAGAAATTCAATCCAACACCTCATTAAGTGCATTTAATAACTCAGTAGGTTTAAAGGGCAGAAATATAACACTTCGTTTTATCACCCTTATGTGGTGAATGTAAGTACTATGATTATGTTCTTAATTTACTCACCTGTGACGCCATGGGTGCTGCAGTCTCTGTTCTTCTTGGTACCAGCAGGTATTATCTGTCAAAGGGAGTTTCTGCAGGATTATCTTTTGTATCTAAATAATGAGATGTATAAAGCTGCTGTTGAGCAAAGGCAGTTAGCTAAAGTGCTGAGCTAATGCTAGCATTTTTACTCTTGATCAATGTTTGATAATTCAGCTTGTAAAATTTTAATTAAATTCCAGTTAATGGAGAAAGTTTACAAGAAACCCCCAACATTTTTCTCATTACCTATAAATGTAGCTCTTTGCTTTGTACATCATAAAATGAAATGATGTTTTAGCTGCTTTGTGCAGAGTGTTCCTTTCTATCCCTGCTGCTGAAGCTGCAGCAGGGATAGTCTCTACTTCAGTATGAACATTATTGTAAAGGGTGGAAATAAAAACAAAAAAATACATCAGTTAAATGTTCAAGTCCGTGTGCAACAATTAGCTGCATATATGTGTCGGAGTACATACATTAATAAGTGTTATTCAAATCCTTCTCTGTTGCTTTTTCACAAGTGATTAAGTTCGGTATCTACTTCCTACTCCTTCGTAATTCTTATTTTTAAAATGCACATCCAAAGTGGAGGTGTGTGAAATGCTATCACATTCAGGGAAGTGTGTGTTTTCTCAAAAAATAAATAAATAAAGATCCTTGAGCACACTGAGAGAATAAACAGCTTATCCTGCCAACAACAAGAGGATACTGTGCGAAGCAAAGCAGGAAATCGTTGTCATGTTGATATATGAACACAGTCGAATCATACCATGTAGTGGAAAATCACTGTCAGTCTAAAACACGAACGAGTCAGAGGACTTGCTTACCAACTCAGAAAGCAATAAAGACCATAAATTATATTGGATTGTAATTCAGTTTGTGTTGAGTCTTCATATTAGACTCCCAGGTCATTCACACTTTGTTTGAAACAGCATCAGCCCGGACTTGTTCAGTGCCAAAATATGTTTTTTGTTTGGAAACAAAGACAATATTAAAGACAAAATCCACTATCTTTTTAAGGTCATGCTGTGACAGATTCATAAATGCTGTGGGCACACTCTTATTTTTGTGTGTTGTAAAAACAAAATTCAAATCCATCTAGATCTCAGTGGCGACAGACGTGCTGTTTGACTATCAAAAGGCAAACCATGTCTTTGGTGTCTGAGCTTGTGAGAAACCAGTTAAACTACTTCTGCTTAGGATCACATTTCCTTTTTCCAAGAGCCTGTGATCCATGTCGTAACATCACTAAAGACATGTTTTTGATTTGTTCTAATATGGTCAAAATAAACCACATGGCCAAACAGGAAGAAAACCATCACTGTGTCGTTTGAAACAGGACTTATTATGTTAATATGTAACTGATTTTGTACTAAAATGTTTTTTATAGCCACTCTGTTGCACTAGGTTTCTGATTTTAGACAGATTAAAAATCTACTTTGTTCAAGAAGCAAACCAGATTCTAGTGGATTTTCTCTTTAAAACTGTGAAACACTGCTGGCAGCATTTTTTTCTCCAAATGATATCCATCTCTTTGTTTCATTTTCTTTCTTCCCGTCTGCATGACAGATTATTAAATCTCTGTTCGAGCCACGGCAATGAGACTGTTCCCTTTTCCGTTTCCCTAGTTGTAACTGACAATGAGCCCACTGTCTGCTGCTAAACAACTCCTCTCACTCTCACAGTTTAACCCAGCAGCTCATCCTGGGAACCATTTGATTGGCCCAACCTAATCCAGAGCCATTGTGGCCTTTTCCATGGTAACAAGTCATATGTTCCTCCACAGTTAAACGTGTCTGGATTTGAGGAGTGGCTCTCAGCAGGAGCTTTTCAAATAAAACCAGAGAAGAACATAATGTCCATGTTGAGATTGGACTTTTTATTTTACTACAAATGTATTTTTTGAATCTAAATATTCACCTGATTTTACATTTTCCCCTATAACCTAAATCAGTTTTGAAAGTTCATTTTAAGTTTTGGAATAAGTACCTAATATGTCCGTTTTTAATAAGACATAAGTTGGAGGAATGAAAAGATGGTGTCGCATAACAGATAGGAGGGTCTCTATCACCATCACCACTCACAAGTCCTTGTGTAAGCCTGAGTCGTGGCACAGCTCCCCCTGCTGTCTGTTTGTGCCGGCATGAATGTGTTGGTGTGGTTGGCTTGCGGCCTCCTCTGTTTGCAGACAGAGTTTCCTTGGTATGACGACCATCTTTCCTGACTTTGTGTTTCCCTC
Source organism: Poeciliopsis turrubarensis (assembly GCA_010277015.1). Lineage (NCBI taxonomy): Eukaryota > Metazoa > Chordata > Actinopteri > Cyprinodontiformes > Poeciliidae > Poeciliopsis > Poeciliopsis turrubarensis. The sequence goes on from VMRN01000011.1 coordinate 2,208,530, forward strand.
GTTTCCGGAGTGGAGTGCATGTTGTAAAGCAAAACCATGTGCAGACCTCTCACCTAAGGACCCAGCTCACTGTCTTTTGTACTGTTTCAGCTCCTGTGAACGACATTATCAGACTAAATCTTCTTAGTGCTTTTAGATGACCTTTGAATGCCTTCATTTAGTAAATCTCAGGCTAAATGCAGTTTTTTATTAGTTGTCTTTTAAATTATTTACATTGTTTGCAGCTTTGTGACCAGAGTGCAGTTATTACTCAAAGGCAAAACTAAATATACCCTATTTGAATTACATTTTAAACTAAATCTCTACTAATCTTTTGATTAGGTAAGTAGATTTGGAGTAAAATGTAGCTTTATATATGGTATTTTTAATGTAAAGTGCTCATAATTTAAAAATGAGTTGGAATTTGATTGAGAAAGTCACAAGGATGAAGTCTGACCATCTAGTTTGGTTTTATATATACCAAAAACACATTAACTTTGGGGATTCATGTGGAAATAGTTTTGAACAAACCCATTTTGATGTGGAGGAATGATATTTTGCAGCCCCCCGTCAGTTGTGAAAAGTTTAAAACGTCTTTCAAAAACTCACCATTCATGCATTCATGTCACTGAGCTGAGTAACGTCGCCAGTTTTATCACTTTCTGTGATGATTCACTGCGTTCGGTCGCCTGTTTTTAATACCCCAGTGATGATGTGAAAGTGAATAGGGAAAGACGGTGTGTGTTTGCCTGCAGATAGCAGAAAGGCTAACACGTTTTCATGCATGCCGCTCGCTCCCGGGCTTGTGAATATGTGTTCAGCTGACAATCTGTGTCCGTGCTGGCACTAGGTGAAGGTGATGACGGAAAACGAACTCCTGGGTTTCGCCTGTGAACAGTTCCTGGGGAAGTCCGTGATTGAGATCAAGAGCGTCATCCTGCAGACCCTGGAGGGTCACCTGCGTGCCATCCTTGGTGGGTGTTTCCTTAAGTTCAGACGGCTGTGTTCAGTGTCTGAACTGTTAGCCCTGTTAAAAAGACAAACGACATGGTAGTTTATCTGGATTTTATGTGATAAGGTAGCACAGAATCATGTTTATCTCTGAAATGGATGGAGAATGATTTATGATTTTCAAAATGTTTTTTTTTAATAAATACATTTTAAAAGTGTGTAGTGTACTTTAGGGCTGAAGATGGATACGTCATTAATATCAGAATAACAATAGTAATACTACGATGATACGATGTTCAGTCATTTCATGGAAAGCTGACGCAGAACTGCACAGCATTCTCGGAAATGTAGGCAGAGGAAAGACTGCAGGACTTTTTGGGGAGTGTGTTAATCGGTTTATCACATTAAAAGACAAAAAGATCTGATGGATTACTGCCACAAAGTCTCCATTGGGTTTTCATCTGGACTGTGACTGCTAATTTAAGGTCACAAAATTCAATAAATTAAAAACGCAAAAATAACTTAGATTTTTTTTTAATTATTAGTATTTTTATGTTTGTTTTACCTGCTCAACAACAAACTGTTGTTTTTTTTTTTTTATGAAATCTGCATATCATTAAAGAGCCAAAACATTAAAACGAGTTTGGACTTTTGAAAAACAGACAATTTCCAAATCTTTTTGGTCGTCAATTGTTTTCTATTTTTTGTGGTCAAATTTTTTCTTTGGACCCATGTGGTTAAAATGTCAGATGTTTTGCTAGTGGAATAGTTTGGAGTTTTGAAGTTTGGTTCTATGCAGTAGTTATTGGCTGTAAATAGCTTACCTGTAGTAGACAGAGGATTACTAAAGGAGATCAATGGAGGCTTCTCTGATTGAGCCTCAACAAAGAGGATTTCAGCCACTTATCACATTTAACTAGAATGAAGGAGCAATATTTTAAAATTCCTCAGTCTTTTAGATTGTCACTCAGGTTGTTATTAGCTTGAAATAATCTACTTTCTAGGGTAGATGGTTAAATGTCCTAGTAAAAGGGTGAATAGTAAGTAAGTGCATTTTATTTAAGTAGCACCTTTCTCAGGCAGCAGTCACAGTAAAAATAGTAAAAAAAACAACAAAAAACTGTAGAGGCAATAAGATACAAAGAAATACATTAAATCTAAGCTCATTTATGCTCATTTATGTGTTTTCTGATTTAGTTTCTAGTGCAAATGTAGTACAAATGAAGTAAATAAAACCTACAAGTACGAGTTTGTTTTGAGGCACTTAATTAAGGCCATAACGATCCCTTTAATCTTCAGGTACCCTCACAGTTGAACAGATTTACCAGGACAGAGACAAGTTTGCGTCTCTGGTGAGGGAGGTGGCTGCTCCTGATGTTGGCCGAATGGGCATCGAGATCCTCAGCTTCACCATCAAGGTGTGTGTCAGGCTGATTGTTTGGTTTTGTTGGGCTTTAATTCTACTTGCCTTACCCAAGGAATATTTCCACCACTTACTGTTTTGTACCTCTCTGTTTATTTTCCCTGCTGACAGGATGTTTACGATAAAGTGGAGTACCTGAGCTCCCTGGGGAAAACGCAGACAGCTGCAGTGCAGAGGGACGCAGACATCGGTGTGGCAGAGGCAGAGAGAGACGCAGGCATCAGGGTAAGACGAGCTTCAAGGAGACGATACCTTTCCCATCCGCTGATCATCTTAATTTAACCGTTGGTCATTTTTCTTCTTTTGTTTTCAGGAAGCTGAGTGTAAGAAAGAAATGATGGACGTCAAGTTCGTCGCAGACACAAAGATGGCCGACTCCAAACGAGAGCTGGAGATGCAGAAAGCCTCCTTCAACCAGGAAGTGAACACAAAGGTATCGAGTGCAACACACATTCTGTAAAATTCAGAAATAGACGACTGAAATTCTAGACGTAGTTCCAAAAAAAACAAACGAATATCCCTTGCAGAAAGCAGAGGCTCAGCTGGCGTATGAGCTGCAGGCGGCGAAGGAGCAGCAGAAGATCCGACTGGAGGAGATCGAGATCGAGGTGGTGCAGAGGAAGAAGCAGATCACTATCGAGGAGAAGGAGATCGATCGAACTGAAAAGGAGCTCATTGCAACCGTGAGGAGACCTGCAGAGGCTGAAGCCTACAAGATGCAGCAGCTGGCCGAGGGACAGAAGTACGTTTCGTTTAGTTTTACGCATCCCGGGAATCAATGGAATCATTTTTTGTGAAACAATCATTTTGCTTTTCTAGCTGTGTTTAACGTTGTCTAGCCGTAAATTAATCTAGGCTAATTCACACTGCAAAAACTCAAAATCTCACCAAGTTATTTTGGTGAGATAGTTTCTAGTGAAAATATCGTTGTGCGCTTAATCTAACTGGAGCCTCCCTCTAAACACTAAAATAAGCATTTGTGCTAACACCGTTACATTTGGTTGTGTGTACAGAAGTCGTTTGGCATATGGCAGAGGCCAACATTACCAGTCACTCGTGACCCATTTCTGCTTCCGGTGTCTCATCCCAGGATGAAGAAGGTGCTGACGGCGCAGGCAGAAGCTGAGAAGATCCGCTGCATTGGTGAGGCTGAAGCAGCTTCGATTGAAGCTGTGGGCAAAGCAGAGGCTGAGAAGATGAGGCTGAAGGCCGAAGCCTACCAGCAGTACGGAGAAGCTGCCAAGACGGCGCTGGTGCTGGACGCTCTGCCTAAGGTCTGCGCTACGCCATCATTCACATCTGGGTCTCAGTCCGTCTTAACCCTCAGAACATTTCTCTTCTACTCATGTATTTCTTGGTCACTGCAGTAAGTCGACCAGTAAATAATACTCATTTCAGTCCGTTGTTCAGTATGTTTTGTTCACGTAACGTAGCTGCTTATGCTAATGTGGCATTAAGTCTGAACTGCAATCAGTTCCATGTTGCACGAACAGATTGCCATGTAAGCCAGCATTTAATGTAGGGCTGAAGCGATTGATCGTAATTGATTCAGTTTTGGAGAAATTATCAACTGATTTACAAATCTGTTAATCATTACAAAAATTGTACACATTTTGAATTTTAGATTAAAGAGGCCTTTGTCTGTGATTAAGCTCTAGTAAAACTCTGCCAGCTCTCAAGTGGCGTAGTTTTAGCCTCACCTGGTTCAAATTCTGCAGCGAAAAAAAATCCCATTAAGCACCTTTTGCTGTCCATTAACTAATCTCAGTTAATCCAAAAAAATAATCTCCAGAATAATCAGTAACTAATATAATCATCATATGAGTCCCTGAATGAATGTATCTCTTGTTGAATTGGAGTGGAACATGTTGCTGATTCTGTTCCATTCAAACATAAACCTCTGATTCAGTGGATGCCGGTCCAGTGCTGGAGGCTTTAATGTTTTGCTTGTGGGTTTTGCAGATTACCAGTAAGGTGGCTGCTCCTCTGGCCAAGACCAGTGAGATCGTCATCCTGAGTGGCGAAGGCAGCCGCGTCACCGGAGAGGTGACTCGACTTCTCGCTGAACTCCCCGTCTCCGTCAACGCCCTCACTGGGGTAGATCTGACCAAGGTGAGCGCTCCGGCCTTCCTCTGTTCCTTTGCTTCACCGGGTCTGCCTTAACTCAACGTTTGTCTTGACGATTAGTCATTTATTTACCGTTTTTTGTTTGTTTTTTTTCTTGTGGAAAGATGTTCCATTATGAGCTAAAACCGTAGAGGTTTGTGACGCCTTTTGAAACTCAAGATTTTATTTTATTTTTTTTTTTTGTAGGGCTTTGATCAGGTTGATCTAATTTCTGTTTTTTTTTTAATTCAAAATCATCCTAAGTGCCATTCAGAATATTTCTTTCCAGCCTTTGAATCATGAACAGGTAAATGTTTACATTACAGTTTTGGGAAGTGCTTGATTTCTGCATAAAGTCCAAGAGAGCTCTTGAGATCCAAACTGTACAGTTTTGCAATAAAGTCCAAATTTGGAGAATGTTATTTACAGTTGAAATCAGATATTTTCACACACCTAACAGAAAGACGCGTGAACATACATTTAACTTAGTCTGAAGTTCAATCAGACTAAACTTGTCTTGTTTTTGATCAGTGGAGAATCAGCAAAATTATTTCTATTTGCTAAATGCCAGAAAACTTTGTGAGAACATTTTTTTTTTTAGAGATTCTTTTGTAACATTCTTTGTATATTGTGTTCAATCATTTAATCTGAGCAGGAAAGTCATGTATCTTAACATGATTTGGTTTTAAATTGGTGTAATTTAGTGAATAGTTATTATTCCTGGCGGCTGATAAATCACTGATTGATCTGTGAATAATAGTTTTATACGTGAGGAATTTTTGTTACATTTTGTTTAGGGTGTGTATAAACAAAAGCTTTGTTTACCTAGACTGTGGAATACAATTCAAATTAATGAGACATTATTAATAGCAGTAATGGGTTATATTGTATAATGGGGAAGTGTTAATTTGCCTAGTTTTTACCTCCAAAGTTCAGTGCTGGAAAAAGTTTGCAAACTTACCTTGAAAATCCTTGAAAGGTTCTTGAGTTTTACCGTGGGGAAACGTACATGATAGAAGAAAATCAGTTTCCATGCTCCACATTTATTGCAACAATCCTTCTGATCCCACAGATCCCTCTGCTCCAGAAGATGACCGGCCCACAATGCCAAGCGGCTGTGTGATGTACGAGACAGTGAGGCCTGAAGCACGAAGACGCTTCTCAGTCAGATAATCCCTCGTTGCAACTGCCTTCAACCAGAAATACTTGACACCAACCAATTTTTTTTTTTTCGTTTGTTTCGTTTTTTTTTTTCAAACTATTTTTAAGCGGATTTTAGTTTTGTATAGGAAAAAGAAATATTGGCATCAAGCTGTGTCTAAGCTTGGTTTTAGTTCGTCCTCATTCTCCTCAGCTAAGATGCTGCTGTTTATTCACTTCTACATGGTATCCAAAACAGAGCAGAGTGTATTGCTTAAAGATCCAGAGATGTATTCCAGTCCAGATCAAAGACTTGCCAAGTCGGGCGCCGCGACGCTGTTTCACCTGTGGAAGCTGCGCGGCGATGCGGCTGCTGCCTCCTCCTGTCTGTCGTTGCAGACGAGTTCGTCGCTTCGACTTGATCTCTTCCACCTCTGAGTGTAAGACGTGCATTTTTGAATCGGCCGTCTGACCATCCTCACTGCGGTTTATCGTGTTGCCCGTCTGTTTCCCATGTCCGGTGCCTGTTTCAAACCTTCACGCACTAATTTGGATTTAAGCCGGTCAAACACGGATGGAGTTTATTCTCTTTCAAACGCGGCTACAGTAAATCTGGTGTTTTGTTTTTTTTTTCCTTTTCTTTCACTTTTATCACACGTTTGAACACATTTGCACCTGCGAAGCGAGAAGAAAGCCATACATAGCCTTAAAGGAGACCCTGGATCTCAGCTGGGGCTGCTGAAACCTTTTCTATTACCTCAAGTAGCTAAACGTTAGGCTGCCATTTTATTTCTCCTCTCTGTTCGTCTTGCGTATTTCCCCCCCTCTGCAGCGGCGTGTGCATCATGAGTAATCGCATGGTGAAACCCATGCGCGCGTCCTCTTCCATCCACGCTGACAAAGCAGAAATGAAATGTCACGAGTTGGAAAACAAGCATGTGATCAGTTTGGCAACACTTCACATGACATCTGCGCTTTGTTGCTCTTTTTATTGGTGGATCTGATGAATGACTGAGTTTGAGCAGCTGGACCTGAAAAGGTTTTGGTGTGAGGAAAGAAAATACGAATCGCCTCCGATCCACTTCTTATGATCATGTCAGACCCTCGCCGATTGTGGTGTAAATGTTCTGGTTTTAATACCGTAAAGATTGTTAGTCAGGTTGATGTTTTCTGAAGGGTTGGCTGAAACTGAGAGGGAGGGTTGCTTGTAGTTGTTACATGATGTCAGAAATCTAAAACTTTGTAATCATCTGTGTTGTCCAGCATACTGTGAATGTTTGGCCTGCCTTTTATTATTGTCGTTTATTTGTTTAGTTTTTTTTTTTTTTTTTTAGTAAACGGCCGATGAACCACTTTGAGAGGAGCTTAACGACGACTTTCCGAGTTTGTGACCATAAACATTTCTCTTACATTCTGCCTCTGACTTTTAAACCTCTGCGTTTGTACTTTCTGTGAAGTTTTAAGACCCTTTTCTTTTGTTTTTGTTTTCCAAAAACGCTCCGTGCGTTTTTACGCCTGAGCAGATGCAGGTGTCGCATTTGCGGTGCGGTGGCTTTCAGCCGTTCCCAGGAAGTGAGTCATTCCGACCCGGCGGGTGAGAATGGATCGTTTTCCTGTCGGCGAGAATCATTCAAAGACTCTGATGTCATTCGGCTGCACATTAAATAATTGGCAGCTCTCTCTCTCCCCCCCGTCGTTCTTCGATCACATTATGTCTCACCGGTTTCTAACAGTCACACTTTTTACGTTAAAGGTTGTATAAAAACAAATAATAAAAAATACATAGCTATATTATAATCTCACCTATATTTGTCGTAATTTTGTGCAACAATGACGCACATTTTCACTCAACAGAACCTCTTTGTGATACTCGTTTGAATTTAGGAAATTAGATTTCCTTAGTGCCTTTGTTAAAGTAACGAGCTCCGTTCAGACTATCACCTCAGAGTAGTGACAGGATTTTTGTTTAAAAATGTGCTTTCGCCTAATCTTGTAGATAAAAATGAACTTGAATATATAGCTGAATTGTTATCAAATAAGTCTATATACGATTTAAAAAATAAAAAAATAAAAAAAAATAAAAGGAATTATTTTGAAACTTTTGACCTCATCGGTTGTTTTGGCCATCATATTTGTGCCAAAGAATGCAAAATCCATTGACTAATCAGATGCAACTTTTTGTGACTTGGTGTAGCCTTTGAGAAGGAAATAAAAAAAAAAACACCAAAAAAAAAACATTTTCAAACTATGCCTTAACTCTCATCTCCGTGTGAAACACGTCTGTTGTCATCTATTCTGTCTGTTGATGCTTTCGTTGGGTTTTATTTTCGCGGCTTCTCGTGTGCCGATGATCGTGAGGAGAAGCCGCGCAGCATGGAGGATTAAGCATGTGTTCATGTTATTCTGTGTTGTCACTCTAATATAAAGTTATATCACCTTCAGTCCGTCTCTGTGTTCAGTTTCTCTTATGCACGTAAATAAAATGAATTAAATCATTTGTACAATTCCCTAATAAAGCTCATATTGATCCTTCACAGGGTAACTCATTTATTGGATTCTAACAGAGCCGTCATACCCAGTTCAGGCCAGTAGAGGTCACTGCAGGGACTTTTTTTTTTTAAACACTTTTCCAAGTGTTATGAAGTAGGATGGAACCACTAGTCTGTTATTTGAAGAGTTTCTAGGCGCCTTTTGTCTTTGAAGTTAACGATTTATTTTGACAGTTATTTATTTTGACAGTTCTTCTTACTTTAATGCAAGTGGAGCTCAGACGATCCCCGTCAGTAAACGTACTGGAGAAGAAGACTTGGATCACACTGAAATTGAAGTAGAACGCAAGCTCGGTATTTCTCCAAGTGGCATCAGCCAAAAATGTGGAGAAAAAACATTTAATATGTATATATATAGATACTTTTAAGAACTTACTCGCATAATGCTTAATATCAAGAATCTTTTCAAGCAAGCATTTTGAGGATGGACCAAAACCTTTGTCAGACCTGAAGTCGTCCTGTTGCTGCATTATGCAAATTTGCGATCGTCATTTCTTGTGACATTTGTTTGGCTGAGAAAGGAAATTTCCTCAACTTCACTTTGATCAAACTGTAAAATGACCAGTTTGCCGAGGAGCTTCTCCACCAACCAGACTGCACATCGTTGCTCTCCGGATTAAAACCTTAATTCTAGATTACATTTATTGTCTTTGTACAGTCAGCGGCTCTTAACTGCGGAAGAAATTAAAACCACATTTCATGCTGGTGGATGATGATCAGATCATAAAAGCACAAAATGCAACAAGAGTCAGGAACGGGACACGAACCTACCATGTTGGGGATTTTTTATTTTTTAGATTTTTTATTTTTATTCAGCCTATTGATCAGATATGCAGGCTGGAAATAGTTCTGACAGTTTAGAAGCAGGATAATTTGTTCTGTCTGCTAAATGGCAAAAAGGTCAAAGTTGGGGGTCGTACATCAACATATTTTGAGATCTTCAGAAATCAAGCTGACAAAAACTGTGGCAGCTATTTGTGTTATTCGCCTGACAGCAGATTAAAAAGCTACAACAATAAGTTGGTTGTTGATGCCGTCTTTGTAATAACAAATATGAAATAAATACAGTTTTACGATATTAATTTGGGAAACAGGAAGCGCTTGGGAACCACCGACTTGGATGAGCCTCTTTTTGAAATAATAAACATAAAAAAATAAATAAATGTCCGCTTTCTCACAGTTTGTTTTACTCTACTGTACCCTTTTTTTTTTTTTTTTTTAAACCAACACAAGCGGCTCGCGTTTGGTTTCACGAATATCGAAAACACCCAGAGTTCCCCTTCGGAGCAGGATTAAAATGTCCTGTCCTCCTCTCTCGTCGTACGCGACTCTGTTCAGCCTTATCTCAGCCGATAAGAAGCTCATTTTTCAGCACAAAAAAAAAAATCTTCTGTTACTTTGCAGGACGTTTTCTAATCTGCTGTAAGGACCGTGATGAAAACCTCATCTTGTGAAAACCCAACAAACTGACGAGGGACATCAGCCCTGTGTGATCTGTTGATGTGTCTCCAAACTCTTAATTAGTCTATATAAAAAAAAAAAAAATTAAAAAAAAAGATCCAATATGAGTGTGAAAAAAGAAAAAGCTGGTTTTACCTCTGATGAACTAAGGAAAGTTTGATTACAGCTAAATGATCACGTCTGAAGTAAAACAGAACATTTTTGGCAACAAACTTCAACTATTTGTCTTGAAACAGCCAAACTTTCTGCATTTTCTCTTCCGAAAACCAAACGTAGCTTTTACCCAGAAGCTGAACACGCTGCATCCAAATCTACTTTCAACTATAAAACACCATTCTGGATATTTTACAACTAGAATGACTTCCCTTTCCAAGCACAAATCTACTTTATTTGTTTAATTACAGTAACGCTTGCTTAGTTTTATGTCGAGTCGGTACATATGTGTCAAACTCAAGGGTCGGGGGCCGAATCCGGCCTGCCATCGATTTTTAGGAGGCCCACTGGCTTCTAAACCTGCATGAATATAACCGTCAAGGTAACAATTGTGTGCCGACACCGATGTGTTATTCTACCAATCAAAACGAAGCGGCTTTTTATGTCTGTTAATGATCTGATGCGGCCAAAAATGAAAATCAGTTCGACGCCCTTTGGTGGAAAAACATATTTTCGTGGCTCTGGAGTCTTTTTAACTGGGTGACTTTGGTCCAGTTTCAATTGAGCACCTTTAAAGCTTGCTGAACACTCAATGAAAGCGTCTTCCAATGATCACAGACAAGCGAAAACTTATCTGTCTCGCAGAAAGAGCAGAGGCTTCTCTGCTTGCAGATAAAGCTTCTGGACGCCACGGAAACCACCCTGATAATCCGGGCCTGTGTGTTTATCAGCCCCGGCAGGAGGGACAACACAAGCACACACACACACACGCACACGCACACACACACACACACACACCCTGACCAGGAGCCACCGGGTCCCACCTAACCCGGGCCCTTTCTGAGGAACACTCACATCATTACCAGAGTAAATTACTGGATTTTTGTCTCAACCGTACAGGAGGGGAAGTGTGATAAACGACGCTGACCTTAGAAGGAGCGCATTAAGAGTATGGAGGGTATTTCCATATTAATGACTCAGTTTCAGAGGAGGGGGCATTCATCAGTGCCACTCGAAAAGTCAGTCCACCTGGTCAACCCCCCCCTCCCCCCCCCCAGTCCTCAAGCCGTTTCAGCTTGCAGCTCCCCAAACTTTCTGCTGTCGGTTGACTGGCTGAGCAGAGCTGAAAGACCTTCAAGTCAGACGACTTGATTCCTCCAAGAAGAAGAAGAAGAAACGGTTTATTTTTAAACGCACGTGGACAAACTGTCTGGGATTAAAGACAAAAACGCAGCGGGAAACGCACTCCGCCACGGCTCAGCCGCGATTTCTGACGCCGCGAACGTGACGAGGATGAGAACGCCTTCCTCCTCGTCCCGCAGCCCGGCCGAGGACGCGACAAGAAAATGAAGGCGAAAGAAAGAGAGAAACGTGGCGGCTTTAATAAGACAGATAGCGCCGCGTCAGCTGACATATAGAGGTATTAAATTCCAAACAGTGGACGCTTTGCACATAAATCCAGCAGCGAGGAGATCCGGAGGAGCGGAGAGATGCTGATTGATTTCCACGTGGGGAGATAAAGGTCTTGGTGGCTTTATGAAGGAACGTTGTCTTGGCTGACTGTCGGGATTCTTCTGATTAGAGTGTAGGCAGGAAAGGTCAAAGGCCACAGCGAGACAGAAAAAAAAAAAAAAGAGAAAAAAGGAAAACAGTGTGGCTGAGCACACAGAGGGATTCATTTAGCTACGTTACGGCCACAGAGTTCGATGTCTGACGCTGAAACCTTAAATTAGTGCATAACTGTGAAATTGGAAGGGAGGAAACGTTTACTTTATTATTATTATTATTATTATTAGTTAGAACTAAAAGTCTGAACTGTGCGGCCTGCGTTAGAAGTCAAATTTAAAGGCCCTTTTGGTGAAGCATGGTGGTGGCAGCATCATGATGATGTAGCCATGTTTCTTTTTTTCCAATTCAAGAGGACAAACAAGTCAGATTTCTGCGTGCTCTAAAGTGTTGCGGCCGTTTTATTCGTTCCTTTTTGTTCCAGGAAAAGGCTCGACATGCATTGTTTTCTTCTTTTTGCATGGCCCTAAATAAAGCAATAAGCTAAACTTCAGTCTTCACTCTTCCTCCAGATTCTGGGATCCTGACTTCCAAATGAAATGTGGAATTTACTTGAATGTAAAAAGAGGAAATTTTAACCACTGAACAACAATCCAGCTATTTTTCTCCTTATCCCAACACCACAAGCTTCTGACGTTCAGGAGCAAGTCGGCACAAGAAATGAATACGTTTTAGTACCAAACCTTTTGCCTTTGGTACTAAAATTGGCATATTTAAACGGCAAAAATGAGTTTATAGTTTGTTTTTTTTTCTGTGTACTCTGCTCAATAATTAACTTCTTTTTTTTTTTTTAATATAAATCTTTAAAGATCCAAAACACAAAGTGCCTCATTAAAATAAAGAGGATTATTGCCACATTTTTTGGGCAGGGGTCATCAGTCGTTTGTTATTTTGTTGGCCAAATCTTTCACCTTTCTTGGACCGTGGCTCAAATTTCCTGAGACAATTTGGGTTTCTTATGATCTTTAAGTCATAAACATCAAAATGATCAGAAATGAGAGGAATTGAAACATTTCATTACATGTGTTGTAATTATGTGTGAGATGACTTCCACTTTTTGAAGTGAGTGATAAAAGCTGTCGAACGTTTAGACAGTATTACATTTGGAAATGCACCTGCAGACTGAAATATTACAGTTTGGTCTAATCCGACTTCGACATGCTCCCTTCATGGTTTGCAGGAAACTGCAAACTGGGTTCATTGGGTTCTTAAAAGGTCTCTTTCTTCTCGCCGCTCTTCCATTCAGGACACATGTGTGGCGTCTCCACACATGTAACAGCCTCAGGACGAGGCACAAGGGTGTGGACTTTTACTGGACTGTGGCAATCAGGTTGAGAGAAGATAAGGAGGGGGAAAAAAAAAAACCCTCTCTGGTCCACCCCAGATGTCATCACGGTATGCTAATGAGCTGAGGGGGGCCACCTTTTAAGTGCTGGAGCCCAACAGACTGAGCAGTTAGGAGACATAGACCAGACATGAGCACTTGTAATGAAGATGTCTAACGACAAGTGCAAACAGGTGAGGACAACTCAGACAGGAGGCGGCGGCCAATCGATCTGAATTTATTTGTGTTTTGAAATCATTTTCACCCCAAATTTCTTTTTGGTTGCAGATTCCAGATGAGCCAGGGACTGGCTGCTTGGCTGTTCTGTCTTGTGCCCTGGACAGGATATCATCTTATACTGTAAGTTTTTTAAAGAGACACTACAGTATAGATGATGTACTATCCAGGGTATCATTCCACCTCCGCCGGGGGAGACTCGGGCTGAAACGTCAGGGGGCCGAACACACAGCCGAGGGGGGCAGTTAAACCGTTACCATTACTGAGTTTTAGTAATGGTAAGGGTTCCACGGCCTTTGCTCAATGACGACGAGGGAAAGGACGAGCTGGCGCATTGTTACATTTAAACCAATAATGTCAAATAAAAATGATGTGGTTGTCTCCCATACATGAGTGCCTCTTCATTTGTACAATCTGCTCTTAATGGTTTTGTGTTTACTCATAACAGGTTTCAAAAAGTCAAATTTAAGACTTTTTAACTTTTTAAAATATTTTTAAGACAGTTATGAGTGAATGAATGTGTATGAATATCGACCAAAAGTCAGTAAATTTATACATGACGAGCATTGTATAAAACTATACAACACCTGCTAGCTAGCTAGCAAATAAAAAAATAAAAAAAACTTAGCTAGCTTCAACCGTTTTGAGAATCGTAACGAAGAGGGCGACTCAAGCTTTTGCCTGACAGAAAAGTTCAGCAAGAAATAAAAAAAAAAAAACATAAAATATACGGGGTTGAGTAGACGTGGCGAAACTAAATTTTAATTTACCATTATGATTAACTCATCCAAGGCTAATTTACTTTTTTTTTTTTTAAATAGCTACAGGAGTTGTCGACTTTTGAAGAATGCGCGGGCACCCTGCGTAAGACCTAAATTAATTTTCTGGCCCTTGCTGGAGTTAGCTTGTCTAAGGCAGCGATCTTAGCAGCTGTTCGGGGGTCTGACACAGCTTGTTTCTGTGAGGAAACTCTCTCTCCCTGACATCAGGACTCTTACTGGTTATTCATCAAGATGCCCTGAACTGCTGAGTTAACCCACAGGCAGCGGGAATGAATCTAATCCCCATTATCTGACCCACTTTAGCATCAGGTTAGTGCTCCACTTTCCCCATCCATTAGTGAGACAATGTAGCCCTCGGAGGCAGAGTCGGGCTTTATAGGAGCCAAAAGGACGGAGCGAGCGTTAAAAACACGGAGAAGAAGAAGAAGAGGAGGGAAAGTGATGGCCGCAGAGATGGATGGCTGCACTTCAAAGGGCAGCAGAGACGGCTAAAGTGATAAAGGGAGTGGAGGGAACTGGGTTGGACGGTGCATCAGGGACATGTGAGTGAACATGACGGTGCAGCTCTCGCCTTCGGTTTATCTACAGCGCAGCGTTTGTGCCCGCCGAGGGGAGAAAAAGCCCTGAGAGCCAAAGATAAAAACGTCTCGGCCTTTTCGCAGCCTGCCAAACCCGCTCAGCCATGAAGGAGCTGTCAAAGCCGCGTCAAAACATCCACTTGATGAGCCGCCGTGTCATGTTTGCTACCAAAGAGCTACCGGAGCTTAAAAATACACTTCAGCTGGGTTTTTATTCTGCTGTTGTCTGAGGAACGTTTGGACAGGCCGCCCCTCACTTCTAAATACAGTAACATGTCCCTGCAAACGGGTTAATCGAGGACAACTCCTGAAACAAAACAGAGGAGGAGTGAAAGCCAGGTCCGTGGCGGTTCTTGGCCTGGACATGGAGCACATGCTGCCTCCCGGCTCCGGGTCACCCTCCCGATGAGGCCGTCGCCTCTCTAGCTCCGGGTCTGTCTTTTGGTCCCAGGAGTTGTCGGGCTTTCTTCACTACTTCATCTTGGCAGAGATCTTGAGCCGGACGTCCCTCAGGTAGATCCGGCTCAGGTCCTCCCCGGCCTCCCGGGCGATCCGCGCCACCATCTGGCCGGCCGCGCCGATCACCATGCTCTGCAGAACCGAGAAGCGACGCAACAGGTTTCATTCGATTTGATCGATTAATCGATTAAAAAAAACAAAAACATTTTTGACCGAAGAGCTTAATATTAAATTACTCCAATGAAAAACTACTGGAAGTCAAATAAAGAACTGAAATGGATTTAAAATGGAAAAAAGATTCAGAAAAAAGCAAGAAAGTCTTTGGTAAAATAAACAATAAATCCCTTTATGTTGGTTCAGGGTATCATGTTACTCAGGTTGATAAATTGGTATGATTACCAGACTTATGTGATCTATAACGTATTATTATTGGTATTTTGTTCCATATCTTTTACCTCCATTGCATATTGGTCTGAATGTAACGAAGGCTGCAGCGGACAAGTGTTTCAGTAATATATTATATATTATTCTGAGAGCATGTTTTATCCCATCTATATCCCAATTAACGTTGAATCGATTACTAGATTATTTGATGATTTCAGTAATGAAATCATTACTGATGATTTCAGTAATGAAATCATCACGATTAAGTCGATTAATCATTTCAGCCCTTTTTCAAGTTATGGTTGAAAAGCCATTACGTTTCAAAAGTCCAGTTAGTTTTAGACTTAACTGGAGCTCCAGACGATCTAGATGGAGTAAAGATGCCTCTCTCTGTGTAACCCAATGTTGTGATATGTTTTAGAAGACTACCTGCTTTCCTGTTGGAAATTACAAACAATTACACTGCATATAAACTACATTTTCCTGTGTCCATCTTATGAAATTACCAGAAAGGCCAGAAAATATTAACTTGAGGTCAAACATTATTCAGTTGCTGTTGGTCAGACGTCGGTTTGCAGAGCTTTCTTTACCCAACCTGGAAAACCGAGTTCTCCTAAGTATGACTCCTTTTGAGGGCAGTGGCCTTGAAACATTCAGCAGCACAGATGCATCTACAAATGTTCTTCCTCATCTAATATGCAGAGTCCAAAAAGGTTGATTAAGTATTTATGAGTTAAAAAAAAAGAGAAAAGTTTAAAATAGGGGTAAATGGGGACTATATATATAAACAGTACCTTTAAAAAGGTGTTTTGCTGCTTTTAGTTTTACAAATCAATCGTGATCAACAAAATGTGGCTTTTTTTTATACAACAGAAATCAGTTTTTATCTAAGTGGAAACTGATTTCTACAAAATAATGTCAATTAAGTAAAAAAAAAAAAGTAACATAAAATAAGTGTTGACAACTGAAAGGATCTTCCAGTTGTGTTTACACTACAATCACTTGACACACAGTCACTGAGCCCCACTCCACTCATTGTGAGACTAACAGCACCATTTGACTGACCCTCTGTTGAATTAGGTCAGTCGCTTCAAAGGGGGTAAATATTTACGCAATCACTTTATTTTATACCTATTTTTGTTTAATTGTCACTGTTCTGTATAAATCAGTTTTCACTTTGATATTAAAGGGTTCTTTGTGTAAATTTCTTGGTTGGAAAAAAAAAGCCAAACTTAGTAAATTGTTCATGTTTCAATGAATGCTAAATACACGTTATAGACTAACAATTGAACTTTTCCATCCTAAAAACGGAGCATAAAATTAATCATCCTAAACAAAATGTCAACAGGATGACTCTGGGAGGCCTCTCTTAAAGATTACACGCAGATAAATGTTAACATCAGCATACTTATGTGATGCTTGTCTGTAAACAGCGTCCAGCTGCACATTTTGACCTCGTGATGTCACCGGATGAAGAGCTTGAGGAAAGCCAAAGTCTCAGGCGTTTACGCCGACCGGGACGTGCACGTTTGTCTCCGCGGAGACGTTTCTGGGTTAAGCTGCTGGACAGCTGCCGCAGCTAAATGATGCAGTGTGTATATTCAGGCTAAACTGCAGGTAAACACAGGGGACGTTAATGTCCAACCACCAAGCGGACGTGCAGGCACGTGAAGCTGCCAGACGCTTTACGACCAGACAGACAGAAACGCTGGAGGACTTACCATGTGACTTTCTTTCTTGGTGAACAGTTTCACGGAAATCTCCAGCTCCCCGTTTTCTCCATCCTGCCAGAGTTCAATAGACTGAAAACAGAGACAGATTGTTAAGAGTAGAAACTATGTGCACTTATTAACAAAATTAAATGTTCGGTCAAATAAACAGCTGGGGAGTCAAAAAAAAAAAAGAGCTCTGAATGGAGATCAGAGGCTGTAATTATAGTTCTTACTTCATACGTTTTGCTTTTATATAATAAAATCCTTTAAGATGAATTAAGCTGTCAAAAATGCACCAGAGGCAACAAGCACAACAAATCAGATTTTAAAACTAAAATTTAAAACGCAAGAAGAAACGGCAGCCTAATTTACGATGACATGAAGAAAATAACCTTCATTTATGAACCTGGGGCTGAAACGATTAATTGGATTAATCATAATTAATTGTGGTTAATCGATTATTTGAAAAAATAAAGAACTGAGTTATGTATTTAATTTAATCATTTAATGTATTTCTAATGTGAAAAAAAAAAAGGCTGAAGCGGTTAAGTAAAAATATTTCTATTAATCCGATTAATCTTTAGAATAATTGACAGATTAATTGATTACTAAAATAATTATTAGGTTCAGGCCAAGATGAAACACGTACTTGTGCGCTAAACGGGCCACAGTGCGGTGACGGTTTCCCTCACCTGGGTCATGGAGTAGGGCACTTCCTGTGGCAGATACTCCAGCAGCTTCTCCCTGATGATGTTTGTGCAGATGTCCTCTGGACTCTGGTCAGTCAGAACCTCGCTGTGGTACTTCCAGGGTCCGGGCTTGGCTTCAACCAGGAAGTAGCTCTGCAACAACAAGGCGGTACGTGAAACGCATTCATAACTGACGGTCGTGTGCGGTTGTCTTCGCATCTGAACGTGCGACAACCACAAACTTCGACGTATTTATTTAGATCTTATGTGGCGGACCGGCACAAGCGGAAAGATGTTTATGAAGAGGAAGACGAAGCAGGAATGGTTTTCAAAGCCTCAAAACTTACCCTCTTTATTAAGGGAAATGTAAAAGTATTGCTCTTTATGAGGGCAAACTTGCTTTATTATGCCATTATCAATTTATGTAAAAATGGTCTCAGAACAAGAATAGATTATTATTATGACAATTTATCATCCAGCAAAATGACAGATATTTATCAATACTTTTGCAGGGCACTGCAGGTAATGTAATTTTTCTGCTGCTGACTTCAACAACTATATTAGTGTAGAGATTTAACGTAAACTATCATATTAATTTACTTGTAAAAACTTCTTTTTTACAGCATTAATTATGCTTTTCCACTTTTGTTACTTAGTTTAATTAGTTATTACCTTAACATACTTTTTTCTTTATTTTGTTCCACATTACCAGGACAGTTAGCGCAGTGAGTGTAACTACGGTGTAACGTGCTTTTAACACCCCATGCGTCCCTATCTTGTGTGACTGCTCACCTTCAGAGTCTCCACATCCTCTCTGTCCACAGCAGACAGCATGAAGACGTCCTTAAAATGAGGCCAGCCCTGCTGACTCCTCAGCTGCTTCAGTTTCTCTTTGCTCAGCACAGAGTTTGGCGTTTCACCGCCCTCGAGCGCTGCCGTGTCCTCGTCGTCAGGAGACGACTCGGAACTCCTCTCTGGTGTCTTTCGAGCCCACGGAGGCTTGATGACGGGCCTGACCCGCACCCTCCGTCCGTTCACCACGCCACACGTCAGCTGCGCCGTGATGTCCAGCAGCCTGTTCTTGGCCTTCAACAAGTCCACCTTAAAACATCACAAAGGGCTTTTCTTAAAGTGCACATGGAAGCACAAGCTTCTTTTTTTTTTCTTACAGTTTTGGGTTATGTTCAAGAAAAAGTTGGCTCTTCCGTATGATGGAGATTGAAAATGGAGGAGAGAGGAACCACAGCTGAGCTGCAGGAGCCAAAAGGCTTGAAGCCAAGAGCCACAAACTGGATTTGAGAAGTTAGAATAGACAGCATGGCAGACAGACTGACAAAGACAGAATAGATTGATCTTTTACCGTCATAAGGCAGAGTTAGAGTGGTGAGAGTGGGAAGTGCTTCTTTTAGACGTTTGACGGATAATGAGAGATTTCCTTTCATAATTTGAAACACAAGGTCTACGCTCCATTTGGCTTTTCCACATTTTGTTAAACCGCAACCACAAACTTTAATGCTTTTGTGGGATGTTTATATTCATTTGCTATTAAATTAGTGGAGTTAAGTCATTTTAGCCATGTTCTGTATAACCTTTGTTTGCTTTTAGCTGACAAATTCCTAACTTCCCAGGGACAAAAGACGAAAAATAATTTAAAAATTTAAACAAGTAGTGCTGAAGAATAAATACATAAAAATGTATGTGTTGCAATAGCCATGTGATCAATATCAACGGATGATATGCCCGATAAAATATTCAATAATTTCACTGAACCCCGAACAAGAACCACAAACCATTCTGGGGGATGTAGGCAGAAGAAAGACATTAGCTGCTCAACCTGTCACTGTCAGCTAAGCTATGATGGTGGCATCAACTAACCGATTCCCTCTTTGGTTACCTAGCAACAGCCTATAGAGTAACTTCTGCATTACCATCTTTATCTTTTACCACAGTTCCTTATAACTGCTTAAAAAAAACCAACAACGTAAAGTGAAAACTGACTAAAACAAGAAAGTTTACGCCATCAGTTTGGCGGTATTTCAGATATTCAAAGAAAACCCCCCAAAAACAAATCAATAATTATCGATATTGACTGCTATGAAACCCTTATATTGTGATACGTTTTTCAGTCACATGATCCGGCACCAATATCAACAAAAAGTAGAACATCGTGTTTGGTAGCAGTGTCACAATGTGAGGACAGTATGAGAGATGAATACCTTGTTGAGCACCAGGATTGCTGGGATCTGCGGATGCTGGGCGAGACATTTCAACACCTCGAAGTCCAGCGTGGAGCTCATCCATCTGTCTGACACGTCCACCAGGACAACCACTGGAAATCGACAACAGTTCTATTCGTACAGCTTTCGGAAACGTTTAAACCATAAGCGCAGCTCAGATCTACACGTGAACATCTCATACTCAGGTCAGCTTCTTTGACGGTGTTCCAGGGATCCACGAGCAGGGATTTCTCCAGCTGGTGTCTGTGAAAGCAGAGGATCCGTTACAACCTCAGACAGACTGGAGACATTTAATAGCAACAAATAAGTGAACACAAAGTGCACCTTTTGGCTTTCAATGGTGTGGTGAGGCCAGGGGTGTCCAGCAAAATCTGCAAAGTGAGCACAAAACCGACTGATACAGGTCTTTTCTCTAGAGCTGCACTATATCTAGGGGTGTCTCGATCCGATACTGATATCGGATATTGGTCCGATAACAGCCAAAGAAAACTGTTGGTAAATAATAAATTGGTCAGTTGTTCTCATATTTATTATTGTTGACTATTGATTTGTTTGATCGAGCCTTTTCTAAAATAAATAATTAAAAGTATGAGTGATTCATGCTCATCTCGTATCGGGTCAATATTGGTATTGGCTAAAACTCAAAGATCCGATTTCGGTATCATCAAGCTGTATCGAGACACCCCGACTTCAATCTCTGGTGAAGCTCTTACGATCTGCGTGTTGGCCTCTGTTAGGACGCCCAGAGAACGTGTCCTCGTTGTGTGAACTTTCTTGGATACAGCAAACACCTTTGAGCAACGATAAAAGACTTGTGAGCTTCGCCTCCTCTATAGTAAAATGAGACGACAGCTAAAGCAGGTTTCAAAGACAGATGAAGACCTTTCTGCCGAGGAGCTGATTGGACAGCGTGGACTTCCCGGCATTTGGCGGTCCGATTATAGCCACCTTCAGCACCTTTGAGTCGGGAGGCTGGTCAGGATGTCTCTCCAACAAGAATAGCAGTTCACCTTTAAAGACATGACGCGCGGGAAGATGATTAGAGAGGAAAAACAACGGCATGTCAAATTGGTGACAGGACGACATCATCAGCACTTTTTGAAAATAACGCCAGGCCTGCACAGTCAGACCGGTAAATCTCCGAGGCAACGGCCTGCTTACTGCTGTCTGGAGGAACTGAGGCTGGGAGGTGATAAACGCCGCTGTCCGTCTCCGCTGCTTTGCCTTTCATCACTCCGCCGAGAAATGCTTCAGATGTAATAAAACAAGCGGGAGTGGAGATGAATCCCTGCCTCCCGCCTCGGCTGCAGGCGGCAGCGCTTCCTGTTAAGACATCAACATCCCTGTGACTTTGATGCTCGCGCCAGAGCAAGATGACTGATTGCGCTTCCTGGATGCTGAATGATTTGGAACATTATTAGGATTTATTCACAGGGCTCTTGTCAAAAATGTCTCTCCGAAAATTCTTCAAAAACTTCTTATTCTAATGAAGCAGATGCTGGGAACTGCATGATGTTATCAATGTCTCGTGGCGTTTTTTTTTTTTTTTTTGGCTTTTTGCATTTAAAAAAAAATTTGTCTTCTGAATCACCTTCCTCCATTTCATCCTATCCATGACATTCCCTTCTGTCACACCAACCCTCTAAACATGCTTAGTTACAAAACTCCCTCCGGGGAAGCAGGTAAATGAAGGTTTGCTTAACAATAAAGACAAAACAATAGAAGCAATGACACATTTCAGCACACTTGGGGTTTCAGTTTCTACTTTTCATCTATCCCAGGGTAAATGACCCACACTAGAGTTCAGTTCTTATGTCTGGCCCAAAGTTAGGATTAGCTTTGACCATTTAAAGAAGACTGATCAGGTATATTGTGCCATCTGCCACTCCTACCGCACACCTCACCACTGTCTCACTGCCCTGGTGAATGTCCTGCACCGAATTCACATATGTCCTCCTCACGACCTCACAGACTCATTCAGCATCAGTTACAGAAAGAGCACAGGAAACGTATAGAATCTGTATATGTCTGATATGCCTTTTATTTTTTAACATTTATGGAATACCTTTCACCTCTATTCCGCTTATTTTTTCACTTTAAATCGTTTTTACTGGTTCTGTGACATGAAGGCATTTATCTCCGCTTAATATTATTGCCGCTTTATTGTTCTACTTCATTTGAATTTTTCTAATTTTTGTTGTGTTTTGTTGTGGGGCGTGGGGTCAGACTGTAACAGAAAAGGAAAAACATTGTTTTTGAAAATTTGCAGTAATTTTACTATTAGTATTATTATTTAAGAGAATCATCTTACTTCACAACAAATAAAGTCCTTTCTTAATTTAGAAAAACAATAAACCAATAAATATATAAGCACTGGAGCTGAATCACAATGAATCCATTCAGAAAAAAAAACAAAAAAACAATTGCACACAGGAATAGCTCATTTATGGTGAAAATGAAATTAAATTAACATGAAAAAGCTTAGTTTAGTTAAGCAATAATCATGATGGTCACAAAAGATATCTTTAACAATAGTGCCTTTAATTTTAAAACAGCAGAAGTAATAATTATATTTAGCCTATATAATTATTGGGGGGAACTAACATTGTTAGCATCCCAATAGAGTATTTTTATTCAGCTAAATGTCACATTACTCCAGCTTGCTCTAATAATGCTCAGCTATGTCTCCCTGCTTCAACAGCGTCAGACAGAGGAGCAGCAGAAACCTGAACGTTAGCACTGACCCGCAGCGAGGCGGCATGACGCACTTTCCTGCCGAGCAGACCCGACCCGCCGCATGGAGATGGCGGCTCCATCTCTGAGCAGACGGCCAAACACCCGGAGAGCCATGACGCTCCTAAACCCGAAACGTTCCCACTTCACACTATTAAATTACTAAATACTGCGACAGAGATGAGCCGCTTGTTTACATTCGCGTTGCCTCAAGGGCGACACCATGTTGCTTCAGTCAAGGACAAGCAGTTTCCGCTTTGGAGAGCGTCCGTATGACGTCTGTGTGAAGGCTACACCGCCCCCTAACGACCGCCGTGTTAACTGCAGCAGCCTGATGTTGACACCGAGAGGAGTTGGTGTCAACCATGTTTTCGGGTAATAACCGCAGGTTAATGGCACGCACATTTACCAGGAGTGTCGGAAGAAACGTAGACTGGAGTAATTCTAGCCAAGTCTGATGTATGTAACTCTAGAAAAATGTTGTTCGTTCAAAATGTTAGTTTATTGTTAAAATATCCATGACATCCATGCTTCAGTCCACGCCAAAGGAAGAACATAAATCAACTGATATGATTATTAGAACCATAACTGACACAATACCAATTAAATGCAATTTTCTTATTTATCAAAGAAGAAATGTGTATTGATTAAAAATGTATTGATACATGCAAGCACACATAAATACTGGAAGAATAATGGACAAATCTAGTCATATAATAATAATGCAATATGATTATGATTGTGGTCAAGGAAGACATTGCTCTTTTGGCTTTTAGGTAAATATGGATAGAAACTCACAGTTATCTGGCTAATGTCAGGCGCAGACACTCATTTATATTTACATATCCAGGAACGCACTGTCTGCTGAAAACAGGAACTGCAATTCCTCTGTCGTTGCTTCTACCATCCTTTCGGAGACAGAGAGGAATTCAAGCCTGGAAGATGTCCCTGCAGCATTTTCTCTGTGGCATGCAATATTGACTCTTGGTTTATGGGAACTGCCTTCGCTCCAAGATTGTTTTTCCTCTTTTTTCTTTTTTAAATTTCTCATGGGGGTCAAGGGAAGATACATTTTAGACTTTCACCTTTTGCTCCCCCTTTAACCTCAACCTTTCTTTAACCTGCATGGATTCGGGGCTTATCCATGCTTGGTTTTACCTATAGAAATCTTAGTCAGCTTCTTACATGTGTAAACAACTTTTTCAATGTACTTACAACACAATTAGTTTCAAAATAACAACAAAGCAAATTAAAAAAATTAAAAAAAAAACATTTCAGGTCACAGATATGCATTGACCCAAACCATTCTTTAGTAGCTTTGGTTGTTTATTTAGGGTCATTAAGGTTAACTTCCATGCAGCGCCGGCCCAATGTTGTATTTGGGCCATTACTAACAATGTCCTAATGCAAATTTTTGGGATCTGGAAGAAGGGGCCAAATTTGATTGGCTGGCCTGGAAAACAGTCACAGATGATTGTTTTTTATTTGCTGACTTGCATTAGTGAACAAACTGAGCTCAAATACAAAGGACCAAACTTTTGATTGTAACTATGGTGGCTCAACAATCAAAGAACGAATATTATTCTTTGCACTTTTACAAAATAAAGTTAACAATCCCTTTGAAACCATTTTGAATCTCTTCATGTATCACCTGAAATTATTGAGATAGTTATAGTTGATAATACATACAATATGTGCCAATATCGTATGTATTATATATATTTTACTATCCTTTCAACTTATTGAAAAAAAATGACCACACTGCTGATTTCATCACTGCCTTTCTGTTTCAGTTA
Source organism: Poeciliopsis turrubarensis (assembly GCA_010277015.1). NCBI lineage: Eukaryota > Metazoa > Chordata > Actinopteri > Cyprinodontiformes > Poeciliidae > Poeciliopsis > Poeciliopsis turrubarensis. The sequence goes on from VMRN01000011.1 coordinate 2,232,789, forward strand.
AACTCCCCATGATTCTGCGTAGCTTGACTAACACTGTCACTGGACCAATCTCCCCCAGAAACAAATGGCAATGAGATGGAAATAAATATCGGTTGTTAATATCGGCCCAACCGATAACGAACTGATGCTAGTGTCGATACATCGCTCATTCTTCGCCCGGGATTTTTATTATTTCTGTTCACCTTTGACAGCTATATATTGTCTCCGTTGCGAAATTAGGGAGGAAACAAGCTGATGTGCATAATTTTGCAGCAAATTCTCTGTAACTCCCAGAGGACACCTGGGGGGCCCCCTCAGCTCTGGAACCACCTGTCAACAGCAGGCAGGACATTTAGAGGCGGAAAAACCTCCAACGGCAATCCCATAAGAGCTCATCACAATGCAGAAACACATCTGCTGACATGAGCAACTCGCAGTTCAAATGGATCGCGGCGCTCACGGGACCTTTTGGGGGACCGGGGATGATATTCTGCTGATCGTTTGGCAAGGGCTGCTGTGCCCTGTAACCGCAAATCAGGTTGCACCGCGCAGACGCTTTCCTTCCCCCCTGGCTCCCTGGAGCGCACAGAACAGAGCTTATCCCCGAGGGCGCTCTGAGCGCATTTGTGACAATGTTGTTGAGGTTATATTGAGCACTCTGCCTTGCCTGCTGTCATATCCACTCTCTGCAGCTCCTCAAAAACCAACCCACAATGACAGCTCGACATAATGACTTTATAACCGTGAGGTCTGTAAGGTTGATCAACAGGCCGAGAAGACGAGGCTTGCATATTGATTGATTACTGAAACACGGTGTTCCAAACATGCATGGCGAAAGCAGGCGGCGCAGATGTCTCCCTGTAGTCCATCAAAACCCGCCGGCTGTTTGTTAGTCCTTGAGGACTTGCTCGGGTTGGAACAAACACCTCCACTGGGGGAGAATGATGAAGGATATCAGGTAGCTCACAATCTGTCATCATCTAGCTCTAAAAGCTCGGCTGCGACGAAGGAGGGGGGCAACAAAAATGGAGCTTTTAGCAGACACTTACAGCCAAATTCCATTTGAACCAGAAACCAAAAAGGATATTTGAGGACCAGTAATGTTTGAACTTTCCCTACATCTGCCTCTCTCCCACTCTCTGCCTCTCAAATTCATTCAAGGCTCTTTTTTCCCTCCCTTTGGGCTTTCCTCACATGGCCACTTCACGTGGGAGTGTATCCGAGTTCTTTCTGCAACAACATTAACTTTGGCCTTCAGGAAGAAGAACCCACTACACCCCGACCAAAAGTGAAAAAAAAAGAATGAAAAAGATTTGCCATTTAATCATAAGCACTTTTGATGTTTGAAGTGCACTTGCCGATGAGATCCAGCACGATGGGATGGGGAAAAAAAAAAATCTCTCATCCTTGTTGCAGCAATCTGGCGAGCTGTTGATTCCTGACCAATCCAGGTTTGTGTAATTCAAGCAGCCAACGGTGCATTAGCAGGCCAGATCACCCTGAATATGCAGAAGGTTTCTGCAGCCGAACCAGGTGGTGTCACGATGCGCCCGGGCTTTGCCGCCTCTCCTGTTGATTTACTGGGATTAGACATGCGACGAGTGTCAGGTTCATGCACTAATAAGGAGACCTCTCCGCTCTCAGGGAATAACAAAGTATGAGCACAAGCCATGGGGGCATGTCAACGGGGGGAGTGGAGGTGTGTGTTGAGGGGGAAAGGGTGGGGAAGAGAAACAATCTGTCAGAGCATCCGTCACTCCATCACTGCTGACTGCAGCGAGAGGCGTGATGCACCACAGGCGGCTGGCTTTCTGTGAAACAGCCACTCCTTAACTTAATCATGCTGAGACCCCCAGCAAAGTTGGACTATTTGTAAAGAATCCCACTGATTATTGAATATATGGGTGCATCATCGTATGAGTAGACCAGCTGGATTTAGAAGCCACTGCCTCAAAATTTGGCGTTGTTGGCAGGATTGCGAGGCGCGTGCTTGCAGTAGCTTACAGTTAGTTCACTGTATTAGACAGGGCGCTTCTTTACTCTGGTGAATAAAATAAAATGTATTTAATTTGCAAGCAATGCCTCTGTTAATTCTTCCAGCCTGATCCGTGGAAAGGGTTGGTAAAAATGAGAACTTAAGGCTCTTCTGCCAATTACTATTGTTAGTTAGCAGCGATCGTGCCACAAGTCACACATGTAAAGACTGAGAAAGGCACGGGGTTTAACGTTGCATTGCGTGCGACACCTTAAAAGACCCCAGGGTCCCTCCACCCAGCAATCACCGTTCCATACGTCCTTGCTCAGGCTTCCTTTGTAAAAGATGTGATTTTGCTCCAAACTACCCATATAGGTCACACTGATGCTCTGATTGTACAATCTCTTTCTCAGTGGGGGAAATAAAAGGGTTGGGGGGGTGCAAGGGGAAAGGAAAAAAATAAAAAACTTTTATTCATTCTAGACTTGCAATCGATGAGACTTGTCTGTGAAGTGGATCAATAACGCCTCCCTTTGAAATCATCAATCACGTCAGTGTTGAATTTAAAAAGCGTAATTAGGAACAACGTTCTTAAACATCCTGTATTGACGTCTTCTTCGCCATGGAGAAAGACACCATTCTGCATCATTAACTTTGTATTATTGCCTGATGGGGTCCCGCTTGCTGCTACTTCCCCACCTGCTGAACTCGGAGCGCTGCATGTGATTGGGCTTTCAAACCAAATTCTTCCCTTCTTTCTGCCGCCGCTGATGGGGGAAGTGAAGCTTGCAGGCCTAAATTGGCTGAAGTATTGTAATAAGCCGGGCCTGTTCTGGGAGCCCGGAGCCGGGGGGAACGCGCGGTTATCTCTCACAATGCGCTACATCAGGCGTGTTTGTGGCTCTGAACGTGTGTAATTTTCTCCAGGACAATCAAAGCGTGATTACTTTTTGTGGCGACTCCACCTTGACATGACATTACGCGGCCACCTAACACACGTTTTGGAGCGTTGTCGCTAACTCAGCCCAATCGTCGGTGTTGTCCGTCTGCCTCCGTCTGGTAATAAAAGGGTATCAATACTGTGGAGAGGGCAGGTGGGCGATTGTAATGGAGTAATTTATTTTAGTTGTCACAGAAATATAAGTCTTTGATTAGGGGGCCATACACACCAGGCTGCACAAATAGAACATTTCATCAAATCACAAAGCATGTGACACTATTGACCAGGAGTGCTCTCTCTTGGCTTTATCTTTCCCTGTAAGATTCCTAATATAGTGCAGCACACAAGGAACACTCAGGTGAACCAGATAAACACTGCATGTGCAAACAAGATGGTGTCCATTAAACATAATAAAATAGGCTTTGAGTATTTATTTGTTTGTTTTTGCCATTTATTTTTGAAAGTATACAGACCCAGGCAAAGGTTGTTTAGAGCCTAAAGCAAAGTTTGATTTAGGGGCCTATTTATCACCATCTCTTCCAATGTGATGGAGAAACCACATTTTGTGCACTAAATACATGTTTGGTTGACTCGTACGAAAACAATTCATGACAGTGTTTCACCGGTGAGTTTATTGTGTTAAAAAGTTCTTTGGATAAAATGTGTTAGAATAAATTATAGAGACATGGCTATTCCTTTATATACGTCTGCCGCTTCTTGTACGTGCTAAATAAAGATCAATTTAACATTAAGAATAGTTCACAACTCTTCTCAGTCGAATTTGAAGTTTGAGAATATAAGTTCCCTAAGCCCGGCTTAGATTGCATGTGCTTTGGTCCGGCTCTGGGTATTTTCAAAACTTCCAAACCCCTTTGTAATTAGTTGATTACCAGGAGCCATGCTTTATTTTTGTCATATTAAAATGTTTTTTTCTTGGACTTTGGCAGCATTTTCTGCTCAGCTTCGTGCCTAATCATGACAAAATGTAGCTCATGTTGAGTTCAGATTTCAGGTGAGGGATGTCAAACTCATTTTTATTTGGGCCCATATAAAGATAATGAATGTCTTCAAAAAACTTATTGATAAAACCCTTTAATATGAATAAATAGCTTTCTCTTTATTCAGTAAATATTTATTAAAGTATAAGAATATTAAACATCTTTTCACATTGATGCAACTTGGCAGTTTACAGATAAAAACTGTCTAAACATAATTTAAGAACACACCTGTTATCTTGAAGGTTGACTTCCTTTAGGGTCTAAAGGGTCACATAACTTGACCTGCACCTTCGGGAATCACCTTGATCCTGCTGAAATAATTTTTAAGTGTCAAACTGTGTTATCTTTTCTATATTTCATAGATTTAGCAAAAACATTGAAACAAAATTTCTGACAGTCTATTAGGAGCAAAGTATACTCCAGTTTGATATGAGTTATAACAACGCGCACAGGTTCAGATGGTAAAAACCTTTATTTTTTAAAATCTAAACTAACTAAACCGACTCCATTATGTGATTGACTTTGAATTAAGCACAAGGTGACAGTGGAAAGTAATGACTCTTTTAAACAGCAGGAAAGCTCCTGCAGAAGCCAGCTCAGCGTGCGCAGCCATCTATCGTCCTCTACTGGGGCTTTGAGACGACAGATCCAACAACAGATCAGCTGATCAAACACAGATCCACTGAGCCAGGAGTACTTTCTATGCTGAAGAAGAAGGAGAGGTAAATCCCTTAACAGTCGGGCCACGCTCAAATGAACTGGAAGGAAAAACACCCATTGTGAATAAAAAGGAACCATGTATTTTGAACTTTTTCACATTTAGGGACACTTCTAGAGTTGAGAACAATGTATTTTATTGGTATTTTATGGACTAGACAAACACAAAGTAGCATATAATAGCCTGGCATGCTTTACAACAACCTTTCACTGCAAAGGGCTTGTCTCTTTCTATTGCTCTTTGTTCTGTGTAAAACAGCTGAAGCTTAATCTGTTTGTGGAGTCCAAACGTTTTGCCTTGTGGGCTAAAGTTATAAAGTGAAAAGTTCTGACATACTGATTTTAAAATACACCAAAACTAACTGCAATTTTTGTTTGTTTTTTTCAAAACTCAACAACTTTTATATCATTAAAACATACAATGCTTTAATGCAGGTGTGTCAAAGTCCAGTCCTCCAGGGCCGCTGTCCTGCAGTTTTTAGATGTGCCACAGGTACAAAAAGCTGGAATGAAATGGCTTAATTACCTCCTCTTTGTGTGGATAAGTTCTCCAGCGCCTTAATGACCTAATTATTCGATTCAGGTGTGGTGCAGCAGAGGCACATCTAAAAGTTGCAGGACACTGGCCCTGGAGGACTGGAGTTTAAGACCCCTGACATATAAGCAAATAGCTCTGATTTATGTATTAAAATGAATCTGTAACTCATGTTAGACCTGAAATACTTCAGTCTCATTAAAAGAAAGGCTTTTTTTTTTTCTTTCCAAAAATGCTTGCTGCCACCTATTAACTGCCTCTGCTAGTCTGTCAAATGTGAATTTAAAAACAATTCAGAGGAAAACCCCTGCTCTACATTGTCATAACATATAACATATTGAAGCCACTGATGATATTTCACTTTATTTCAGGAAAGTAAACATTTCAGACGGCACGTATCTTTTAAAACCAGGTGCTAAACTGGCCTCCGATAAGCGGGCTGTCCCTTTAACGCTCTCTGTCGCACGGCTCTGTTTGGAACGGCTCCGGCCAGTGCGCATGCGCCGGAAGTTGGTGCCGCAGACAGCAGCAGCAGCAGTGATTCGGCCAGCGCAGGGCGACGGCAGAAAATCTGTCCGTTTCAAACCATGGCCACGGTCTAAAATGATGCTTTTCCCCGAGGTGAACGGAGGGTGAGTTCCTGCGTGTTTTCCGCGCGTCCGCCGCTCGGTGCCGTGTGACGTCCCCCCCGAACCGAGCCAGGAATAAGAGGGGAGGCAGGGAGGGCAACAATGGGACTGTGTATGTTTCAGACTGTCTGGCTAGCTTAGCCCGGAGCCCTGGCAGTCAGCTGGCACTCTGACTGGCAACCTGGAGGTTTATGGCTTTCTGCTGACCCCGTTTTTATCCCAGCTTTTCTGCCGAGAAGCCCCACTGCAGCGCGTGGGCTCTCCGTGTTTGTAGGCGCACGGGGAGCCTCGTTTATTTTATTTTATTTCATTTTTTTTTATCATGGCCAGCTGGTGTTAACTGGGCGAACTGGGCTTTTTAGTTAGCTGGTTGTGTTTTGTGATGTGACACCAACCCGCAGGGGATTATTCATTCCCCTGCCACTGGATTGTCACACGTAATTTGCGCTGCACACACGGGCGGCTTGATTCCACTTCTCCCAGGATGTGGTAGAAGAAATGTTTTTAAAAACCCAGCTTCATTGAAATAAAGTTGAGTTTTTGTATAAAGTGTGTTCCGCTGGTGATATTCCCTGAAATCCTCGGGAAGTGGGAGAAAATGTCCAGCTGTGAGTGTCAGCCCTCTGCGCGGGGATGTGTGCGCTGTGCAAATAGCAGCTTTACGCGCAGCGACTGAGGAAAGTGTTTGCACCTGCAAAGGCAAGTGTTAAAGGTGATAACAAAAGGTTGACGTCACCGGGCTCATCCTGCTCCTGCCGCACAACCTCGACCACCGAGGAAGAGGAGGAGGAGGAGGAGGAGGAGGACAGGAGGAGCAGCAGCTCCGGAGCAGGAGAGCTCTAATGGATCGTGTCTGGAAGCAGGAGGACTATCTCTGATCAAATTTCGGGTATCCTAAGGGCGCACTTAACTAATGGGATCCTATCGATGTCCCTCCTCCTCCTGGTCTTTAGACGGAGGAATGTTAATGTTGCCACAGCATGTCCGTGTTGTCTTTGGCTGCTCGGGCTCCGTTGATGCGGTCGCTCTGTAATGTCACGGATTTTATTGAGAGGCTTACCGCAGTATAGAGCGACTGATGGGACCGGGAAGGTCTGACCCTCGGCTCAGGGTGAGATGAAGCTGCATTAATGTTGGGTAGGAAATGATGCCAGCTGTTCTATCCAGGACTGTTATTATTATTTGTTGTTTTTTTTTTCTGGGCCAATACTGATATCCAATTTATTTTGTTTTCTGTACTCTCAACAATTGTGCTTTCTATAATAAGAGGGGGGGGAAAAAAAGAGTTATTTTAAAATGCAATGAAGAAATGTTGCAATGTTGTTTTCACATCCATGGTCGAGGCATCTCTCCCCACCCTTTGTGTAATTTGTTTTTAATCAGCAAATGAATCCTGACTGAGTCATGACGTGCTGACAGCTCAATATCTGGGGAGAAGAGGAGACCAGATCCCTCAGTGAAATGTCCTGCTCATCCACTTCATTTGCTTTTGCCACTCCTCTAAGTTTATGTAAATGCTCTAAACATGAAGGTTGAACTTGTTCATGAAAAATGTGACGGATATTTAAATGTATTTATTTAAATGCAATACTCTCCAGTGGAATTACTTTTGTAAATTTAAGTCATCACCTTTGTTCCTGTTTGGCTAAATTGTTTAGGATACAGTAGACCAAACGGTTATTTTGCTGAAACAGTCATTGGAGTCAGTTTTAACATTTAGATGTAGCCAAGCATAAAAAAAAAAAAGAATGAATTTGTATCAAACGCATCGTGTTCAATTTGTATTGATTCATTTTCAATATCACCGATAGGTCCAATGGTTTTATGATGTCACGCTTAAGGCAGTTCAGCGTATAATCCATCTTAACGAAAATGTCAATAAGATAATTGAACCGTCTACAAAACCAATCCAGTATCTACTCTTTCCTTCCTGTCAGTTTCAAATCCAACTGGACAAGTTGTGGCAAATTAAAACCAATCGATAAGGCAATATTTTACCAATCTATTGCATCAGGCGTAAAAGACGACGACAGGAAGTGATGGGAGGACGATGGCGTTGCATGTTTTTTAATATGTATCCACGTGTGATTTTTAAAATTTCCTATTTAATAGAAACACCAGAGCTGCGAAATTGTTTTTATTTATTTGATCTGCAATAGCAAAATATTGAAAAAGTTTTGAGCACATTTGTAATGAAAACCCAGCTTTGAAGTCAACTACTTTGAATTTTGCAACTGTTTGGCGTTTTGCTTACCTTGCATCAGAACCTTCAGTTTGATCCAGAACCAACAGAAAGCAAATCTGTAGTCATGTGACAAAGCAATTCCCCCCCCAAACAACAAAGGTGAGACTGTTTAATTTATGGCAGCATGGAGGATGGGCTCAGTGATATCCTGTGCTTGCTCAAACAAGAGCCTGATATTACTTGCCCCAAAGTGCAGTTTTGCAATGTAGCTTTCTCCCCCTACATTTTCCAAAGAGCAGATAATTAAATTTCAGACCTTGTTGTTGGGGAAACTCGGGGCCCCTCGACTCCCTGCAATTATCAGTGCAGAAGGAAACCGTCTTTGCGTTTGGGTGCTATGTTTCCCAGCACAATGAAGATTAATTAGGTCTTAGCAGTAAATTACTGTAAGGCCTCTTCTCATCTGTAAAGCGCGTCTCCTCTAATGACGAATCGCGCACAACTCTCCGCCCGAAGATGCCGGAGATGCGTTGCGACGTGGAGGTTAACGGTGGTTAGGAGCGCGGCTGCTCTGTGTGCGGTTCTGGTGCCGCAGGTGTGACTTTCCCTGTGTGCTCACGACGCTCTCTCTGTTTGAGTCTGAAAATGACGCTCGTGTTTGCTCTTAGTCATAAAGCCAGGCAATCAGTCTGAGTGTCAGGAGCACCTGGTTCGTTTGTTCGTGTCACGCTGGCCAGCAATGCAGAAAATTACTGCGTTCCACCAAATGGAAATACCACTTGAATGCATGTGTTAATTAGATCTCTGCGTGGCTTTTTCAGAGCGCCTCTCCTCCTCTGTCCGTGAGTCATGTGCTGACTCTTTGACCTGTCACTGCAAATCCACAGCCTCTGCTGAGGGCAAGCCGACAGAAAAGCAAGCTCGTCTTGTTTTTTTTTTTTTTTTTTTTTTTTTCTCTCCCTAGGAAGTTACTGACAAGTATATTTGAGCATATTGATTTACACTGTGGTTTAGGAGGGTAGTTTTCTCAAACTTTGGCGTGGCATTGTGACGGCTGATCCTTCTCAGTTTGCTTATGGGCGATGATAAAGTGTTTTAGAAAAAACAAAGATGGGTTAGAGTTCACTATGACTGTAATGCACCTACGTAGCTACACTGCCATTTCTTACTAGTATTCATAAACATTTTTTCCAATTTTGAAGGCTAAAAATCTCAAATTTTATTCGCTTTTATTGAAGCTGATGTTTTAGATCAAGACAAAGACATTTGGGCTACAGTTGGGGAAAATAAAGCTGGAAATGTTGCATGACCTTTTGAGGAGAGGAACATTTTTTTTTTTAAATAAATTCCTATGGATGTTAAAGTGTTGTCACAGTTTTATCACTATTAGTGGGTTTTAAAGTGAAGAAAACGGTGAAATTTCTGCAAAAACAGGATGGATACTTTGTAATCTCTTGGCTGTTATTTGTGGAAAGATGTAAAGAAAAGCCTTGAGTTACGAATATAAGAAAAACAAACCTTTTAGTGTCACTCTGTAGTGGAACTCCAATGCAATTACTCCATTAAATTTATGAAAAACTGCTAAACCCTGCAATTGTTAAAAAAAGTTCTGAAAAGTGGATGCATTTGTACTCAGCCCCCTATTTTCTGATGCCCCTATATAAAACCCAGAGGTGCGCCTCATCAGTAAATAAAACCCACCTCACTATCAGGATGTTGAAGACCTTATTCGATTGTTAGAGAGTATTGATGAACAAACAGCGTCACACAGTCCAAGAAACGGGATAGCTCAAGGAGAAAGTTATGAAGAAGTTTAAAGCAGAGTTGGGTTGGAAAACAATCTGCCAAGCTTCAAATATCTATTCAAGCACCTCATAATCCATCACCTGGAAATTAAAACAGGAAGGCATGGTTGCCCAGTGTAACTGTAGGCACAGCAAACGTGTCAAAAAACACGTTTTTGTCAGAAGAAACAAATGCTGGTCTTTTCAGTCACCAAGCGAAATGCTACATGTGATGCATAACTGTAACCACGGTGTTGGTGCCATTATGCTGTGGGGATACCTTTCTTTTGCAGGAAAAGGGAATCTGGTTATTGGAGCACACAGTGAAAGGTCACTCCAGAGTCTGTAGAGGAAGTGAAACTGATGTTTTCAGGTGATCTCCAGCTTGTGTTTGGCGAAGAGAGAAAACAGGATCTAGAGGTGGAAAAAGCGTCCAGACTTTCTCCCCAAAGCTTTGATTTCAAGAGATTTTACCAAGTGTTGCATCAGGATCTTGGCTAAAAAAAAAAAAGACGGCACACTTGTTAAATATTGTAAAAACTGTTCAGAACTACATAATTTTCCTTTCACTTTGCAATTATGAGCAACGTTGTGTTGGTCCGTCGCACAAAATCTGATTAAAATACCAAAACGGTTGCAGAGGTGGAGGTACTTCTGCAAGGTGCTGTTATAAATCCTATTCTTTGGAGACGGGCGTAAGTGTTGCTTGGCTTTCGAGGCTAAAATCAATTTATTCTTTTTTTTCCTTCGGTGAGTTGTGTTGCGACGCCCGGCTGTTTTGTGTTGCAAAAAGGTTTTTCTCGCCTCATGACAGCCCAACAAGAAGCCCAGCGTTAGGCCTGTGTCGGACAGCAGTCATAAGAGGATAACATCAAAGCGCTGCTTTATTTCTCAGAGACTACAGAGCAGTCCATGAATAACAGATCACAAGGTACAAAGAGTGAACCAGAGAACTTGAGCAGCTTTTCATGTTTCAGCTGTTGTTGGAAATCACAGGGGGCTCATTAAAATACATTGATTAGTAACAGTTTGGACTCTGTGATTGTTGACTGTGAAATCGTTCGGCTAACCGGAGTAGTTTCTTTCTTTCTATTTTTTTGAAAAATTTTTTTTATTTTTGATGTGATGATGTGCCGAGCTGAAATGAGCCACTTGGCTGGCGCTCGCTCGTTTTGGGTTTATTCAAAGCCAGTGATTTGGCGCAGGGTTTTAGTGACGGTACTTGAATTGGAAATGTGTAACCGCGTGCCCTCCCAGATGAAATGCGTTTGATTCTCTCATATTCCAGCAGGAACCCATGCATGCTAAATCTCTCACAGGTGCCTGTGTGCTTGATGTGCATAGCGGGTTTTCACTTTCCTCACCTAGTCATTTTAGAGTACCTTTTTTTTTTTTTTTTTTTGATATTTCCCATTTAGCAAATGAGGCAGCAGGGCAGAGATTTTATCTGGTATCTGCCAGCCAGCTCCACCTTTCAGCCCCTCTAGTCACCAGTGGAGCTGTCTGCCCACACTCACCCACTCAGCCACCCACCAGCAGGAGAGGCTGCCCTGCGATTCCTCTGCTGTATGTGTTTGGTGTCGGACTTTGAGCAGATGTTTACTAGAGTTGGTGGACAATTTTAGGTCGCGCTCAGAGAGGATACCTGGAATCATAATGCACTTTAGATCAGGTGTTTAGGATGTGCCTCAGCGAGAAATGACTGCCTTGCACGGCTGCATGTTTCACCTGACTTGGTTTATTCCATCTCCAACGGCTGCAGGTAAAGTTTGAGATGTGCTTTATATTAGTCATGTTTTTGTGGGGGGTATTTTTGTGTGTGATGTGTAGATTTTCATGCTAGCTGGTGCAGGGAAATGGGGCAGAAAGCCCTGTTGTGGCTGGTTAGTTTCTCTTTTAGAGCTGGTCAATAAAACGCCAACATCATGTATTGCGATAGACACATAATCAATATCAATGGGAAATGCGTCCGATAAAATGCTTATAGTTTCACTGATCCAGAAGCGCACAGCATTCTGGGGGAGGAAAGCAGAGGGAAGGCGTTAGCTTAGCCCGGTAAAAAGAAGGTTGGCACCCAAATAGCTCAGCTTGCTAGTATCTATTAGGATTATGGGAAAATAAGTAATTTGTCATGAGAAATGTGGGCAATCGGACTGCTTGACTATGAAAGCTCAACCATCAGAGGATAGTTAAAAGTTAAAAAATGACCGGAGTTGAGGAAAAGAGAGCGTATTCAAGAGGAAGTTGTGAATGAAAGAGGAAAGGTCACGAGATTAGCCGTTTTTTGGATATTTAAAAAAACAACAAATCAGTTATCTGTTGACTGACATGAAGTGCTGATGTCATGATACGTTTTACAGCTACATCGCCCAGCCCTAGTCTGTATTCAGCAAACCTGAGGCTTTAAGCCGGGGAATGACATTACAAACACTTGGGCCAAAGGGATTTCTGAAATTGTTATGTCTTCAGCTTGAGGGTAATCATGTAGGAATCTTAAGCCTCCCAGTAACAGGAGTCAGTGCAGCAGAATCAACAGGACTTGTTTTAGGATAGCGTCTGTCCGATGAGGCAAGTCAGAGACGCTGCAGATGACGGCGTTGTTTATCTGCCTCCATCTCTCAGGAACAGCAGAGGAGCAGGGCAGATACCGTTATCTGTTTATGGCGCGAGATAAGGTCGTCTCAATCGGATCACTGACCCTATGCTCGTGCTCCCCAGCCGCGCTACCAAACGATCTGCGGCGAAAGGTTGCTAGGCAAGCCCTACATCGCTCTTAAGTAATCCCAATAGATGCCATTAGCATGTCAGCGGTTATTGCTGCACTTTTCCAATGTGGATGCCAGCTGTACATATCAGGACGTCATTAGCTACCGACAGAGAGGCTCAGAGGCTGACCTGAGCGGTGGGGTCAGCAGGGATTTCACAACAAAGCACCAGGAAAGCTGTGGGGGATGTCTGGGGATAGAGGAAAGTGAGCTCAGTGTTCTAGTTGGTGAGATGTTAAATAAGGCCAAGTTATGAGGGGATTAGAGATGGAGAAGATGTAAAATGCTGCAGGCTAATTGGGCTTTATTTAATGTATTTCAAAGGCTTGGTTAGTCTAAATTGGTCAAGTGTTTCAGATCTGTCTCAAGTGTGACGATGCGGGGCCAGGTTTACAGCCTGAGTAAGATTAGATTATATTTCTAAATGCTACGTAGCTGCAGTTAAAGGGGTAGTTCAGATTTTTTCAAGCAAGATTCTGTGAAGTTGTCAGCAATAGTTGCCGTACGTTTAGCAGCAGGTAGATATCGCAGTAGGTAGGAGTCTAGCAAGTCTAAGATTGGGTGTGTGATGGGATTTTATCACCACTCAAGCTGAAACGTTCATACGCTTGAGGTACAATCCTTTACTTTAACCCTTTGCATTTTGTACTTCTGAAAAGACTGTTACATGTGCAACACATTCTTTTCTCAGCTGAGCAAGAAGTTACTTTGCTTTAATGCAACCAGCTGCCTCCATCTGTCTGATCAGCTGATCTCCAGTCTGCTGTCATAGCATTAGCCAGTTAGCGTTGTCAAGTTTACCATGGCTCAAAAAGTTTCAGAACCACAAACGTTTGATCAAGATTTCAGCGTCGCCAAGGTTTGATTCGGGTCTGTGCAGCATAGGAGAATACAGCTTCTCCCCCACCTGTTGCTGAAAGAATTGTTCACTTCTCTCTCATGGACATAAAAGTCAAAATTGGCTGTTTTAAAATGTTATCTAATGAAAACTAAAAGGGCTAAAATGAAGCTAATATCAGCTTGTTAGCGCTGTGTTTCTCTGCAAAGAGCAGAGAAACAGAATATTTGATATTCTGTGACTTAAGCACTTCAAACAAAAACATGTTTGAGCTGCTTTTACATTAATCTCAAAATTATTAATACCCCAAGATGTTTTTCTTCTGGCTGAAAAATTAAATGTAGAGAATCTGTGAAGGGAGCTAAAGATTATGGTGATGGTAAAGAGGCTTTTCAGTAGAAAACAGGCAAAAAGACGATTATCAGCTGCATGCAAAGATTTGATTGCTTTAATTATTTTTCTTTTGTTTATTGAGGAAGGCATAATGTAATTCTCCAAATAGTTTTATTAAATTGTAAATAAACTGATAAATTATTTGTCTTATTTCCTGTCAGGAATAAACTAATTCAGTTTTAACGCAAAAGTTTAAAACCATCTCAATCCAATAAAATGAATAGATTATAGCACTGCGTTATACACAAGCAATATGCACATAAATTTAACTTTAGTACGCGATAGTTAAGTTGTTAGCTGTGCAGCAATCTCTTGTATAAAGCAAGCATGTGGTCACACTGGAAAGGAACAACCTGATTTTAACAGGAAACCTCTACTCAGCAGAGCCCGGCTCAGTGTGAGCGTCTTTCTTCCTCGACCAGCCGAGGGTTTTAAAGAGGACAGGCAAACATGTCAGACTGCCCCAGGGCAGCTGTGGCTACTGTCCTGTAGCTTGTCATCATCAGCGTGTGAATGTAGAGTTCAGGCATTTTGGGATCGTCTGGACTTGATAAAGCGCTGAAATAGTACAAGCCATAACTATTTTTAATATATAGTAATTTAATAATCCAAATGTTTAATCTGGGTGAACCTGAAGCGTAATGGCTGATCAGGGGGATTGACGCAACTAACAGCCTCAATCTAATCTAAGTGTAGTGATCCTGACATTTTTGTTTTAAACTCCTGAAATCAGATACAGTGAGAGAACCAGTCTGACTAGCTGTTAACCTTTCTCCTGTGTGGGGATCTATCCAATATTTAAAATCTTTTTAGTGCAAGTAAAACAACAACAATGTAGCCTGGCACCAACCAACCTCTTGTTCTACGCCATTTGCTTTGTCCAGAGGATCTGGACTCTTGGCTGTTGTGAAACGTTTGCTTGTTGGAGGCATGAACTCTGTTTTACATTGTACCCCATTGCGAATGTTTTCCTGTGATTTGTATTATCTGCCAAGTGGATGCGTTGAAGCTTACCTGAAAGCTTACCTCCAATATCTGTATCGGTATCGGAAGTGAAAAAAGTGGACTGGTGCCCTAGTAGGACGGCAGTGGCCAGGCCAGAAGCAATTACTGATATCACAGAACTTTACTCCAGATATTATGAACTTTACCCAACTCTAACTGTAAGCAATTCAAATTGGATTTAATTTTTCTGCCAAAATGAGTAGCTGTATGCGTAGCGTTATCTCCAGCATACTGGAAATTGGAAGATAGCGAAGTTATGATGTGGTTGTCATTTCCCCAAAATGACACAGACTCCAGCTCCGCTGGACGGATCTCCGCTGGACGGATCTCCGCTGGACGGATCTCCTCTGACGGCGGCGATCAGATCCGTCCTGGAGAGGACGGAAGACCGAGCAGAGGCGCTCAGGAGGGCGGTCAGGCCAAGCCACTTGTCCACGACCCTCCTCATTTTATCATGGCTTACACCACTTCTCCAGGCCTCAGTGTGTGGGTGTGCTTTTTTTTTTTTTTCCTTCCTCCATGCGTGCACTGTACTGGAGAGCCAGCTCCGCTCAGAATGGGTCTCTTTATAACCTTCTAACCCTCCGGTGCTGTTTGCAGCCATTGTTGGCCGCTGTGAATGGTATCTCCGTGCCTTGAAAAGTAACCAGATGACATTCTTCCTGTTGTTCAAAAGGGCCCGGGGTTCTGTTGTGAAAAGCGGCTGAAAGGATAGACTAGGACTGTGACCTTCAGAGGCTAATCTCTGGCATGTCATTCAGTGCCTGTTGGAGGCAAATGCAGGCCTCGCTCTCTGATAGCAACGAACCAACTCAAACAAGGCAGAAATTCTTCTGAGGTTTTCAGCTGCTGTGCCCGCAAAACATTCACTGTACTTATTATTTTTTCCCTTCTTCTGTGAAACTTCCTCAGGAACCAGAGGGTGTTTTGTAGCAGCTGAACTGAATCGTTATTCCAGACAGGCAGTGTGTCTGACTCCCACATTGTCCAAACAACCTCCCCAGCCTGTGACTGAGCCCTCTGTGCGCAGACCGGTGGCATCAGCAAGCCCCTCCAACCCCCCGCCCCCTCCGTACTGCGAGCTGAAATACCGTCGCTGCTGTGAAAGCAGCGGGGATGAAATGCGCTCGGTGAGACAGTAAACATCGTTGCAGCTTTCAAACTAGCTTACGTTGTTTATGTCTCTTCCTCTCTGGTGTATTTGCTGCCTTCAGCTGGCTGCCTTTCCTGGAATGTGCAGAGATGCAGTTGCCGCTCTGCAGGGGGATGTTGGCTGTAATCACAGCGCAGAGTTGAGCTGTGCAGTTTGACTCAATAGAGGAACAATTAAACAGAAGTCATATTTCTTTGCGAAAGGCTGTTATGTGTTGATATAAATGCAGCGTATTATTTAGGGATGCAACTAACGGTTATTTTAGTAACCGATTATTCTGGTGGTTAATGAGATGAAAAAATTGGAGCATTCTACAGGTTTTTTTTATTTATCCACTTCAGCCTTTTTGCATACATACATTAAAATTTATTGCCTGAAATTTAAGAACATAGTAATTCTTTAGTGAATCTGAACTGGGAGAAGCAAAAACTACACCACTTGCATAGTTTTACCCAAAACAGATTAATAGACTAAAGTGTTTCTCCCTTAAATGCATGCATGTATATGCAGGTTTTCCCCCAGTGTATCATAAGTGTTTAATTATTCAAGTTTTTTTTTAAATTATTGCCTTTTTTAAGATTTTACATTTGGTATTTAGGTATTAATCTTCCAGTCTTCCAATAACGTGTAATTGGAATGATCAAATATCATTTGATAACTGTCGAGTGATTTTTATTTCTTTCAAATTTCCTGTGCACTGCAAACATTTTTTACTCAAAACACGGTGGCGACTGGATAACTGGCCTCACGCCCCGAGCATTGGGCTTAGCAGTTTTTCTGGGGGAAACCCTGTTATGTATCATTAGATTGGCTTAATTACTGCTCTGAATACATTTGTTTAATCAGAAAATGTAATTTGAGTATTTGTACTCCACATAATGATTGATTATATCAATAATCGATTAATCGTTTGCTCTTTCCTAGTATCATTATGCTTGTGATTTTTGTCCAAGCGAGCCATCTTGAAAGTCACTTTTGTGATTACTTGATAAGTTGATGTGGTGATGTAACAAATCCAGTTAGTTTTTCTCACCCTTTCATAGTGAAATGGAAAACGTATTGACTCCTGCCGCTGCTGTCCTGTCCGTCACATGATCTGCTCTGAGCGGCGCTTCGATATCCACAGATACTTTTGGGTGAACTCTATACTGTATAAGTGCTACGGCTGTGTTTACTGCATGATTGCACTTTTCTTTCCAGTTCTCATTGATTTATTCAGTTTAACCACATTGACTTTAGCATGTAGGTTCATATTCTCGTTTGCGTCGCGGAAAAAAATCTGCAATAAAACGCAGAATTTTTTCAGACTTTGTTGATATCGGCAGGCGTGACAGGCTGTCCTGTAGTTTCTCCCATTTTGGGTAAAAGCTAAACTCAAAAACACTGACATGTTCTAGAGATTTCTGGGACAAAGTCGGGGAATAAAAATGAACGGAGGGTCGTGATGGTAATGAAAGTTTGCAGGTTTCTTTGGGAGACATTTTGAACTATAAAATGTCTTTAAAGAAGATTTCATTTGATTTAATATGTGAAAAACATGAGATTCTCTGTTTTGCAAATAATGTTTGAGTTCTTTAAAATCCTTCAATGTTCTCTCATTTGTGAATCGTGATTAACGGTAATTGGCTATTAGTTTTGGCCGAATGAGTATAGTTAATAGAAAAAGTGGAGTTTGGAGAAGCGTAATAAAATAACTTTACAGTGTTTTTAGATAACTGACTGCATATCACTTTGAAATGAGCTTAATCTGGAGAGTACTTGGGTAAAGGAAAATGTTTTCTTTAGTTGGACTCGATCATAACTAATTGTCACATCTTGTTTTTAATCAGTACAGCTTGTTTGAGGAGTAGATCCATTATTCCTTATGCTTTTTGTTTGTCTTCCTGATGACGCTCGAACAGCAGTAGCTGCGACAAAAATGTACCATTATGACTCTGCCTTCCTCTTGACCAGGTGCTTGTAGTCCACACTAAGAACTATTCATGCGCTCAAGAGGATTTGCCTTTCAGTGAAAACATACTTCCCTGGTATGTAGGTGTCTTTGTGCTTTTCCAAATGATCTCCGAGATCTGCTCTGGAAACGGCGTTTTTCTCTTCGGGCCCGCTGCGTTCGAGCTGCGCCACCTGTATGGGGTTAAGATCAGGGTCATTTGTCTTTGAGGACTCTGTTGTTCGGGGGAGGCCGGCCTCTTTCTCAGGAGCCAGATACCGCTGCGGATGGATGCGGCAAAGAAAAGCCGTCATGTTTCGAGGGCCTCTTTTTGTCAGACATCTTTCAGCGCTGAGTGATTGGCATATCTCTCGCCATTTCCTGCTTTTGTTTGCAGCCATCGAGTTTCGAGAGCAAATAATGACATTGACCATTATGTGTTCATGCACACACATTAAAAAAAAAAAAAAAAAAGGAGAGGTTGTTTACAAAGGAGTAGGTGGATTAGGAAAGGAAAATGTCAACTTTTATCATGAAGGCACACATCCATTTTACATTAGTTGGAGATTGTACCCTGCAGTAGTGTAACATCTGTAAAATACGGCAGAGATAGTGGAGGAAAGAAGGCTGGGTTTGCAATATGAAAGAGCTGCTCCCAAGTATTCGTAAAGAAAGACCTGAGGCGGATTGCATTGATGTGAGAGAGAGCCATCCGTCTCGCCGCAATTTCACTGCAAGGGTTTGCTTTAGTGCTGCAACTAACGATTATTCTATCAATTAGTCAGACGATTAATCGTGTTAAAAAATTGGCAGATCTTTCTTTTAACCACTTGAACCTTTTTTTATATAGTATTGGAAATAAGTGAATAACGGCAAATAAACAAATAATCCAATTCCTTCTGTTAAATTAGATTTTTTTTTCTGTCTAAAATAACATAGCATTCCTTTAGGGATGCATCTGCAGCTAAAAAATGTCAATAAGTGAAAAACCTTTCTGTGTGACTTCACATCAGTACAGAAATGCAATAGATAATTATTGTTATTGACAGAATTTGAGTCTCAAACTACAGCATTTCTGCACAGAAACATATTTACAGACAAAGAAGGGTTTTCATTTCATCTTTAATGGAAAACGTAGATATTTTTAGTAGAATTTAGGTTTCATCAATGCTCTGCATATGTTGATCTTCCAGCAAATTACCTTTTTTTTTTTTTTTTTTTTTTTTGAGTCTGTACTCGTTAACCATTAACCGACTAATAAATTAGTTGCCGATTACTTCAGTTAATCGACTAATCACGATTAATCGATTGTTTCAGCTCTAGTTTGCTCTCTCTATGCGTTTGCCGACTGTAATTAATAGTCAGTAGCCTCCTGGCCCCGTCCAGAGACCAGGTTCTGCCTGGATCCGCTTCCGACGCTAAGAAACGGGCTCGTGAGATTCACTTTCCTCGGTGGAGGAAGCCCGCACATGTCACCGACTCGTCTCGCTCACCGCGTACGACCCCTCCGACTGCGTACGTGTAAACACGCCGGCGTGGACTCAAAACAAAGCGATGAATTTTAATGATGCAGAGCTGATGGATTGCTTGTTGGTGGAGGATGTGGTTCATTTAGTCCACTTTGCGTCAAGCGCCATTGTATTCGCGTCCTGTGCTGCTTAGCAGGGCTCGCTGCCCTGACAGATTGCCATCCCCGATGGGGAGATTTACCCTGCCAGCACAGCCAATGGCACTGACACCATCATTAGGCTTTGATCAGCGGCAGTCTGCGATGGGGACGAGGAGAGAGTAATATTCTTGATCTAATTACTGGGAGACATTTCAGGCAGTGTAATGTGTGATTTAACCTCTTGTCAGAGGCTATAAAAGGAAGCTGGGTTAATCTTCCTGACAACCTCCTTTCCACTCGAGGGACAGTGTCTTTAAATGTTCTCTTTTTTCTGCCTGAACATGGTGAGAAAGCAGCATGGCGGTGCTCTGCGTTAACTCACTGCAGGCTTTATGCTCGAACTCTCCTCTGGGAAGAGTTCTGTGACCTTTTGAAAAGTTAGCAACAGCTGGTTCACAGAAACGCCTGTGCAGCGTGCATTTTGACAATTGCAAATGGAACAAAAAAAGCTGTCCTTTTGACTTTTGTATTCTTCCATAAAATGCATTGTTTGGCTGCCCCCTTTTGTTTCTTTCCATCTTGCTCTCGCTCGCTCGCCTGCCACCACCACCCACACACTGCACCGCGATGAGTGCAGGGGACTTGATTGAACAAATAGATTGTAAGTGGAATCGAGGGGTTTGGGTTAATCAGTCAAACATAGTTAAACAATTCTTTAGACATGGAGGGATTAGTCCTGCTTCCGTTGAGCTCATCAGAGCCCATTCTCCCCAGAGCTGCCTGGGCTTTTAGGGCCAAGGGGCCGCGGCCTCTCCGGCTCCGAGGAGAACCACACACGCACCCCTTCGCATGCTCCATTGCCTCTGAATGGCCCACCACTCTCCTTTCCCTTTGTTACAGTGTACAATTGGAATGATGGATTAGCAAATTAAATGCAGACCTTTCTATTCATGGCCCTACCCGCTCAAAGTCTCATTCACTGGATCTATCACAAGCCCACTTTCAAATGGTAACCATGTTCACTGTATGCCCTCCTATTCCTCCAGAAAGAGTCTTTCGCCCTCACATAAATAAAGCGGCTCGATGACTCTTTCCCATGCAGAAAGGCTGTCTGTATCTTGTTTTTACAGGATGACTTCCTGCACATTTTCTCTCCCCTCCGTCTTTAAGCGAGTTGTGATCATTCATATAGGAAGTAGCCCTGATATGATGAGGGTGATGCATTGGCAAAGTGCACAGCTGCAGCCAGCCTGATCCTGCTCTGGCTTTATCCACTTTTCTGCATGCTGAATATTGACCCTATTGGCCTTGAGATAAAAACTCCTGAAAGTGTGCTCGGTTTAATTTATTGATGAGTTGTTGCCTGAATGTGCACTGAAAAATTACACTTATTTTTGCATCACTTTGAAACATTTGCTGCCAGTAATGTTGTAACAAGCAGCTTGTGACCTTTGCACCTGCAAATGTTTTGATGTGTACATAGAAATTGATTAAGCAGAATTGGCTGATTTTCAGCCCAGACAGTTGAGAACCTAAAACTGTGATCTTTTTCCAATCAGTAAGGGATTATGTTAGCGTTGCTGACATATGTTAGCAGTAGCTGTGTTTCCTTTAACCATAGAGTCGCGGTGGAATTTGAAATTATGAAAAGATATTTGCTGAATGGAAACGCGGCAATTTTGAAAGGATGTTTGATTTGGGATGATGTGGTTTTTCGACTGTATCAAAATAAATGCATTTCGCAGAACTGCAATAAAAACGTTTTCACATCGCACGAGTCACGTGCTCAACAACCAGATGTTGCTACTGACAAAAACCAAGAAAAGGACGACAGGAAGTGGTAGGAGGAGGATGATTTGTTTCTGTTGTTGTGAAGCTGGCTCCACCAGAACTCTCACAGCATCACAGCTCATAAAACGTTGTCGTTTTAGCGTGTTGAAGCCATAACTCTTATGTGAAACTGCAGAATACATTTCCCCTGAACACCGCAGTAGCCACTCTCAAATATAAGGGGCTTGTCGCTTCTACACCTGAAGAAGATGTCAACGTCTCCTCTGATTATTGAGAGCTGGCGACAAGGTTCAATTATGGATGTAATCTTGTGTAACTCTTTATACATTTGTTACTGTCGGGGTTTTAATTACTTATTGGATGAACAAGTTTGTTCACCCGTGATTTTAATTTAATTTCTCATGTAACAGGAACATTGCAGTTACAATTGACATTAGCAGAATATAGACAAAAGATTTGTGCGCATTTGTAATGGAAACGCAGCTGGTCTCACACCACTCTTTCAGTCTATGTTTTGGCGATTCTGCAGTTGAGGAATTTAACGCAAAGTCAACAAGTTCCTGTATTTGTTTACTGCAAAGTTTCTGCAGATATGCAAATAAATCAAAAGAAAATTCTCTGACCTTAACTTAATGCATCTGACTATCCATGAGTTGACGTTGCGTCCAGAATTGTGGACAGAAGGAGCAGGATTTTCTCCCGCCGCCACTGGTTCGCACCAACTTCTGATCTCTTCAGTTGTCCCCTGATTTCAAAAGCTTCCAGTGACGCAGCAGAGCATGGCGTTAGCTTCCAGATCAACATCAGACTCATAAAACCTTTGATTACAAGGAGGTGATCAATTCAGTTCAATTTATTATTATTTTTTTCTTCTATATAAAGGTTTTTTAAAATTGTTTAGTGAAGAAAATTTCAGTCTATTTCTATTCACACTCCATCCTGTAGGCGGCGATAATGCCCTGTAATGCGAGTCGACAGTCCTTGTTTCGAAGAAGTTGCTTACAGATGCTAATTAAGTATGGAGACTGGATATAGTAGATTCTGTTTTCTTTAGAAACTAAGACATGACGACCCGTTTGGAAAGTTAAAAAAATCAACACGTTGCCGAGCAACAAAGAAAATCAGCTGTTGGGACGGTCATGTGACCCCCTACCCTGAAAATTGCAAAGGGAAGCCTTTCCCGGTTCTTGTCCTGCTCTGTGATGAGAGCGCATCCTTCCTTTAATGCTGGAGCAGTAAAAATCTTTCTCGCATGCAGCCATAGCTGGCTCTGTGACCTCTGACCCCGAAGACAAACCGCAGAAACAGGCCTGACATCGAGCCTGACCTCTGAGCTGTTTTGTCTGCTGGATCGCCAGACTTCAAGACTCGTATCAGCAGGAAAAAACACGATCACTTCCACTGTAAATTCACGTTTCTGATGCACCTAATGTTGAGCTCAATGCTGATGAAATATTTATCAAACTTGATATTTTATGGTATTTCGTTGGTTAGAAGACAACCTGATTTTGTAAATTGAAATCCTTTTGGATTGTGCATTGATTTTTCTGAATGTGCTTCATTCAATAACTGCCATATTCGATAAACGGGAACATTGGAAAGTTCAGTCATTTCAGTTCTCTGAGTGAAATGTTGTTTTCACTTGGTTTCTGTTCAGTATGATCTTGTGCAAACATCTGATGAAAACGTTTAAGGTTAAAATAATTACGAGACCAATAAATAGTCAAACAGAAGTGTGGGCTTAATGAAAAGTATTTTTAATTCCTGCTTACAACCAAAAGTCTACCTCATAATACCGCAAAAACTTATCAAAAAATGTTTGTTTAGCACATTTATTGTTGTAATTCCAATTTTCCCAATTATATGATCGATGGAAGCGCAGTATGTTATACACTTAACTGATTTTGTTGCACAGTCTAGTCTGAAAAGTTTACTTTATAAAAAATTATTAATCAATAATCATTTTCATTGCAAAAAAATTGCCATGTCTAAAAGAAAATTGTGCTCCTTTCAATAGAAGAGTCTGTAATGTCACAATACTAATCAAATCCCTCATATTGAACAGCTGTTTTGCAGGTTTCTTCAGGTCATTTTCATGATTTAAACTTCTAAGTATCTCCGGTTTCCATCACTTTAGTCGTATTCAAGCCCAAACTTTGTTTGGCCCGCTCTAAAATGTTCATATTTCTTCCAGTCAGAAGAAATATGCTGGTAAAATTAAAAGCTTACTTGAAACCAAATCTTCTGTCGGTGTAAATAATGAGGCTAAGTCTATGTTTCATTGTGAGACAGAAAATGACTTCATATCATGCATATTGAACATTTTCTGCCACCAGAACCTTGAAGTTTAATTCTCTAAATTGAGTCGTGAAGTGCAGTCTGTTTACCACTCAGCAGAAAACTCTCTCGCCGTCGCTCTCTTTCTGTCCCTCTGCCCCAGCAGTCCTTCAGTTCACTGTGAGTGGGGAGTGGATTGCAGTGCTCAGTTAAGACCCCAATTAGCAGGACTCGCAGGCCTGCTGAAGGTCACTCTCCGAGCTTTGGTGGGAGAAACGAGGAGGGCCGGGCCCGCCAGGAGCAGATCTTACAGAGAGGAGGCCGAGACCCTCAGCTGGACCCTGGAGTTCTCGCACAAAACTCGCACTTTCTCAACCGCAGCAGCTGCCTGTATATTTGTAGTTTTTAGTTTTGTGCGTGGCACAGCACTTCCAAAAAGTGGCTGAGGATTTTGTTAAAGGTCAAGTGTTCTCTGTAGACTGTCATAGTATAGTGTGACCATATCTGAGAGATCCATTTATCATTAGCTCCAAAGTCCCCTACTTCATCAGCCCGTGTCTGGTGTCGGCTATCACAGCCTGATTGATGGCTCTGTCCTTATTGCAGGGAACCGGGGTCGATAGCAAAAATTTGCTGCTGGGTGCATTAATGCTGTGTTCAATGGCATAGACCTTTGAGCAAGCCTCATCAGTCTTGAATCATTGGACAGTCACCGGAGATTCGTATAAACAGCTATGAAGCAAGAGCGGGCAGCAGAGAAATCAAAGAGAAAACAAACAGTTTTCCTCAGCTGGGTTAACTCTATTATTTGAATGACGCGTCTCGGTGGTGCAGGCCAGAAACGGGTATCGACGGCTTAATGAGTTTAAAAATTCATCAGTGTCCGCACACTAGATAAATCATATTATTGACATGTCTACGCGTTTTAGCAACTTTTGCAGAAATCACATGCAGCCTAATTGTGCTACATGATTTTAAAAATGGATGGGAAGTACTGGGAACCACACAGGACAACACAACTTTCAAATTTCCCAAACATTTCCAAAGATGGTGTTGAACTTCTTCATAAACAGTTCAACCTACAGGTACATCACACCTATGCAGGAAAAAGCTTCATGAAGTTGATATGGAAATGAGCCGTGTGTTTCGTAGCTGACTGTGGGCTGCAGATAGCCCCACTAATCAACGGGCTTGTTGGACTTTTTGTGTATATAAAACAGGGAGACAAATGGTGCAAGGTGCTCAGCAACAAAGTAATCAATTAGTCTATGTATCAAAATAATTGTGGATGACAAATATTAGCCATTGTCTAACATATCTGTATCGTCCGATTAAATAACAGGTGACGTTATTTACTAGAGTGCGTGTAACACCGTTGTGTTTTTCCTCAAGCTTGTCATACAGGGGGAATCTCTTGTGCTCCATGTCTAACGATGCGGACGTGAAGATTTTCCTGCCCTCCGACATTAAAGACTTTCACATTACAGCTGTTGATCCGTGTTAGATTTTTCTAAATATTTGTTCTGTTTGCCACAGTTTTGCTGCAATAGGCAGACATTAAGTTTTTCTCTGGTTTGGCTCGTAAAGCTGGTAAATCGCTCCTTGTTTGCTTGCTCAGCAGCTTACTTACTTACTTACTGACTTGTTCTGATATTGCAGAGACTGTTTTTGTAAACCGACCAGTACCTGTGTAGGAGTTTAAAAAAAAAAAAAAAAGCCTGGTGCCATGACAACCCCCTGATACACCAGCCTCGTGTGTAGGCTCACATTTTAGACAGACGGACGGCCCTTCGAGCCTGTGAGGGCCAGATGTTCCCATGCAGTCACAGAGATGAGATGTTTGCTGTGCCGAGCCTCGTGTTTGCCCGATTCTCCAGAGTCACCGTGCTGTCTAGCCCCCTCTGGGCTCCTGTCTGCTGAGGAAAGAGCTGGGGGCGGAGAGGTGTTCACATGTATGCAGCAGACCAAAGATCGACCGCACATATCTTGTGTATCGCCAGGGGCCAAAGGAGCACATGGCCTTCCTGCAGTGGAGCAGGAGTCTCGTCTTCTCCTTGTCGGCTCTGCAGATACGAGGATCTTCGTTTGGTCGGATTGGAGGTCAGGCTGCGGTGGAAGCAACTGAGCTTGCCACATATAAATGTCCAGAGTTCATTTATAGCTACTTTTATACTGAGCATGTCAATCAAGCTGAACATTTACCATGCCTCGCAAAAATGTTCACACCTTTAAACTTTCCCCACATTAAAGTCGCAACCTTTGATGTATTTTATTGGAATTTTGTAACTTTTTGAGGTGAAATGGATAAAAAAAAAGTTTCTTTAGAATCTAAAGCTTGGTGTGTAAAGGAGGATGCTCCATCATTATTTACAATCTCGATCATCTTCAGTAGCTCAACAAGTGAATGCTTTTGTCAGAGGCTCCTCCTGAACCATGGCAACACAAACTGCTACATCCGTCTGCAAAGACTCTCTTAGGAAACCTGAACTATGAATGTTATTCTGTTGGGTTCTAGTAACAAGAAGTTGTACCGCCCTGGTTTTTACACCACCCAGAGTCAGTAGTTTGAAGGGGGAAACGACGACTGAATCACCCTGAAACGTCTTCCTTGTTGCTGAACTTGCAGGTGGCAGCATCATACTGTGGTTAGGATTTTCATTAGCAAGAAGCTGTGGATTAGTACCAGATCGAAATCTCTGAACCTTTGTTTGATAATTAGGACTGCAACTAATTATTGTTTTAGTAAAAGATTAAGCAATTAATCAAAAATAATTGGATACTTTTTTTTTTTTTGCCAGATTCTGCAGATTTTTCATTTCACCACTTAAACTTTTTACAATATTGGATATACACAAAAATATATATGAAGTTTTTAAATAAAACATTTTATTGCATATTTAGAAAATGGAGACAAAGATTTTTCTCTTTATCTTGAATGCAAAATGTATATATTTGCACAGTTTTGGGTTAATTACTGCGCTGAATATGCAAATGACCTTTTTCAGAGTCGATGTGCTAAAGCTAAGAATTGATTACTAAATGAGTTGACGATTATCTCAACAATTGATCACGATTGATCGATTCAGCCCTAGATAAAATGTCTGATATATGACAGAATGTTACTTTCTAGAGGTCGGTGTGCTCAGATGAGACGCTTACAAAATTACCGACGTTCTTGTTCCACAGATGCTTTGCAACAAATATATTTTTCTTTTTGGCATTACATTGCATATTTCTTTCCAGAAATGTCTGATCATGACGCTTTGATTGATACTCAGACATGCCACCAGTTAAATGACAAGGTAAATAAATCTTTCACAAAATGCCTATATAACACTGGAGGGTGTGTGTGTGTTAAACCCTTTTAGGATGATTTGTGAGAGTCAGCGCTGCACAGTTCTGCCTAGAAGAGCTGCTCCACCCCCCCTAACCTTAAATCAGCCCAATGCTTGCAAACAGGCCAGGGCTGGTTAATGCTGGGTCAATAATATGGGTCTGAATGGGGCAAACAAAGAGCCTCCTCTTCCCCCCCCTCTGCGAAACCCAGCGTACGTGTCGATAGGAATGCACTGGAAATGCCAGAGGAGGTTAATTTTTCCTGT
The DNA here is from genome assembly GCA_010277015.1 of Poeciliopsis turrubarensis. Classification (NCBI taxonomy): domain Eukaryota; kingdom Metazoa; phylum Chordata; class Actinopteri; order Cyprinodontiformes; family Poeciliidae; genus Poeciliopsis; species Poeciliopsis turrubarensis. The sequence continues at coordinate 2,259,894 of VMRN01000011.1, forward strand.
TTATGTGAACTTGGGGCTTGTATGGTTTCCTACGCATGCGGGCGACTGACTCAGACGAACAGCTGCATTGATTTGGACTTGTTTGCGGAGCACTCTGAGCAGAAACGTAAGCCGTGGGAACACCTGGAAAATGGGAGGGGAGGAGGCGGTTTCGGCTCGGCTCCTGGCTCCGTACCAGGCATACATGCATGCACAAACACACGTCTCACATGTGCGGGGCCAGCCTGGGATCCCAATCAGCAGCACTTAACAAAGCGCCCCTCTTTCTCCCTTTAATCGCAGGCTCAATTTGTCGCCGGGGTGTCGAGTTCCTGATAAGCGCTTTGACTGAGAGAGGCGAGATGGGTATAGGGAAGAACACAAAATGGATGCACCTGCTAACAAATGAAATCAAACCACTCCATCTTCATTTCCCCCCCCTTTTTTTTTCCGCCAGCTGGAACAATACTACCTCACTTTAGCTTGAAGCACATTGAGTTATTTCCCACTAAGCAGGGGGAAAAAAGCATGCCTCACTTACAGTGAGTAGTGAGAAGGAGCTCAGACATCTGCTTTTAAACATTTTTGTAGTCTGTGTTGCTCAAACTTGGCTCGTAAAGAAACGCGTCACGTGTTATTTGACGTTATCTTCTGTGGTTTGCGATGTTCTTCTAATTCTCTGTTTTATGTTGAATTTAAATTTGTTTTCTGCACAATTAAGTCCTGCTTTGTGCCGGTTTATCTCAAAAGCCCGATGAGATGCATAGAAGTTCCTGGTTGAAACGTGGAAGAAGTCGAGGCGTAGGAATACTTTTCAGTGTGCCGTGTATCTTTCAGAATGTAATCGGCAAGTCCTGATTGTCTGCTTGCTCTAGGTTTCCTCATCTTGCTTAAATCGTCACTAATCACACAAGACATGCAACTCGAAAAGCCACCTGCCTCAGCTCCCACGGCAGGAGATTTAGTCAGGTGATCTAGAACGGTGGCAGTATGTTGGAGTAACTTTCATGTTGGCTTTGATTTGTTTAGGCTTCAATGCTTCTTGATGAGGCACTGATTATTTGGTACCAATATTTGTATTGTTGCACTTTTGAACAGTTATGAATCCCAGCACCGAATCCCAGAGGAGTATAAAAGGAGGCTTCACGATGCAGGGCAGGAGGAAGTTCAAGCCATCTCTTCCGTCGATCATAAAGGGCAAGGGTCACGTCCACGTCTCTCTGCCCGTCTTTCTAACTACAAATCTGACCAGTCACCTTTACGTTTTTGAATTTCCTACTTGCTCCATCTAGGCTGAATTTTGACCAACCTCCTTAGCCGTCTTCTATTTTATCGTTTCATGACGTCTCTTGAAAGTCAGACCTGCACAGAAACAGCATTTAGTTTTCTTTGTTGAAACCATTTTAAGATGTGCTGTCGGAGTTTCTCACATCGTGTACACATCGTACTTTTGGGATGTTCCCCGCTTCTCTCATGCTCTCTGTCTCCTGTACTTTTTTCAGTTGTTAGGCTGTGGTAATGCGATTTTCCAAGCCATCTTTAAACGCACCACGAGCGTAAATATGCCGGTTCAGCAACAATCACATAATCTGGGTGGGACCGACTGTCACCAGACTGTAGGTCTTCAGTCAGAGGCTTCTTTAGAGTTGCTGAGAGACTGACTGCTAATGTATATCCTTCCTTCTCACAGCGTCACAACAAGTTTTTAAAGATACTGGAATACTATGAGTTACCAACATTTAATTTCCCTCTGAGAAAGTGTTTTTCAATTGAACTGCTGTTAGTGTACGTACTTTCACAGGATCAGATCATGGAGAAGGAAGAAAAGTCTCACCGTGGTTTCTAGTCCTGTACCAAACCCACCAGTCTGGCATTTGACAGGTCTTAATATGCCCCGGCACATTGTTGTCTGGTGTGATGTGAGGATCCATAAAGATGACACAGATGCTGTGGCACCAGCGAGGAGATGAAAGGCGCAGCGTCTCTCGCATATGTATGAGCGCTGGCTCCGAGTGTACGATCGGAGGGCCAGATTACCATGAACGTCTCCACAAGCTGTCCTAATATGTTTGATCTGCTCTGATTTTCATTCTTCAGGTCAGGTTTTACATTTCTTCCATCTGTTGGTTTGATTGTTCAGCTGGAAAACGAATGAAATCCTCAACATCTACTTCTACTCTGCACCTCCGGTCTCCAGCTGTTTGCATTGAGCCGTCATCAGCTTTAATGAAGACCGACCCAATCTTAATCTTATCATGAATGATTGTAGAACAGCTTATTAAATTGAAGGACTGTATTTAATCAGAACCCATTGAGATGCGTTAAAATCAAACCCCAATCTTTGAATGTTGCTTCACGAGAGCCGTTTTATTATTTTTTTTATCCATTTCTTTTTCCTTCCTCCCTAAAATAGTCGAAGTCTGTCAAGTCTCAGAGTAGGTTGGCTTTTTCCTCACAGAGACATGCCCGGCTTCAGCTCTCCGTGGATTTGCAGCGGATAAATAAATAACTAGGCTGGCACCCCACGCTCTGGATCGCCTCTGTTTTGGCAGCCGGCGCACACGGCGTTTTCTGTCAGGTGTAAACACGTCTGTCAGTCGTTGCAGTCTGGGGGCCCCGGCCGCTTGGCATTCATGGCACCGCCAACGCTCCCTGCCCGTCCACCTGACCTTGGCTGGCCTCGACATGACTGAGCACACTTGGCGCTTCCTTCCACTTTTGCGAGGCTCTTTAGGAAGCAGGGCCGCCTTAAGTGGCTGCTGGGGAGCCAGCCGCAGGCTGAAGAAGGGACATCTTCACCGCCGCTGTGGTGGGCTGGTAATGACCGTGTGGTAGAGCGGGCCAGAAAACGCATTGCCTCATCCTCTCATCAGCTCACCTCGCCATCATTCCCGTCATCTTTTCCACTGCGAGAAAACTCGGTCATCATACATGAGGATCTGAGCTGCTGATCCAAATAAAGCAGGGGAGGGACGAGGTCAGTTTGATAAGGAGTCTCGTAGTTTCCAAGCAGCCTTCCGTGTGTGACGCCGCCGCTCCGGCGTCGGACTGCGCGGTATTCCAGGGGCGCGCTGTCTCTTTCCGCTCCATATCCACTACCTCACCTCTGGGAACTGTCAGTTTTTCATCAGTCAGTTACGAAGCGTTCACACCGTCTCCCCAGCTCGCTCACCAACTCCCCTCCCTCCGCAGAGGAGCACTTTCCTGTAGCTGTCTTCCTTCTCTCCCACACTACCGCAGCAGTTTCGCTGCTTGACAGTTTTATCCCTGACACACACAAAACCACCATTTTACTGACTCTCAATTAAGGCGCCACGGTGCCTTGCGAAAAAGTATCTATACCACTTTAACTTTTTCAATTTCACAATACTTTGTAGAGTCGCGTTTCATTGCAAATGCAGCTGCTGGTGTTTCGGCGGTATAGCTCTACTACTTTGCACTTATAGAGATTGACAGTTTTTGCTCATATTGCTGGAGATTGGATGGAGGGTGTAAAGTTGCCATAGAATGTTACCCATATTTAGGTCTGGACTTTGACTAGGCCATTCTAGTAAATGAATCTGCTTTGATTTACAGTATTCCTGGTGGTAAGCTTGGAGTCATTGTCCTGCTGGAAGGTGAACGTCCAGCTAGTAGAGCAGGTTTTAGATGCCTTTGTATGTATGGAAGCAGTGCAGATCTTAGGCTTTCATTTGCTTTTAGATTAACATTAATTAATGCCAATGAAAATTGGCTTTGGTTTCCTGTCAGTGCAGCGTTATTGGAAGAGCAGGTGACCCGTTTTTGATGACACAAAGCTTCATATCGATAAGAGACTTGACTTGGACATGGGAGGAATAACTGGTCAAGGTCTTTGATGTGTAGTTAGTTTTCCACCACACAACGTTGTTGGATATTTGGCAGAAAGTTTGAGTTTTGGTCTAACCTTTTCTTTGTTGTGTCCTCTGTGGTTTGGGAGGTTTCCACTTCTGTTGTGCGTTTTCCATTTTTAGATGGACTGAGCTGTGCTTATTGAGATGTTGGGATTTTATTTTATGGCCTGAACTTGAAAATGATCCTCAAATATATTCCTGATCTGTGTCACGTTTCTTCGCCTTCACTGATTCTCTCCAACAAACCTCGGCAGAACGGCAGCAGTCAGACTTTACGCAACACCCCACTTGGACTCTGACATTGGCTCATTTCTGAGTGTAATTGATTGGCCTGGTTGGATTTTGTGTGGAACTATTGAAGTAAAAGAGTCTGAGCAGAAAATGCGTTGACATCGCAACTCTGTGCCTGACTTTGGTCGTCTTGTTTTTAAATATTCTCTGCTAATCCATCGCCGTCGGATGATGACGGGGTGCCTCCCGCCTGAAAAAACCCCAATGGGCTGCCCCCTCCAAACAGGATGTCATCAATATGCATTGTGTGAAACGATGACCCGCTGTAACTTGGCTACAATCCTCTGCAAAGCAGCAGAAATCCTTCTCAATCTGATGGTCTAAACGGCCTAATAGCCTAATGAAGGTCTTAAACAATTATTTTCTTTCCTAGAGTCCTCAAGACGGCCAAGGCGAACCCTCCCTTCCCTCAACCGTTTTTTTTGACAAACTACTCTGGCTCGGTATTCAGCGGTAAAAAGCTGTTCTCATCTTCGTGCTCCTTTTTTCTTCTTTATCTCCTATTCAGAGACTCTCCTCGCAAAGAAAAGTAATTTCACTCCCTCTGTCCCTGAGAGAATCAACACGGTGAAGTTGCTCTGAATGTCGGCAGCTACATACTTTTTTTTTTTCCTTTCTTGGCTCTATTTCAGACCCATAACCTGGGGGTAAACATGCAATTAAAATAACAGCAGCTTGCTTTCTCCTCCACTCTCCTCTCTTTTAGCCATGAGCACAAGTCATGTGCAGTGTGCTGACTGGCTTCTTCCAATTACCTTTTCTAATAATTGGTAAAGAAAAAAAAATAACATTCAAACGGCAAACAAATGTGTTCCCACCTAATTTGCCACCCTTTGTTGTTGTTGTTTTTTTTTTTTTCTTTTCTTTGCTAATATTATTTATCTTCCTCTAATGAGCTGATTTCTCCTTCACAGACCCCATTCATTACTGCTTGGGGAGATTTTAACAAATGATTTTCCTTTTGCAGTTAATTTTCTTCAGTGATTTTAGAATCTGAATATTTTATAAAGTTACAATCAAATGATGATTTTTATTGCAGCTTTTTGTGAAAGACAAACAGAAATTTGAACAATTTTTTTACATAGAGATGCACAATATATCAGCACTAGCATCGATATTAGTTATTTTTAACACGTTGGTATTGGACTGATAAAACTGAGATGGTATGATCTGATATTCATTTGCCGTTTCAGGAAGGGGAGGGGAAGAGGTTGGTATTGTGACAGTGATGCTGCAAAGAATTGTGCAGCAGCCATTGCAGCACAACTGAAGCAGTGGTAAAGCCAGCAGTGTCAAAAGGATTGCGAAATAACATGCAATAACGGTTTTGTACCATTCTAGAAATATTGGTATCGGATATCGGCAAAGGCCCTCAATGTTTCACCACAAAATAAATGTAAACTAGGGATGAACGATATTAGATTTTTGGTCGATAACTGATATGCCGATATAGTAAAACTCATTTAGCCGATGACTGATGCCAGTACCGATATTTTTTTCCTGTACCTACTTCCTGAAACTTTCTCTAGTGTGCATTAAAATGCTGCATGATCTTTGTGGATTTAGCCTGCTGCCAAATAAAAATGTTTAAAAATGAGGCTGAAAATCAACTTGCATTTTGTTTAATGTCAAATGTGTTCATGGCATCTTCTCTGTCGAAGACAATGACAACACTCAAACAGTGCAAGTTTGACATTGTGCTGTGCTGCAGACATTATTGTCACTGGTTAGCCATATATTGGTGAGTTATTTTGGCCGATGTCGAGATAAAAATGTAAAGCTATCGGCCGATGATGCTAATATCGTGCATCCTTAACTAGCGCACTCCATTTTCTTTCCACTTCACACTTACAGATGACTTTTTGATCGTGTATCATAAATAACACAATAGAATAGAGCTTGTGGTTGTAACTTTTAACGGGTGTGAATACTTTGGAGTCCCGTCATGGGACTGACTGCCGTAATCCACCTCGATCGCCTCCATCCCTCCTGATCCTCTTCCTATTCTATTTTTTTTCCCCACTTTCAGCTGGCTTTCTTGTTTCCCTTCCCCGCCGAGGAATGAAAAGAAAATATAGGTCAGCTTTTATGGGAGCAATTTGACACATGACACAAGCCATGCGCATCACTTGCTCAAGTCCTGCTTTCGTCTGCTCGCTTTTATTTGTCTATAATAGAAGCGCCACAGTTATTCACACAGTTTTATTACAGCTCTATAAGTAGCTGGCGGAGGCTTGCAGAGTCACAGGGGGGCGTGGGGATGCAAGTAATATTTTCAGAGCCCCCTGGTGTCTGTCTGCGCGAGGTTGATGGTTTGAGCCGCCTGGCTTAACTCCACAGGCCTGCCCAGCTGGCCCTGCTGCGTCTCCACACACCCAGCTCTGTTTCTTCTCATGCCAGGTGGGAGCTTGACTCTCTATCACAAAGCCACCAGGACACCGAGCTGAATACCTGTTGGCTAAAACCAATTAGGACTCAGAGTCAGCTGTTTGTAACTAGCAGAGTTCCCGTCTGGATTTGATTGTCGGGTCAAGTCGACCAGCAGCTTCACAGAGAAATAGCCGGCGCTAAAAAGCCTCCGCGGGGGGTTTGTGGCTTTGTCGGGAGTGTCTGCGTTCAGTGCGTGTGTGTGTGTGTGTGTGTGTGTGTGCTGCTGGATTTGAAGTCACGGTGGACATCAGGCTGCTGTCTGTCGTAAAGCACACAGTCAGCTCAGGCATTACCATAGACTGACCTTTGCCGCTGCGCTCCCCGCCGCACCGTTTTCTGACATTCAGGGGCGCTGTGGGGCAGCAGGAGGGCACGGGGGGCAGTCTGCTGCATGTGTGGGGTATGTTTGGTTTTTTTCTGCCTGTAATGTGTTGATGGGTGTGTGTACTTGTTGGCAATGTGAACTTAGAAGTTTATCACGACATTTTGTGGTGGTTACTGTGATTTTAGGAGATTGTGATTTTTAAAAAAAGCCAGATTTATTAATGTTTTGTTTGTAACCGTGTGGCTGTGACTCCATGTAACAACATTCATAGACCACAAACACAAATGCTGTTTTTGAAGATATTCCCATTCTGGGACGGCATTTATTGTGTTTATTTATAAAGATACGATTATTACGATAATGGTTCTGATTCATCATTGTCACGATAATTTCCAATTAATGATGTTCTTAAAAACCTAAAAAACTGTCTATATTGTTGGGATTATTTTTATTTATTTAAGAGTCAATAAATTGTAATGCATCTAAAAAATGTGACTAAAGTCGGTACATTTGTTCAGTTTAATGGTAAAATCCCACTTTATGTGGCTGAATTCACACATTATAAACAGGAATGGTTTTAAGAGCCGTATTTGTTTGTGCTGTGACACACAGACAGTTACAGTACAGTATTAAAATTTCATAATTAAAGATAAGTATTGCTCACCCCCAAGTCCCATTAGAAATGGGTTTCCTCAGGATGCCACTTCATTAAAAAAGGTGATTAATATCACTAAGCTGCACAAAGTTGCTGCGTTTAACCACATTTTTTAATTTACTGTTTGTCGTGAATAGCGGAAATAGCAGAAAATAAAATTTTTAACCATGCTGTTAGAAATATTTTGAGACATTAAATCAAATTTTCTCGATAAGTGATAAACGATACAATAAACAGGTTTTTTCCTCAGATTGTCCGTGGAGACGTTACCATTTTGTATTCTGTCCCCGCATCATTTCTGCTGTGTGACACTGGGTTTTTTTTTTTTTTTTTTTTTTTCTGTTTGTTTTGTTTCTCTTTTCGCTTCTGGAAGCTTTGAAAAACAGACTCTGATCCGTCTGATACTCCGCTCTCCTCCACCCCTGGATCTGCCTGTTGTCAGAGAGATTGCTGTTATCTTTGTTCGAAATCTTGGCAACCTGATAAACGAGTGCTGGAAATCCTGCCTGCTGACATCAAGGCTCCGTGTACCTAAAAACCCTTCCAAGGCCGGAGGGGGGAAAAAGAATAACATATCATGCCAATTAGAGTTAATGCACGGTGACGCGCCGTATCGAGGGCAGGGATCGCCGCCATATGGCCGTCCAGGCCGGGGCGGCGGAGGATCAGGGGAACGGAGAAGGTGACGCAGCACCTCCAAGGCTCTCAGATCCGTCTGAAGACATCAGCTCCGCCACCCACTGCTTACCACCCACCATTTTCTCCCTGCCTCCCCTTTGCCTCTGTGCCCCTGCTGCACCCCAAGGTGCAACGCCCTCAGGTATCTGTATTACTGGCAGCTTCATTAAGCCTTGTTTTTCTTCTCTCGCTGGGAGGATTTAAATGAGCTGTCATCCTGACCTTTTTGAGCTCCTGTTTCTTTTAGAGCCACCCGTCTTTCAGTCTTACCGCCTTTCTCTCCGGCTTTGTCACTCTTTCCTCCTCTTGTCTATCCTCCCTGCGGGTGGGAAGACACTTTTAAGCCATCACCCTGCGGCAGGCAGGCATGCCAAGGTTGTTTTGTTGGTAATTGCCTCTCTCATAGAAGCTTTTTGTCTCCGCACACTTGCCGCCCTCCTCTGATGCCACACAGCTAACGGGGAGGGCACGGACTCTGTAGACTTAATTTGCTCCCTGACTGTTCTCCCGGTGCTGATTAAGCAAGCATCTGTTGTGTTTGGAATACAGCGGCAAGCCAAGTGGAGCATGGCTAACTATTCGCCTTCCTTCTCGTACCGAGTTATTGTACGACGTGGCTGACATTTATAGGAGCTACAGCTGTCCTCCTCTATTTTCCTGACGTTGGCTTCACTGCTTTTATGTCCCTAAAACAAAGGTCTCTTTTAGTTCTGGAGATCCACCAGGACTTTCAGAAACATGCAAATGCAAACGCTTTCCGATCCTAAAAATGAAACGCATAGAATCTGCCCTTTAGAGGATCCCATTGTCTCTGTGCTTTTTACCAGACACTTCCTTACTGTTAATGATCTCATATTGACACATCACCCACTCATATGTTTAGGGTTGTTGTCCAGCTGGAACAGGAACCTTCACCTTAGGCCTGGTCCACACATAGCTGGATATCTGGGGAAAACAAATTCATTTTTATGCTTATTGGCCTTTCAGCCACATTAAATCTCTTTGTCACATCACTAAAACAGTGGAGATATAAGAAAATGCTGTATTTGTGTTGGCGCGTACATAAGAGAACTGATTTTTACAGTCTGAAATAAATAATGCACCAATATATCAATGTTTTATACATTTTAATACAATTCCCAATCGACCTAACTTTCGATTCTAATACACTGCTTAAAAGTGTCTGTCGACACAAATGGGCGTCGTGTTTAATTCCTAACAGGAAGTTTGGTTGTTCCGAAGCAATCTGATTGGCTGACAGGTTTTAGCGTTGTGCTACACTGCCCCCTGCTTGTTTGGCATGTTTAAAACAACACGGAGGCAGATTTGTGTGGGTTTATGTGGGTGAAAACTTCCCTGAAACCGACGCCATGTGTGCAGTATTTTTAAAACGACATGGAGGAAATATTTGTGTGAATGCAGACCTGCTGACTCGTGGATAAGTCTCAAGCTTTTTGCAGCTTCTAGCACGTTTTCTTGCAGTGTTGCTCTGCATTAAGCTCCACTCATCTTAGCATCAGCTTCCTTTTTGAACAAACGTATGATGCTGCCACCCACAATGTTTCATGATGGAGATGTTTTTGGGTTTGTATGGAGGCTTGAAATTCTCATAAATGCTTGAATTTCCAAGTCTGTGTTTTTAAGGTTTCAGTCTAAATTTGTAAAGCTTTATTTAGTTAAACTGGATATTTGAAGATAATAAATACACACATTCTTTTTTTTTATCACTGTCTGGAATGAAATCAGATCAAGTTTCATGTGTTTTAAGTCAGAATTTCCAAAACTATTTGTATATGTGAGATTTATTTATTTTTTTGTAATTTCCCTAGACATTGAGCTGCAAGAAAGGCTTTCAAAAACACAAGTTGGTTATATGTTAGCTTTCTTTGTCTCTGAACAGTATAGAGCACTATCACAGTAATGAATTATATCATATAATGAATTGAGACTTTATTTTAGTTCACATGTTTGTGTGGTGCTGGAAAGCTGTGAAAATTTACCTTCAAAATGCTTAAAAAGGTCTTGACTTTTACTGTGGGAAACGTATAGTCTTGTATTCCAAACACTCGCGCTGTTTTAAACATCACCTGAAATCTCCAGTTAATTGATTAGATGACCTCTGAAGGAAACTGGCGCCGGCAGAATTTGAGGGGTGACAAAGTTTCATCACAAAAGCGTAGAAACCAAATAAAATCCACTCAAGCCTGTTGAAAACGCGGAAACTTCGCAAGACGATCTCCCTGAATGACTGACTTCTCCTGCCGCGCTCTGAGGCAGAGCCGAGGCGCAGGTAGCGAGGTCTGACTGGCTTACATGCAGGGCGAGTCGAAGGAGAAGGCGGGGAGACCGGGTCGATTTAAAACAGCCAGTCCCTCAGGCCCAGTCTGCCCGTTTCACTTCAGCTGTTTGATGTTTAATTGAAGTTGTTATTGGCTTCAAATGTCACCTTACCTGATGCTGCAGGTGTGAATCAGTTTCTAATTGAAAGCTAACTATGTCCTCCCCAGCCCCATGCCTCCAGGGAGCAGCTCCAGACTTCTATTAGTCCAGACCCAGGCTCTGTATCGCCACGCACCATGTGCTGCCTCGCAGTTATGTCTGACCTCTCCCCCCTCTCTCTCTCTCTCTCTGCCTCTCTCTCCCTGCAGTGTGAGGAGAAGCGTGTGTCCCATGTTGCATTAGTGTCTGTGTGAAATGCTGGCCTGTCTGCCAGGGCCAGGTGACCTCCCCCTCCAGCTTCTCCCCCACACGCAGATGAACACTGGACTGCAGAAATGTAAGTACTGATCTCAGGACACACACCAAATCACAATCACAAGGCAAGCAGATAAAATTCCACATCTCCAGCTCTTTTTTTTTTTTTTTTTTTTTTTTTTCCCCACTTGTGGGGGAATATTTTTGTCCTCCTCAAGTGGAAATCTGTCTTCAAGGGAAATTAGGATGAACTGCGCCATTAATTTGCTGATGAACTAGCTCCCCGCCCCTCTCCCTCGTCCCCCGTGAAGACGTGTCTGTCACAACAGCGCGGCCCCGCGTGCTTTACCAGAACGCAGCCGTCGCGGCGGAGTGTTAAACACAGCCATCTCGCCTAATTTTCACCATCAGGAAGAGTCGGTTACTGTCAGACTCGCAGACAGATTGCGGCTGAGTGGTTTTGCCCCGCTGATCTTGTAATGCGAATGAATTTAAGATGCAATCTGCTGCCCTGGTTTAACAGCAGACTTGTCAGTGCCTGCCAGCTGAATTAAACGTGTTTGAGTTTTACTATGCGACTGCTGACAAACTAGAGACTTTCGAGCATTACTAGCCAGCAGTGGAGAAAAATGGAAATGGAGAAGTTGAGGTCAGTAAGAGCAGAGGCTGACTCTTAAGGAGCGGTGAATGCATAATCGAAACAAATGTGTTAAAGTTTCATTTTGAACTGCTTGCAAAAAAATACGGCTTTTGTTTAATTTACGGCAGAGTATTGGGGCCATGCTAAGAAAATATTCAAATTCAATTACAAGAATAGAATTGTAGGAGAATAAAGTCACGATAATGAGGACACAGTCATAACATCGCTGTATTCTTATTATTATTACTTTATTCTTGTGCAGCTTTGTTTGAAATATTATGACTTTATTATTATTTTAGCTTTATTTTTGGGATATTCTGACTCTATTCTTGTAAAACTGATGATTTTCTTGAAATGTTATCGCTTCATTCTTTTTTTTTGAGTATTTTCGTATGAGTTTATTCTCGTGCAACTTTGTTTGATATGTTATGACTTTATTATTACTTTGACTTCATTCAATTTTATTTTTGCGATATAACTAATCTTGTAATACTGTGACGTTTTTCTTGACATATCAATTTATTGAATTTTTTTTTAGCTTTATTTTTGCATGATTTTGTAATATGACTTTTCTCTCTTATTTTTTCATAGTATAGCTTTATACGCCGTCATTATATATAGACATATATTTAATCAAACAAACGTCTGATCAGATCACAATAAAACCGGGCTTTGATGACCATCCTTTACGTTTTCCAGCTTCTCCTTTTCTTCCTGTCTGTTTCTCGGAGTGGAAGCTCAGTCCCAGCCTGACCCATTTCTATTCCATTCCAGCATCTTTTTTTTTTTTTTTTTCTGAAATGCTCCTGCTCATCAAGACTGTAATTTCAGAATCACAGTAATCAGCCAACCCCCAGGAGATCAGCGAGCACGAGGGAGTCTGCTAAGTGCCGGCGTCTGTTGCCTCTCTCAGGCAGCCCTGTGACACGGCGCAGCCATCAGCCCAGACTGTTTCTCTGCTCTTTCCTCATTTCTGACACACCAAGACACATCTGAGCACAACTGGAGTTCATTTTGTTTTTTCTTGTCCAACACTATAATGCATTTACGTGATGGAGTGAGAGACGCGAGTAGCGCGCCGATTCCAAGAAGTGTAATTTCGTTCCATTTTTCCGTCCCTTTTACTTTTATAATGGTCTCTCCTTTTCATCTGTTCTTCAAACAGTCGCTGCTACATGAAAAGACATGGATCCTGTTTCGTTCGCTCTCAATTGTTTTATCAAAGAGCCAAAGAAAAATTCAGTTCACTCAGAGCTATTGTGCAGTGTCGGACCCAGCACCTGTGGCTCTGTGTTAGCATCTTCATTCAGTCCACACAACTCAGTCTCTCCTTGGTACAGATGTATCACACCGCTGCAATGTAACCATTGCAAACAATTCCTGGGATAAAGTTTTCAATACCACTGGCATTGACCTAATGCTAACCTTTTGACCAATGCTAACTCTGGATTAAATAAAGCATCCTTCATACTAAAAGCAGCTCAAAGTGCTGTACAGATCAATAAAAACAAACAATAATCCACCCCTACTTGGGAAAACGCACAACTGCATGGAAAATGCACAGACTAAGCAGAAATGATTCAGTTCAGGGAATAAGTCGGGTCTTGAGCTGCTCTTAAAAACGGCAACGTTTTCTGCAGGTTCGCTGGCGGATGGTTCCACAAACGGGGTCCGTAATACTGTAAAGGAGCCTCACCATCAGTGTGTGTTCTGACTCTGGGAACTGTTAGTAGTCCGGTGCCAGAGAACCTCAGGGTTCTCAAGGGCTTATAAGGTAATATCAGCTCTGCAAGATAAGCTGGTGCAAGACCATTAAGGCATTTAAAAACCAGTAAAAGAATCTTAAAATCAATAGTGAGACGTACTGAGAGCCAATGCAATGATTTTAAAACTGGTGTGATGTGAGCCTGCCTTCTGGTCTTGGTCGGCACTTGAGCAGCAGAGTTTTTATAACAGCTGAAGGCTGTGCAGGTTTTGTTGTTGTTGTTTTTTGGGCATTACAATATTCTACACGGCTGGAAATAAAAGCATTAGAGTCTCAGTATTATCAGGGAGAGAATAGGCCGAACTTTGGCTTTTTTGGGGGGGAGGGGGTTTTAGATAAAATCCTGTTAATATGCGGAATAAAAGCGAGGGCAGAGTCAAGAAGACAAATGCAGTTTGCAATTTTTGAATAATAATGTCCTTCTGATCTTCTGGTCCAATGATTAAAACTTCTCTTTTGTCCTGGTTGAGCAGGAGAAAGTTCTGTGCCGTCCAGATCTTTAATGCAATTAAAAGTGCAGTGATTGGCTGGGGGTCATCCTGAGACAGTGAGATGTATGACTGGGAGATTCATGTTCCAGTAAGACTCACTGGAACTGATTAGATGAAAGCATTCTTTGTGAGAATGGCCCAGTCAAAGTCCACATTTAACTCTAATTGATTATCTCTGGCAAGAGGTGTTTGTAGATGCTCTCCATCCAACCTGAGTGATCCTGACCTATTGCCAAGGAGAATGGACAAATGTTTATGTCCAAAGGTGGTAGAGAGAAGCTAGCAGAGCTACTGAAAGGAAGCTGTGGTATCACCTGTGTTTTTGCTGGACTTGATGCAAATGGCGATTCTACCTGGTCCTGTCAAAATAACTAATTTCACTGGACAATAAATTTTCCCAGAAGTTATTGTGATAAATGATATTGTCGTTTTCAATTAATATAACGATACATCCATAATAACGCAAGTGTGTCCCTTCAAAAACGAATAAACGTCAACTCTTAGTGAACATTTAACACTGGAACTGGCAGACATTTTAAATATCTAAATTAAACACTCAAGAAAAGAAATGAAATGGATACTGAAGCCTCTGTGAACAAAATTGCCCTTGAGATCAATGCACCGACTGAAGACTCTTGTCATGCAATCTTGTCGTGCAAAGAGAGAGAAAAACAATAATTCAATCAAATGGAAATTATTGAGCTTATGCGATTAATTGGCTTATTGCATCAAGATTAGTTCTGCCGAATGCTCACCACAATTCTCCAATGCTCAGATTTTCATTAAACCAAGACTTTTAAGACTCAAAGGTGAATCGAGTTTGATTGGAGGTCACCAGGTGCTGTCGACACTTGAAATGTATAATTTGCTGACATTGTATAAAAAAAAGAAATTGCTGCGGCCTGAAGTTGAGGTACTTGTTTGAGAGATTCCTTCAGAGAGGGCAAATGACTAGGTAGTAAGACGAGACATGATTCTCTGACAGAAGGGGAGCATTGATTCATAAACATGTAGGCATAAAAGATTGCAGGGTTTAACAACGTGCTCTTTGCTCAGACGTCTCATCTCTTACTTGCAGAGGAAAATGTGAACCAAAACTGCCAGCAGGTTTTAAAACAGACTGAATCAGCAGATGAATCTTGTTGTTGAACCCTTTGCTCTAAGTGCTCTGCGTCGCTCGGCCGACCAGCCAGCCTCTTCTGCTGCCACTGAATCTGGGGATGTGAGTCGTTTAAAGTTACGAGCTTGCGGGTTGCTGTCAGAGACAAGGCCAGAGCAACTGCTCTATTTATCATCAGGGAGTGACTGTTAACAGATGATGGCTGTAAAGTGTAAAGGCTGTCGGAGGAGTATATCAAGTGAAGAAAACAGCCCATTTTCCTCTCAGGAAGACTCAAGAGCCTTGAAGTAGCTCTTGTTCCTCGGTTCTTATAGGAACGCAGCTGGGCTGTTTCTGAGCTACAAACTATTTTTTTCCCCCCGTCTTGTTCTTGTTTATTTATAAAGGTTATATTGCTCTATTGGTATCAGCTTCCTCAAAAGTGCAAAAAGTAGGCAGGAAGAGGGTTCATGTGAAATCCCCCACCTCCTCTACCCACAAACAAAAAAAAAAAAATAGCACTTGTCTAATTTGACACAGAGCCTTCAGTTCTAATTTCCTGCTCATGTGCGAAAACTGCAATTTCCAGCAGCACGAGCCCCCGCTTCCCCGCTGCTTAAACCTTTCTCAATAAAAACAGTAGTTTGAATAAAAGAAACCCTAATTAGTGCCTGCTGACTGTGCACTTGTGTTCCAATCAGCTCTCTAGCAGTGGGATAATTAGCGCTTGGTCAGAGTGGGCCCTTTTTTCTCCCCCTGTTTCCTCCTTGCAACGTACTTAGCTGGAGATCTGAGAGATAATATGCTCCATGCCACTAGCAGTCACCAACATGTTTCTCCCGTATTCCTCATTAACCTTCCCTTCATGCTCATAGCTCTTCAAATAATCCAGGTTTCAGGTTATTGCTAATAAGCTACATTTGTTTGGCAGAGGATATAGCAGCTGCCGACAGGGATTTTTGCCGATCTAACCAGCAAGAGATCCATTTGAGTCACAGTTGAAGGCTGACTTTGGGCAATGATTTGTCCACTCTGTTGCATATTTTGAGGCAGTAACATGTCAAGCCACTAGCATGATCCTTTCTCACTGTAATTCACTTTATCAGCCTTTTGTTTCCATCTTATTTGTACTGAATAGGGATTTAATGACAATTAACATCACACACAATGCTTTCACAGGAATCCCACCTCCAGGATTTTGGCAAAATTTCAGGAGAAAACCAAGAATCATCACTTTGTGTTTCACACATAGAAAAGAGGTTTCATGAGATTATCGCGAGAAATCATCAGTCTCTTTCTTTATTCCATGATGTAAACCGGTTGACGTTTTTGTATTTTGCACATGCTGTCATCCAAATCGAGGATATAACAATCCAGATTTTGTCAAACAAGACCGACAGTCGGGTTCTGTAAAAGGTGACGTAGGTGATGGCGTAGAAAAGAGTGCAAGCACATAGGGAAGAGCAGTAGAGGAATTGGGAAGTACTGGGCAGGTGCTAGGCT
Source organism: Poeciliopsis turrubarensis (assembly GCA_010277015.1). Taxonomy (NCBI): domain Eukaryota; kingdom Metazoa; phylum Chordata; class Actinopteri; order Cyprinodontiformes; family Poeciliidae; genus Poeciliopsis; species Poeciliopsis turrubarensis. The sequence continues at coordinate 2,276,316 of VMRN01000011.1, forward strand.
AAGATAAGAGACGGTCTCTGAAGAGTTCAGGGTTTCAAGACTCTTACTTCAGACAGCGGTGCTCTGTAGGTCATTCCACCATCATGGAATAAAGCAGGAAATAGAATCTGGATTGTCGTGAGCATGGTGTGGAACTTCAAATCCACGCCTTGAGGTTTGGTGTCCTGCAACTTCTTGAGATGTCCCAGGTCCAACACACCTGAATTAACTCGTCAGCGCAGTCAGGTTTTCCAGAGTCCTGCCAATCACCTCATTATTGGCCTCAGGCGTGTTGAAGCCAAGACGCATCCTCTGGCTGCAGGATGCCAGATCTCCAGCCCTGAATTCAAAGAGCTTCTGTGTGGGAACTTCTAGCTGATGATCTCTTGACGATTGGAGTCACCAAGTCATGGTGTGGGCTTTAGCATTCAAATATTTTGTCGTAACTTGAATTTAATTCAAACTGCTAAGGGTAGCCAGTGAGGCTCAACAAAGACTTTTAGTCCAGCCACTATCTGTAGGTCACTGGTCTCAAATTCCAGTCCTTAAGGGCCAACGTCTTGCAACTTTTAGATATCTCTTTGCTCCAGCACACCTGTCTCCAATTAGCATAGCTCTGTGCACCAGGGAGGCAGTTTCGCCATTTAATTCAAGTGTGTTGGACAAGGGACGCACCTAAAAGTTGCAACTTTTAGGTGCTGCATTCCTTGTGCGTCAGGCCCTCAAGGAATGCAGTTTGAAACCACTGTAGTCATGGGAGACGTCTGCACCAGGAGCTGCGTGACGTGTTGGGTTCGGTCCTGATTGATGTTTCTTATGTTTAACTACGCAGAAATCTAAGATTGAGCAACAAAGGCAACATGATCTTTATAGGTCAGCTGGTCAACAATCACGGTTTTAGCTGCCTTTACTGGAGCAAAAGACGGGGATTCATTTTGGATTACGATTCTGTGGCGTATAGTGAGTTTGGCTGTAAAGACAAGCAGTGTAGAAAGAGAGGTTTAGTAGGAGGTAAAGGGTTATAATCCGTGTGAGAGAGACGGTCAGATTCTTAATGAGACCTTGTGGTCCTCAGGTGGGAATGACAAAGCTGTGTATCATCAGCGTAGCAGTAGCATCAGAAGCCGTGTGATCGGATGATTTGACCCAATATTGTGATGGCTAAAAACAAATAAATCTTAATTATGAAATGCTCAAGATGTTTTGTGACTTGCGGCAGATCGTGGCGCTCTCTTCCTTCTCACCCCCATCCCTTTCTTTTGCAACACACGAGGCGGCGGGAGGTTTTCACACCATGCGGGCTTTTGTCAGAATCCCCAACTGTGGTTACATTTTCCAGTGAAATCAGCCCTGTATTTATTCAGTCTGTTCCTGTCACAACGAGACATCATTTCCAACAAGATCATTAATCATTCCTTGTGTTTGACAGGCGAAACCTATCCTCAGCATGTCGGTGTGCTTGTGTGGAAGTGTTCATTTCTCTCCGTTTGCTCAGCCTGGCATTTATTCAGTGACAGACAGACACTGGGGCTCAACGATGGCTGGTGTCAGCCTCCAGTTCCTTGGCCCGGACCCCTGCATTAATGAGGGTGCCATCAGTGGGCTGAACACTTTGTTTCAGTGGAGCCTCCCCCTCCGTGTGCGGGTCTGTGTGCCGCCCAATACCAGCCCCCACACATCACTACCCATTGTTTCCTGCTCACAAATAAAGCAGGAATTAATCAGCCGATTGGCACGACTACTGGCTCTGCTTGGTCCGTGCCCCTCACTTCAGCCGCTTTAGCTCTTAGCCTCGTCCCACCAGATTGGCCCGACTGCTGAGACTCAGCCGAAGCCCTCAGTCACAGGAAACTGCAGGCTTCCAGCACAATCTCACATACTTTATTCATCCCTATTTCTGCACCAAAGTCAGGTGACTAATTAGCTGAGAAGACGTTGGTTTTGCCTGAGCTAATTGTACCTCCTCCCCTGGTCAGAGAAAACAAAATGAAATGCAATTGCGTCACAGGTGTAGTTTATACTTTTATTATGTTTGTCATTCCTGTAACTACTTTGAAATAATTCTTTGGAAATGTGAACGATGGACGTTCAGCGCTGGGAAAGTCTCTGATGCTGAAACATGTTTAGCATCGAGATGCTGTTTTAGGCGTAAAAAGGCTCAGTGATGGGCGAATTCGTGGTCTTTTCCAGCGTCCCGTCAGATTGTTTTCTGAAGCAAGAATTAAACCTCAGTGGTCCAAGAGAACCAGCTTTGTCGACTTTTCCTTGTGGATGTTATTTGTGCGTCAGACTTACAAGCGAAACAGAAACGAGCATTTCAGGAATGACTTTTATCTGAATTAAAAAAAAAGTGTAAACTGTGTTTCAATGACCCAGGATCTGTGGAAGACAAACAGGCCTACAGCATCACAAGTCCTCCCTCTACTGAACACTTTTCCACGTATTCAGCTGTTGGGTCATTCTAAACCAACCTGAAGTGTGGCTGCCGTTTCCAGAAGCTCAGATTTAGTTTTTCAAACCAGAAAAGTAGCTAAATTACTAGTAGCAAACTCCACATCTCGATAATCATAAAATTGGGGACAGGTAATCACGTTTTAGGCATGATTACTCTCTCATGGTTGTTCTGGAAACTTGATAACCCCAAGTTGCCGCTCTTTGGTGCAGCTCCCAACCAAAGCCCATTGTGTTCTCTGTATGCAGGGGGTAAAACATATGAGAAAGCCCATTAATGTCAGGAACTTCATCACCAAGTGAAACGCATTTTTAAATTAATTTCACACAAACTGGTGTTCCCCACCTGTTTCTGTTTACAGTAATGAGAACATGACATTTAAAATTAGAGTATTGCATCAGATCAATAAAAATATGTATAATTCAGAAATGTGGGTTTAATGAAAAGTATGCAGTTTAAAGATGACTTTAAAAGGTAGTTTAAATGTGACAAATGAACCTCGTCGGAGATCATGTTATAATTTATTGAATATGACTCTATGTGGGTCATCCTCCAGCCGGTCACTAACAAAATGAGTCAGTTTCCCACCACATGCATCATTTCTTCCTCAGAGACACAGGAAGTCATTAATTAATAAATAGGACTTCCTAGACAATGTGACAAACTTACAAAGTTTACGTGAGTTCAAAGTAAAAATAGAAGAAATGCTTCAGTCACCATTAGTTTAAAAAGGTTACCAGTAATTATGGGATTGACCCTTGTGGAAAAATATCAATAAAACAAAGAATGTCCATCTATTTGACTCCGTCTAATAATGTAGCCAACAAATGTTAAAATCGGGTTGTGCATTGACGACAACAAAAAGAAAGCTAACAGATTAAATGGATCATTTTGGCATATAAACCAACTATTTTTGTGGCTGTTGCCGTTTTTGAACAACCTCACACCCTCCCACATTCGCAAACAGGTAATCATGTTCACATTGTCACTCTGGCATTGTTAAATTTAGTCACAGTGCTTAGCAGGTGCAGCAGAAGTGTGTGAGCCGAGTCCTAGGAGGTGTTCCTGCACATCAGAGACGCTGCCTGTGTGTCTGATTAGTTGTCTGCTGTCATGGAGGGGCTGCTCTCTGCATCTCTCGTTCACTCTGTGTGTTCTTTTTTTATTTCTCCCTGTAGCAGCCACAGGGGACCATTACTGCGTCTCTTCTTTGTTTGGTTTGTGATTCACCCACTACATGGCAGCCCACCCTCAGCACTTATTCTTGGCCTGAATGTGTCAATTAGACCCCCGGTAATAGCTTTTGACCTAAAAGCCACCAACAACTGTACTTTACTGGATTTCACTGGAATCCGAATACGTCAGCTTTGATATTTTTTGCTGAGAAGAGGAAAAACCTCGACTTCATCTACATCTGGTGATAATGCCAATGGGACCTTTACACACGATTGCTTTTTAAAGTCCAGTTGCCCTGGAAAGTCTCTCTGCGTTTTAATTCAATTTCAGTACAAATATGTACACATTTTTAACCATTTCCAAATCGTTGAAACGGGGGAATCGGGAAGCTTGTGGAAGAACAGTCAGATGAGGCCAAATTTGAAATTTTGTAGTAGAAATCTCCCTCTGCACATCGACTTGAACACTATCCACATGAAGAAACATGATGGTACAACCATCGCGCAACAAGGAAGGACGGACAATTTGGCAGAGCTTTCTAGCATCCTTAAGTCTTAAATTGACAGAAAAAAAAAAAAGAAAAGTTACTGCTCTTAAACGTTGTTGTGGCAGGACTATTTAATCTTATATATTTTTACGTTTTTGTTTTCTGATGGGACTTTACTGTTAGTCGCACGCAGACATCTTCATTGCTTCCTATGAATACAGCTGGTTGAGGCTACCGGTAGCTAGTTGCTAAAACACTCCTGCTAGCTATCTTTTTTTTTTTTTTTTTTTTTTTTTTGTCCATCATGGATAAGTACAAATTTATTACCCTTTTTTTGCCACTAGCTCACTTTCTGTCTGGCTGAAAACAAAATATCTTGTTCAAATGAGAGGTAATAACGGTAAAAGAACAACACCTCTTGGGATGTTTAAGTGTCGCCTAGAAGAAAAGGCTTTATGTCTTTTTAACAAGTTGTAATCCGTCAGAGGAGCGTTTTTATATCTCGTTATGAAAAAGTTTGTTTCTCCATAAGATTTAAAACGTGTCCTGTTGAAATGAGAAACTAACGAGAAACTTTAGTTTAATGAGTTTTGCGTCTCTTTTACAACGTGGAAATTTCTCGTTAAGAGATTCTACACATAAATTTATTACCATAAGGCTAGATACATTCAGGGCAAACAAAAACGAAAATGTTTGAGCTTTGCAATATGAGGCTTAAGGCTGCAGAGAAACGTATGCAGAGCCAAGAGCCACAAACGTCTTTGCTATGCATTGTTGTAATGCATATTTATCGTTTTTTCTGTCTTAAATTTCATTCAAGGTGATATTAAAAATTCTAAAAAAAAAAAAAAAAAAAAAAAAAAGGCATACATTGGATTTGCTGAAACCTACAGATACCCTGGTTCATGTGATGCATCATTTATTATGTTAACGTCTGTGGTTATAAGATGACAAAATGCGAAACGGATAAAAAATTTCACCTACATTGAATTGTCGGTTTCATTTTGCCTCCCTTGTTTTCTCTTCTTGCCTTCCTAACTCCATCTATCCTGGTTCTCCTCCAGGGGACACCACACAAAGGATGAGATCCGCTCCGTTTCCAACCCCTGCAGAATTGGACGCATATGCTAAGAAGGTTGCCAACAACCCCCTTACCATCAAGATCTTTCCCAATAGTGTCAAAGTCCCCCAGCGCAACCACGTGCGCCGCACGGTCAACGGGCTGGACACGTCAGGCCAGCGCTACAGCCCTTACCCCCCCTCTCAGGCCAGTGCCAAGACGGGCCTCCTCGCCATCGTTAAGGCACCCTCGGTCAAAGGCGTCCTGAAAGATTTCGACGGTAGCCGGGCTCGCTTGCACTCTGAAGTCAGTATGAACCCTCCCACTGGACCCTATCAAGTGGCTTCAACCAGCACTTTAAACCACCACCCACCTCTGCCCAGCCTGCCCCGGCCCCAGCACAGCTTGACCCACCAACAGCAGGACCTGCCTCAGACTTTACACCTACCCCTTTCTCAGCCGCAGGCTCACACTCAGAGTCTTAGGCACCCTCCCCCTTTGGCCCTGCACCCTCAGGGGCCAAGCAGACTCCAGACTTTGACCCAGCACCCAGCCCTCGGCCACCCGCAGGGCCCCCCCGCAGTCATGCTTCAGCAACAGCTGCCGCCCGGCCCGCAGGCGAGCAGGAAGCTGCCGGATGGCGACGCGCCACCTAACGTTACCGTCTCTACCTCAACCATTCCACTCTCGATGGCCGCCGGGCTGCACCAAGCCCGGCAGGCCGACCTGAGCAGCATCGTGCATCAGCTCAACCAGTTTTGCCAAGCGCGGGGCCAGGGCCCGGGGCCCAGCTCCATGTGCGAAGGCCAGATCGCCAACCCCAGTCCCATCAGTCGCAACCTGCTCATCAGCGCGTGCTCCAGGGTCTCCATGCACAGCAACCCAGCCACGCCCGGCTTTCCCCCACCCAACTGCATCATTGGCCCCCAAGAAAAAGCCACTGCTCCGATGGGAGCACACCCCCCGCCCAACGTGGCCGGTTTGAACCACTTGCCTTCTAATCACGCTGACCCACATCATCTGCATCACCATGTTCACCCCCAACCGAATCCGCTCCAACACACTGCCCAGCAGCAGAAGATGCGCTCCTGGAACCCCCACCATCTGACCCACGTCCCCCATATTCAGAACAGCATGACGCACCTCTGCAAACAGCCTTCTAGGGATCCATCCTTCCAGTTCAAAGGCATGGGCTACCCCGGGGAGGTGCTAGGGGGTCAGCCGTACTCACTGAAACCTCCGCTGGACCGGCCCACCCCCTCCCCACCTGTCAACAGCAACATGCCCGGCCCCATGGCCCACTACACCAACGGCCACTACTTCCAGTCCCACATCTGGAGCAGCAGCATCCTTCCCACGCCCAACAGTGACAGCTCGGGGTCTCAGGACGTAGCCATGCCATTCCACAACGCCGGCCCAGGAGGGTGTCCCACGCTGGACTGTGGGCCCCCTGGGGCTCCCCATTACAGGCTCGCAACAAGCTCTACCACGTCCTCGTCCGGCCAGACTAATCTGATGCAAACGGCAGATTACTTGGGTGGGGACTTCCAGACGCCCTACTTCCGCGATCAGAATCTCGGGTTGATGGGCAAGATGCACAGGCCCCCTCTGAGCAGGGTAGGTCCAGAGGTCGGAGATGGCAGAACCGCTCTCATCCAGCACCCAGGGTACAGATAAGCTATGGCCTTGTCTCCACAACCATTATCAAGCCCCTTTGTTTAGTCTTAAGAAAGGAATCACATGCATAAAACTCAACAGATAACCTAAAGGACATCAAGTATTAAAGAGGGTAAAATAATATATTTAACGCAGAACAATAGTTTTTTTTTTTTCTTCTTCTCCTTTTTGTTTTTTTTGTTTTTGTTTCATCTTGCAAGTGATCAATTCCTTGATTTTTAGTTTAGCTTTATTCCTGGCTCCACAGGTAGCTATTATTTCCCGAAGAGTGTGTGTGTGTGTGTATGCGTGTGTGTGTGTATACACTCGTAATCCTCTCTGCTTCTTCCTCGACCATACGTTGAATTTCTGTGCCTGGATTTGAACAGATTCCCCGTTATTTCTACTTCAGATCCGTGACTTTTCTTATGCATGTAAGAAAGAAGTAAAAGCTATCGCTCACAGAAAAATGGCGTCAACTGATATTTTCGGGGTTTTTTTTGTTTTGTTTTTTTTTGTTTTTTTTGTGATTTTTACAGGGCAATATCAGGAATTTTTTGGCTGCGACTGGTTTAGACTTCACTTTGGTGGTGACGCTAAAATTAAGTACAATCACTTCCATGCAGAGAAAAGGAGACTGATGGGAAAGGGGCTACAATAATTAGTAGGATACATGTCAGCAGAAGTTTTTCTTCTGTTAATTTATTTGTATGATAGGACTATTACAGATAAACTCCTTTCAGTTGGTAAGAGAAGCATGTAATCAGGTTGTTTGTACATTATGAAGATGAAGCAGGAGCAAATATGACAAAAAAAAAAAAAAGCCAATGCTCTGTTCTGCTTATAATGCTGCAGTGAATTCAGGTATTTTAAAAAATAAGCTTTGTTGCTAGAGCCTCATTTGGCAACAAGATTCAGAAATACTAAGGGCAGAAAATAATGAAAACCGTTTCCCTCCTCTACCTTCAAATGGCCAAAGTCAGGTTGATGAAGACACACCAGTATGAAATTGTGCCATCACATCTTTGTCTACTTTTTAGACGTCTTGATTTATTTTTATTTTTTTGTTGTTGTTTTTCTTTGGGTTTTTTTGTAACAAGATGTATTACTTGAATGTCGAGGCTCTTCGTTTTGCAGGTATCGAAAGGGATCTTGTCGGCTTTGTGGACACTGAAGACGTTTGTTTCAATGCGATGCAGAATCTAAAGCCAAGGCGGAGCTTTCTGACCCACCGACCGGGTCAGAAACCGAGTCGCACGTGAGTTGCTACTGATGCTGATGTGAAGTCTGCTCTAATAGACCAAATTGATCACTTGCAAGATCGTTCGGAGGGTAAACGAAACCGGCGTTTCGGTTCGACGTGAAAAACAGCAAATGCATTGTTTATTTTCTTGTACACTGGCTTACCTACTAGACTACTGTAACTTTTAATGATTGTGTGTGAATGTTGCCGGCGCTGGTAAAAGTGAGTGCTGGCGTGTGTGCGCAGGTGTGTATGCGCGCGTGTGTGTATAATCCTACAATGACACCTATGTTTTGTTCACCTAACTCCCTAACAGCCCTTAAAAAGCCTTAAGTGTTTGGTCCTTGGACTTTCCTTTGACAATGAGCATGGTTTTAATAAAAAAAAACCCAAATAAAGAGAAGGAGGGAAAGGACATACAGAAACAGCAATTTATTTTTTTTTGCCTTTTTATTTGAATGAAGATTTTTTTTTTTTTTCCATCAAGAGCAATTCCTTAGAGATTCCTTATGCTTGGAAAAAGGAGGAATATTTTGTAATTATATATTTTTAGTAATGTGTAGTTACTGAGCTGTAACTTTTTTTTTTTTTTTTTTTTTTTTTTCCATTTTCAAAGTTTCAGTTTGCAGTTGTGACTATTTATGATACTTGATTTGCTTGTTATTTAAATTTTACTTTCCTCTTTGGTTTCTTGTACTATTGCTGTGAAATGGAAGAAGGTCCATGAGCCTTTCTTTTGTGTCATTCTGTACGACAGATAAGAGGCGAGAGCGTGAGAGTTGTGCTACTCTTTTTGTAATATTGTAATAATAAAATAAAGTTCTAATTTATGCTTTGAAATGTGTCAGTCCTGTCATTTGAACGGTTTAGAGGATTGTATTCGTGTTTGGGATCGTTGTTCCTCTCCTGACCCAATCTGCCTATCAAACAACCCACTGTGCGCCACTGAATATCGCTGACACATTTAATTTTTTTTTTTTTTTTACATCCCTATTAAACTTCACTGTGATTGTTTAGCCTGCATTGTGTGTCTCCCCACTACCGTCTGTATTTTTGTCAGAGGTTTTGTGTGATTGCAGCCTAAGTGAAATCTAGTTTTGGGGCCCTTTAGTTCTGCTAACGATGTGGACTGGCTGCAATCAGCAGTCCGATCATTAGATCATTCACACACCTGCTATAAACTTACTGCGTCTTTGGCGAAGCGGTTTACATTACATACACGAATAAGATGCATTTATTGGCCAACTGATTTATCGACCAGTTGATTTCTGGGCGCCGATTTTAACAGAAGTTTCACATAACTTAGAAGTTGATGTAAAAAATGTTTATAGCCACAAAATGATTATAATCGGCATCAAACATGTATGGAGCAGCTCATTGATGTAGCAGCCACGTAGCCTGACGTAAAAACATTTAGCTAGACAATGTCAAACATTGACGAGTTTTAATTATCAGACGTTAACACGGCGCTTTGAAGCCAAAAATACCTCAGAAATGTGCAGCGCCAACCATGAGAATCAACTCATTTAGCTTCTGCCTCTTCAAGATTGAGCCATTTGTCCTCAGTGGTGAGAATAATGTTCAGAGAAACCATGAGGAAGCTTTCAAATCAAAGAACATGGCTGTCGCAGGATGGCGAGCCTCTGGTTCACTGTTAGTAGTACTGGGACAAAAAAGGGTAGAACGAAGGATTCAACTTCACCTCAAATCAAAAGAAGACTGAAATTTTGAGACAGCTGGAAATGCATACAAGTCTGGTTCTGGGATGGATAAGGCAGGTTAACGCTAAGCTTCTGGAGTGACCCAGACCAAAATAATGGACTAATCTGAAAAGTTGGCTGCATGGCAAGAGACCAACCAATTTAATTGAACTCTAACCTCAAAAAGAATAGAAATCAAATATGAAGCCAATGTTCTTTTGACGTCTCCACAAAATGCGTGTTTGTCAAACTCATACCTGTGTATTTTATCCTATTTGGATTAAATATTAAATTCCAACTGGGCGAAAAATAAAATGCTCAAATGCATCTCTTAAAAAGCCCAAACCATCCGCTTTTATTTACATAACACAAGGGAACTTTGACTGGAGACGCACAGCCACGGACTGAACAAAAAGGTCTGGAGCACGTATAATTTGTAACTGTGTCAGCCGGTGCCGAAGGTGGCGATTGCTGCTCCGATTGCTGCGCTTTCATGCCCTTTATCCAGGCCTGCCTCTGCCTCGTAGCTCGGGGAAGTCGAGTAGACGGCGCAAGCTGTGAAATCTGCAGGCCTGATCTGACTGCAGTAGATTTAGCTTGTCTGGCTGTGATGAAAATGGGGCCTGTATAAAGGGCACACAGCAGGCGAGGCAGGATCAGCACCTTGGTGATCAGTCGAACGCCATGATGGATTTTAAGCCACGCCAGAGGCACCGGAAGGTCGGGGCGCCTTTGCACCGCTCGCGTTTGAAATCGGCTCGTCGACGTACACATCACAGGACGTTTTAATTAAAAATACAGCATTTCATCCAGGATTAAGCAAAAACTTGTTACAGCATGCCTAAAGGTGATTTTTATTTATTTATTTTTTTTAATAGGAGCCATCGACGTCAAACACAGAAAGACCCCCGATATTCCCCTTGCTGCCGCTGACATTACTTGAATGTTTCTTTTCAAATTGTATTTACAACAACGCAAACGCGGCAAGTCTGGGAACCAGTTCCAGCTTTTCTCTGCTCAACAACAATGTGTTTGAGTTGGAAAGCCTTTGCTGCTCCTGTCGCTCAGGCTGAGCAACAGTGTTTGGCTCTTCAGATGTTCAGGGGCCTCATCTCGGTGGACTCGGGCGTCCGCCTCTTCCTCCTCCAAGTGCCCTCCAGGAAAATGCCTCTCCAGCTCCTCCCTGTGGAAAAGCGAGGAAATATTACAACATCTGAATTTATTTACAGTCTCGGAGACTCTCTCTTTTTTTTTTTTTTTAAACAACCTCTGTTAAATTCTCTGGAAGGGCTGTCCAGATCGGGCTGCTGGCTCCGGTCACGGCATCCTGGGTCCTCACTGATGTTGACCAGGTTGGTGTTCCATTTGTTCCAGTTCATCTCCTCGACCCTGAGGACACGGGGCGACGCGTGCTCCCATTACCTCCAGCTGTGCAACACCTGAGGTAGCTTTTAGTCGCTGGAAACCCTGTGAACCCTGCATCTGAACGCACGGCTGAATTTTCTGTTCATTACATGCAGCTCTAAACCTTTGTCTCAGCTCTCTCATTAGTCCTTGCTGGGGGGGTTTTCAGCTGCTCAGAAGACAAGCCAGTAGTATCAGGAGTTCTGCTTCACAGCGTAAGAAATGTCCAAAAAGAGATTAATACAGTAGAAACCAGACGCACAATTATATTTGGCCAAACGTGACCTGTTCAGTCCTCCAGGTTAAATATTACCGCTTTTAACCCACTTTACTTTAACATGTTATTTACTTAAAAATTTAACCTAGTGAAGAGTAATTTGGTATGTTAAATCAACAAATAAATGAATTGGTTCATATCTGATCCAGAACTGCTTGGCAAAATAACCTAAACTAGGTTTGAACTCCAGCTCAGCGTTTCACTATTAATGTTTGTGTTTCTTAATTTTGTCCACTTACTTCTGCTTCTTTGCTGTTTCTCTGTGTGAAAGTTTTGCTTTCTGTTGGCCATATCCCGAAATTATCTTTTGAAACACATGAGTGGACTTCTCACCTTTGGAGGGTCTTTTGTTAAAATAGATCGTTTATTTGCCTCTAAAACCTATTTTTAGGCTTTTAAGGCGACGAGGCCTTTGCATGTCTGAAGAGTCAAAGGTGGCTGCTCAGCTGGAATGACATGAGCTGCCTGGATCGATTATAAGAAAGCAGATGACTTAATGTCAGAACCCGGAAGGCCTGAAACTCTACAAAGTCAACAGAGTTCTGGTGCAAACTCCATTAGGCTGTGGAAAGCCACCACTGAGCTCATTTTTAAGCCAATTGCGTAAATCTTCCTCAAATGTAGAACAAACTAAGCCAGTGCTCTGCCTCCGATGCTGATCTGCACAGACCAGATTACATATAAACTAAGAAATGGGGCAACTATCAGTCACTTCCTCTACATCGATGACATCAAGCTGTACGCTAAGAGTGAGCAGGACACGCTACTGGCTAGACTATTAAACTGATGCACTGGAAGAATCCTCTCCCACTCTCACGTTCTCATTGGGTAAAAGATGCCCTTTCGTTCAGGAAACCGGAAAACATTAGGCGTACTCTAATGTTTTCCTAAGGCTTTCAAATCACATTTCCAAGAATCTGGTCACCATTTCTGGACCATGTTATGTCTTTGACGCTCGATTAGACCCCTTTAGTGGTGCTGCCCTTACTTCCCAGTTGTAATGGCATACACCCATTATCTAAGTCTTATAACTGTTTCAGTGGCACAGAATACATTAAGCCAGTAGTAAAAGTATAAACCCAGGTTTCACAGCCCTTTGTGTGTTCGAGTAGCTGAAATAAACATAAAGAGGCCTACCTGAAACACCTTCGACGATCGTCTCCAAAAGCGGTGGCGAGTTTCCTCTCCACTCCAGAGCGAAAACTGTTCTTCAGGCAGCAGGGTATCCGCTTCTCCATGTCCAGGATCGTGAGAGCCCTCTGGGGACGACAGCAACCCATTTAGCCACTGCTCTCTTCAATAAATGACGAAAGGAACGCCGGTCACTCACCTGCAGCCTCCAAATGCTGGCGCTCTCCATGGTGATCTTTTCCACTGTGCGGCTCATTAGGGCGATGAGCATGTTGAGGAGCAGGATGTAGGTGAGAATGATGTAGAAGATAAGGAGGACGTAGAAAACCTCCATGTATTGGTAATCCTGGGTGAACTCCATGTCGCCCATGCCGATGGTGAACTTGAAGAGCTGCAGGGTTGTGTAGGAGATGTTTCTGTAGCTGGGCGTGAAACACTCTGTGTCGGGTTTGGAGGTAGTGAAAAATCCTTGCCTCCCTTGTCCTGTTTTGTTTTCAGGAGGAGGCTGTATGAGCAGCGTGACCACGGCTGCAACGGGACAAAATGTAATTTAATGTCAAACAGGGGTGAAAACACTGACAAGCCTGGAGCTGTTAGCTCTCTACTTAGTCAGGATAAGATAAAATACCTGCAGAGAATCCAAAGAGGAAAACAATGTAAACAAAAAGGAAGCGCAGGATGTCGCTGAGGATCATCTGCAAAGAAATCATGTATTAGACGGCAAACTGTCCAGTGCAATGTAAGTTGCGGCTCATTGACATCGCTACCTTCTGTATCATGACACTGTAGATGCCCATGTGTTTGTCGCCCCTGGAGTAGTACAGCACGTTCACCCAGCTGAGAGCCAGACAGATCACCAGGAAGCCCAGGTACTCCTGCTTCCCCGCCCAGTACAGAACAGTGGCGACCAGGAACAGTAAACCCTGAGTGAAGCTGACAGCAGCATGGATGTTAGACTGACTCAGTGCATGTGACCCAAGTTTACTTGGAGTCTTTGCAGAAATAGTCATGTCTGGTGAGCTGTTTCAAATATTGACTTGTTACAACCACAAACTTGTGACAAAACCATACAATTTGTTTGGATTTTATATGATAAAACAATACAGATAGATATATAACTGGGTGTAGGAAGAAAGTGTCAATAACAATGAAGCAGTGTGTACTTGCCTCGTTTTCAGTTATTTTGGTTTGGAAACATTATTCCAGTATAATCCTCTAAATGTCAGCGAGTTTGTGTGTTAGAGACTGCAGAAATACAATAATAGCAGAAAACGTTACTCACAAGAGAATCTCATAATATCCATCAATCAGCAGTGTCTGCAGCTTTGGCCTCTTCCTCTTCATTTCTATAATCTGGGGAGTTTGAAATCATAGAGGCTTTACTAAACCCAAACTGCCACAAGGTGGCAACATAAACCACTGGGTGAAAATGTGTCTCACATACCCCAATGACAAAGAAATAGCAGTTTGCTAGTAAAGTCATCAGCTGGCCTGAAACATACAGGTAATCCCAGGCGTCCTCAGGGATAAATGGAAGCTGTGGGACACAGAGGAGACATTAGTTCAGGGCGTCTCAGGCTCCGTTAATCACCGTTTAAATCTGCTTGCCTGTGTTGCATCTTTTTTATTGTAGGCCACAACAGTGAAGATGATCAGGTACACAAGGTAGACCAGGAAGTTGAAAAAAAACATTCCACCTCCAAACTTCTTCCACTTGTCCTCCAGGAGGCAGCTGAGCGGCTCCTTCTCCAGCATCTCGTGGCGGTTCTGAGAAGAGACACGACCTTGTGACCTTGATGACAGCGTAAGGTTTCTCTGAGTTTGCTTGCAAAGCTGGGACTCACGGGAATTTCACTGCCATAGACTAGAATGTCCAGAACAGAGTTGTTCTCGTATGAGTCCACAGAGGACAGGTCGTACAGAGAACTGTGGACGGGTCCGTAAACCCACTCGGTGAATTTACGGGACAAGTGCTTGAAGTGATTCTCCTGGAATTCCCTTTGCAGGATGTGAGAAAATACCTGCAGACAAATATAAAAGGAAATTATAAACAGACTGTGACATTTTAGACTCACCTGGTTAGAGACAACCAGGTGAGTTGTCTCTAACCATAAATAGTCACAACTGAGGGCTCCAACCATATTAGTCTTATTGTTTTTTAAAAAGTTACTCTGGGGTTTGCATTTACCCCAATCTTGCCATTCTTGGCAGCCAGTTTGAGAGGTGTGAGTCCATCGTTGTTCTCTCTCTCCTCCAGCTTTATCTTGGGATGCAGTCGGGCAGTGGTCTTTAGGATACGATCATAAATGGCCGTTATGAATTCTGTGTTCTCCTTCGAGTTATCGGCCACCAACACCAGGGCGTGCAGCACTGTGTTGCCGTGAGAGTCGGCCATCTTGGCGTCCGCTGGATACTCATTCTCCAATAAGTAGCTCACGACGTCAGGCTGGTTTGTGCAGGCTGCTAGAGACAGGGGCAGCTCACCTATAGTGGAATAATCCAACAACGTCAATCACAGCATTTGCTGTGCTTCCTTCACAAACACGGGATGCCAGAAAACTGTGAGCTTTTGCCACCATATCTGTCCTACTGGCTGACTATTGCACAAGTAACACAACTTCAGAACTCCTATGTTAGCCATTGTAGTCCAAACAGTAGGTGTGATGTTAATGTTGCGCACACTGATTTTGCGGTGACAATATTAGTCATTTGAGATATTAAATGTAAATATGTCCAAATTCTAGTGATGGTGTAGAAATTATTTCCAGCTAGTGTGGAGTGGAGAAAATGTTAGCAAAATCACACTTGTGCAGCTAACTACTATTATGTGTTAGCTAGGAAGCTAAGTATTGAGTTTGAAACTAAATATTTAGCTAGCAAGCTGAATATTTAGTTCACTGTGGATCAGCTATTAGCAAGCACTGAGCTTCAAGCTAAATATTTACCCCAGAGGTAGCGGCTAAATATTTAAGCTAATATAAACGTCATAAAGACGGAAGTGGACAATAAAAATAAAAGCTGAGTTTTGTGAACTCCTGCTGATGATTAATGTTGACGTCTGTAGAAATTAAAACTGCTCTTCCTTCGTTTTGAGCTGAAATGTACAAAAAAATAGATAGATAGAGAAAATAAACGATGACAAAGAGGAGACCGGAAGTAATTCAGTCTCATCAGCGACAAAGAGGTTCGTATTGTTTATTATATCTACATATTACATAAACAGGTACTACTAATTTAGCTAGCTAACTAAATGTTATTGTTTTCAACGGTGACATTTATAAATGAATGAATACAATGGTGAAGATATGAGTTTGAAAAATGAGACGTCAGCCATATTGTCAGCACAAAACGTTACTACTTATTAGAAAATGTGAAAGAAGTATAGGTTTGTCACTTTGTACCTGGTCAAAGACATATTCAACAAGTTTAAAAAATTTAAATGGTACAAAGTGCAAATAATGGTTGGCGAGAAATTCTGATTCCCAGGAACATTTCTAATAAATGTTCTTATCTCCAATCTGGACATTCTAGCATGTATGAAAATAAAACTCCTTCAAGTCACTATACAGATTTTGAGGTAAGGAATATGTTTTTGTTGTTTATTTTGGTGACTTTAAGTTGATTTGTAATAGATTTAATTTAATGTCTTAATGAAACTCTGTTTCATTAAGTCCAGCATGACTTAATGCCCACCAATACCACACTTAGGATAGTTTTCCAGTTCAATCCTTTTGTTACATTTGTTACATAGAAACTTGGTTTGGTCAGAACCACTTGTGTTTTTTAGGTAAATCCGAAACCTTTGTCAGAAGCAAATCAGTGTCCTATGAGAAAAAAGATATACCAAAGTAGAAGTTGGGACCATCATGAGGCTGAAAAAACTTCCCACAGGCCTTGACGTGAACATCTGCACCTTTGCTGACCAGCAGCTTTACATATGACATACTCCTCCTCTCAATGGCTATATGTAGAGCAGTCTGACCTATAATAAACAAAGCAAAACATATATTTCATTATTTTGTTATTGTTGTTAAAAAAAGACATATTCTACTGTTTAAAAACAGTGGAACATGAAAATAGAGAGTAGATTGTCAAGTTTAAGCTTTTCTTCAGAAGAAAGTTGACCTTTATAGTAGTTATCGGTGAAGGCGGCGTTCACAAACTCTTTTATGTCGCCGATCCTCTCTGAAACTTTGACCAGCTCCTCTATGGTTTCGTTCTTGCCATCTTTGAGGTGCAGCAGAGCTTTCATCAGGGCGGTTTTACCGTACGACTGATCTGTAGATGTGACCACATGTTGGGGAGTCAGAACACAGATCTGCTGTTTGGGACACCTGCTGGGTCATGGCTACCTCATACACTTACACAGAGAGTCAGAGAGTTTCTTCATGTTCTGATGCAAGTACTGGTACAGGCCGTCCAGTTTGCTGACGTCCCTGCTGGCCACTGCTTCAAACAGACGCTCAATGGTGAAAGTGGAGCTGTCTCTCTTTGGCTGTGATGCCTCACCTCGAATCTCTCTGCAAACAAAAGTTGTTGCATATCTCAGGCAGTTTTTTAGTCCATTGTAGTCAGTAATAAGTGGCTTGACAGCTCACAGTACCCCTGTGGTAATGTAATGGTAAATTAAGGCAGAATCAGTTTATGACTGTGTGCTGAGACTCACTTGTCAAAGTTGAGATTGAATCGGATCTGAGGTTTGACTGGCTCCATTTCCTCCTGGTAGTCGGTGTCCATGGGGGCCTTTGGAGCCTCCTTGCTCAAACCTAAAGCAGAAGCCAAGCCATCCTTCTTTGGTGCCTTTTGCTTCCGTTTCTCCTCCTCCGTTCTGTCGTCCGCCTCCAGATGGAAATCAGAAATCTCTGATTTCCTCATCTTTACGTAAAACTCTGGTAATCTGGAATGAGACAAGAGTTTTAACATTCAGTTGGTCTCAAAGGGAGCAGTAGTGTCATCATTTTTGGGTAAATACCTCCTGAGTATTATGAAGCATGCCATGATGTTGTTTCTTGACTACTGTAGTGTTTTAAGAATAGCTTTCAGGTTAGAAAGCTAACTACTCTTGGCCTGTATAATTCAATTACCAGTTGGTTGTAGTTTTGAGACAGAACAAATCCAGGTTAACTCAGCTGGTTGTAGATTGGGGTTCCCCAAGGCTGATGTCTCAGTCCCTTGCTTTATTTAACAGGTCTTAGAACAAATATTAACTAGGCTGCAGTTAGAACCATATAATTCTGGAGTCATGATAATGGGAATGAATAGGACTAAACTCAAAGAGGTTATTAATAGGGGCACACCAATAAATCGGCCCAGATTTTCCTTTGTTTTGGGAGATTGGTGATTGTGCGATATTGGGTGTGAAGCCGCTCTTATCCACCGATTTGATCTGCCTCGTCAAAGTTCTAAAAATCAACTGTGGAGAATTTATGCTGCGTTCTTGATGTATGAGGTTGAAGAAGAGTCATTTGAGTTGAATTTATGAATTCTGTTTATTCATTCCAAAATACAGCTGGTCCAATACTCAGGCTATTTTAAGGAGTTAGCAGGACAAAATGGCAACAAGCAACACTTGGTAACTTCCTTTGTTAACCTTTCTAAGCTGTGCCCTAAAGAAGGCACAGCGTCATATCCTTTAAATGTAGCTTTGAGGGGGGTTTCCTAACATGTCAATTCTTTCAGCTTTAGCTTTGCAACTGGCTAAAAGAAATAGAGCAAAAACACAGAATTGTTTAATCTCATCACAACCGGGAAGGTTTGACTGACAGATCCGCCTACCTGGTCATGTCTGCAGGTTTGCAATAGTTGGGGGTTGTCACCCCACTGTTGACAACCCTGCGACTTTCTTGCTACATGTAGCAACATTTCAGACGAAAAAAAATTAGTATCATACAAAATTGGAATCAGCAGGTCAGGCTTTTTGAAGATCGTAATCGGCGGTTGGCCAGAAAACTGCAATCGGTTCACCCCTAGTCATTTAGGATTTTTTTTAAAGCTGAAAATGCATTTTCCGCTGACATTGTAAATCCATTCCAATTTCTTGACATCTTAATCTAATCCCATCATTTCGTGCTTGAAAAAGAAATCCAGTCATTTGCCATTACTTTAGCTAAGAGACGTCTCCATCTCTTGCTGCAACTAACATGATAGAAAAGTAAATGCACAGAGAATCTTTTCTCTTACCTCCTTTCGGGGAAGCACTTAGGAAATGTTGTTTCATCAATCTAAAAGACACTGTTCACTCCGCTGCGGTCAAATTGGAAGAGAGGCTTAATCTTAATGCTTTATTTAAATTGATGTAACTGATTTATTTATATGTTGTGAATAGGTAAGAGTTTGTTTATATGCCATTTTCCACTAGGTTTAGAAATCCTTTAGTAATTTCTCAATGGGTAATTTATCTTTCGCATATTTGTTTGTAGTTAATTTTTTATATAACTTTAACTGTTTACCGTATTATTTACAAGCTACGAAAGGCATTTCGTTGTACTTTTAAGTAGCCAGCATTTCGCGCTTTGGGAAATTTTACCCATTTATTTCGGCGCCCTGTCAGATGTGTAAAAAAAAAAAAACCCTCGCAATAAATTTTGCTTTCATTTCATAACATTTCCTACAGATGAGGGGGATCTTTGCCCATTGCTCTTTGCACAATCTCTCCAGACGGTCTAGACTTCTGCTTCTTCTCTTGTTCTATCCAAACTTCAGTTCACCTCACTCAGTTTCTTCAGTTGTTGACGGTGGTTACAGCTGTGGGCAGGAAGGGTGCGCCAAAGCCAGGTTTCTTCTCTTGCTGAAGAAACTTCAGAGGCTATATTACAGTCTCTGAATGCTCAGCATTGTACATTATGATCTTTGTTTTATGACGAATCGTTCTGTATAAAATTATCTCCAGACGTTTCCTCTCCAGAATAAACCCAGCTTTCTTTTGTCAGGTTCCTCCGGTGCTCCTACCCCGACAGATGATGGCAGCCTCTATTTCGCTCTCATTGACAGACCTCTTCTATGTTCACGGCGTCTTACAGTAAACTTAGAAAGACCGAAGCTTCTTTCAGAAGTGCTCTGCTCTGTCCCTTAATGTAGGTTTCACTGTAGTGGTATTTACACCCCGCCATCAACTTCACTTCTCATACCATGAAGAAACAGTGTTTACTGCCAATACTAAGCTTGATCTAAGTCACATCGGTTCCAGTTGAACTCCCACTAGATCCTGACAAACTTCACATTTTGAATGTGGCAGATCGACATCTTTCTTTCCAGAATAAATCATGGATATGATTTGTGATGGAAAAGGCTTTTTTTTTTCCTGATATCATTTGGGAGGAAGATTGTTTTTGTTTCTTTTGGAGGCATTGCAATTTTGGAAACTGTTTGATTTCTCGTGTCTTCGCGTCTTTCCGACTATAAGCGGCATTATTTGTCACCGTTCCAGATTTTTGATCCCTCTGCCACGACTGTAAATATGGGTGAGCTTATTTTCCTGCGGCATTTTCTTGATTGAACAAACTCTGCCTCATCTGGATGGCATGTTCTCTTGTCTTTCCCATCTATTCCCATTTACAAAAAGGAATTGATAACTGACTAAAAGTTAATTAAAAGTTAAAAACTCAGATCTATGTAGATGGTAAAGTGCACCTTGAAAAATGCTTGAGTTGCATTTATTAATCTGAATTTCTATTGACCGAAAAATATTAAAGGGGAATTTGTTTCACCACTAAATAAATGTGGACAAATTAACGGCTTGATATTTTAACGCTGCATGTCCATTAATTTATTGTAAGTTTTTTTTTTTTTAGCATGTCTTTAACAGTGATTGATTGCTTGAAATCTCAAAACATTTCAATCACATCAGAACATGTAACCCTTCTCTCTACTAGATCGATTACATGGCAGACCAGTTTCCTGTAACCAATGAGGAACAGACCACTGAGAACGTTCAAATCCAGCGTGAATCATGTTTACCACAAAGTTTCACATCTCTGGCCTTTAAATACACTCTCATTTCTTTCGGACATGTGATTTTTTTTTTTCCTTCCTGGTGACAAACAAAGCTGCTTATTTAGAAGATTTCCATGGCAGCAGTTACACACGCACCACCTGATCTGACAACCATTTGCTTCTCCGGCGTCAAATCGAATTCCTCAACGACAGATTTTACGAAAGAATCGATTCAACAAACACAAGATGTGACATATTTTCCCAGAGTTCAGTTCATCGCCATAAATCAGACCGGTCAGGAAGCCAGGGGAGGTCACAGACATCACCGGCGGCTCCTTGTTCTCCTTTCCAAAAATAATGGGAAATCACACGTTTGGCTCCCGCACCGCATGATTATTACACATCAGCACAGCAACAAAAAAAAAGAAGAGGAAAACAGAAGTAGGCTCGTTTTATTTTAATCCTGTCTGATTTGTGAAATCATTCAGTCGTGCCACAAATATAAGGAAAACATTTTTCCATAAACATTTTTTTTTGTGGTTGGGAGTCTGTGCAAGAGCATGCTCCGCGTGTCTGAATTTTCTGTAATGTTAGAGGATGTATTGATTCCTGCAGCTCTGAAACATGAGATAAGTTCTGCAAAAGCACAAAATAACATTGGAAGCGAATAAACACGTCATGAAAACAATACGTCACCATCCCTGCAGCATTCCCATAACCTCTGAAGACAATTTAAAGATTGTTCTTTAATAAATATCACAATGGAAATAAATGTATAACCTAACTCACCAGAATAGTCCTGATGGTCGTGTTTAGTGAAATAAAGAAAACTCAGACAATAGTCGTCTGTCCGGCTGAGATCAGGGCGTGTAAATCCTGCATCATAAGATGTTCGCTTAACAAGAAGGCTATAAGAGGAAAGGAGAGCCTGAGTGGGTGACCAAGCCCACACCAGATCCCGCGCATTACCGAGGCTCAGAGTGCTTAAAAGGCTCCTGCACTGACCACCAGTCCTTCAAGAACACAATGCATCACGTCAGCAGGACTCGACATGTATGTGCCGCTCAGACTACAGGCAAAATTGACTTAATGATGACTTCAGCAGTTTCCTCCTGCGTAAAAAGCTACTTAGTGAACTGAAAAATCTCCATCAATGATACTTTCAAATATATTGAACGTTAAGGATCCTCATGTTTTTAAAATAACTAAATACAAATCCTAAGAGACACTTACTTGCCCTTCAGGGTCCGAGGATGTTTGACTGGTTTTCTGACATTTGAGGCGCCGTTATTATCTTGTTCTTGTTAGTTGATGAAGTCGCTGCAGAGCTTCCTGTGTGCAACTGTTTGCGCTTTCATTTCAGTTTTCAGCTTGTGTGTGTGTGTGTGCGTGTGTGCGCGTGTGTGTGTGCGTGTGTGTGCGCGTGTGTGTGCGTGCGTGTGTGTGTGTGTGTTGTCAAAGCTGCTCTGATCCTGTGACTCTTTGTGGTTTGAGAGCATCTGCCAGCCAGCGTCACTTAGGTTTGTCTTTATGAGTAATGTAGACTTCCCTTTCTTTAATGGTTGAATGGTGCACAAAACATGAAAGCATATAGGAAGCATAAGATGGTGCAACTACTGTCAAACTACCCAAGATCTTTTGTCTGTGGGTCTGTGCACATTCAGTGGAGTTGATAGATATTGAGACCAAATCGACTAATAACCAATCAGTCACCTCTTTAACCTTTCCACATTTAGTTTGAGATATAAGGTTTCATGTGTTTTTATTCAAATTTTATGTGTTTATCAAGATCAAGAGAAGTTGCTGAGAGGCGTACCTTAACTCTGGCGGAGCTTCGGCGATCTACCGATCTTTTACTAGAAGACAACCTGCATCGACAAAATTTATAGGGGACACAGTGACAACGTGAAACAAGGTGCTCTGGTCAAATGAGAATAAGATTATACGTTGCATTCAGCACTTCATCCTGAACACACCAACTCAGAAGAAAAACCACCCCTTTAGTTCATGAGGAAATGCATGAAACTAAACACGACCAGAGGAAGCAAAAGGATCGGGTCAGGAGGCTCGTCTTCCAGCAGGATGATGATCCAAAGCATTCAGCTTGCAATCGAATACGACAGATTAACGCCTGTTCGTCTGCTAGAATGGCCTAGTCCAATACCAAACTCCAAAAACAGAATCTGTGGTAACTCATGTCTTCAAAACGGTTATTTCCACAATCAACTTAAAGAGAAAATCACCTGATGGAGAATGGCGCTGTTTCAAAAATATCGCTGATGGTTTCTGGTGAAACGGTTACATTGAAAAAATATTGAGATGAAGATTTTGGATATTTATCCAATCCCAGTCATGATTACAAATATAAGTTTGAAGTCATAAGACAGAAACAATAGGAGTTAAATACAGTCATTTTTAATTTAATCATTCATTACAGTCTGAAAGATCACAAACAGCAGAATCCAAAACTGAACATTCACCTGGGCAGCAGGGGCTCCATATTGCCTTAATTAAAATATGCAGTAAGAATAAGAGGACGGAGACATCCAGGTCATTTTCAGCCTGACTGAGAATCGGCTAATAGTTGCTTCTTCCAATGTTTGGCCAGTGGATGTGAAATATGCTAAAAACAAAACTGGAACAGGAGCCACACCAGAGGGGCACCGACAGCAGCAGCTAGTAAACTGTGCAGCTGTTGAGCAAGCTTGGATGCAGGTGCATGGATGACAATACACTTAATGCTGGCTTTGAACTCCTCATATTTTATACGATATTGCAATATTTTCATATTGCTTGCATATGAAAATGCTTGAAAATTGCAAAGATGTACGCAGATGATACATTTCACCCAAAAGACTCCTCAGCAGACTATTCTGCCTTTACATATTTATTTATCCAGTGGACCTTTGATTTGTATAAACATAGTAGTAAAATTATTCCACTGAGTTATTTATAGAGATTGAAAACATGATGATAAACTCTTACCCACTATTTTTACTTTCTTCAGTTTGAAATTGCTGATTGAAAGATGTTGGTTTTAGACTTTTATATTTACCTTCAATCTGAAACAAATACAAATCGAATTTTATTTTCCCCTCTTTGTTACAAATTTTGTGTAGGAGAGTGAAACCAATGAAGCACATCACAGGCCTGGATGGAGGATCGCTGCTTCGTTAAATGTGCAGATCAAATGTAAATAATTTGTTTTCACTTTGAAAACCAACTGGGATGACCCCATGGCAAAATGATCAGCATTACAATCCATTAAAGTTGTTATGCTTCCATGTTGTTGGAATCCATTATGGATAATTCAGCTATAAAGTGGGCTGTTTTGTTCATAAATGCTCAGACTTGATTAGAAATACTGATCATTACTGTTTGACGAGTTTCTGAACTCATTCCTTCTCAAGATTCAAGAGATGCTGCAGTTAAATTAAATAATATTCATTTTATTAATTTAACAAATAATAAATTATCGATTACAGTCATTAATAATTACATAAACTAAACAAGAATTCATGTTCTGCCTTTCAGGGGGTTGAATCCCGGCATGGCGACTGTTGCCGCGTGGCTTTCCCCTCTCTCATAACCCACGATCCTATCTCTGACCAGTACCACAGAGCTGACCAAACCTTAAAAAGCATATTGGTGGTAGCAGCATGCTGTGGGGAAGTATGACTAAAGCTGAGGAGAGTCAGGAGGTGCGAAGTCAGCTGGCATGGGGCGAAGGTCAGCTGCTTTCACAAAACAAAATTATGACACTGCATATTGGAAAATATCATTCAATACATTAAGCAATATATTTCCATGTATGAGATTTTGCATCTACATTTTCCAATATATCGCAATACAACCAAAAGTCATATATGTGTATATAATATATTCAAAAATGGATTAGAATATATTACAATATACTTGCAGTAACACATTGGTAAATACCAGTTTTTTTTATTTTAAGCTTCTTTTGTGCTCAAAGGTAATGAGGAGACTGTCATGCATTCATCAGATCAGATTTGTTGGACTTCAGACAGCTGATAGCAAAAAGGTTCTCTAGTGGACACAACCTGTCAATTATTTACGTGGTGATTTAAAATGCATAAGCAGGAAGAGAACAATGCATTAATGGTGATAATGATGAACTGACTTCCTGTTCCACCTGCACTCATGCAGAGCACCTGCCTTCTGCTCCCTCTCATCACACCTATCACCCGTTAGCTAACCAGCCCTGGTCTTTTGTTCCATCATTCAGCCTCCCAGTACTTAAACGCATCTGCTGTCACTCCTGGCTGCTTGCTCCCCTCACTTCACCGCTACAGTCTGCTGTCTTTTTGCACTTGGTTTTGGTTTGTTCTGTGTTTCCAGTATCTTAGTAACATTACATGCAGTTATTCACTGCTTAAGCAACACATACTGCTTTGAACAAATAGATACATTTGTTTGGTGTGTATCTTCGTCTTGTAGTATAAATGTGTTGGGTTCAGGTAGATTCTTATGTACGTAGGTGTTAAAAGAGATTTCTGTCAGTCAGCCAGTGGGCGAGGCAGCCAGTAATCCTGTGGCATGTACGTCTTTGTTTGCCTGTAATAAGCACAGAGTGCAATTTCAACCTTTTTTGTGCTGCCTAAACCACAAACCCATGGTGCCTCAAGTGATCATTTCATTGTGTGCCTTCAGTTTGATCACTCAAGTTTCTTTTTTTTTATTTATTTATTTTTTTTGCTTGCGTATAATCAATACAACACAATAAACAAACGCTTCCAAGTCAATTAGGGAATCAGTTAAAGTTCTTCTGTTTCACACAACAATATGTTTGAGTTGGGAAAACCTTGTTGATCATGTCATTCAAGCCAAGCAGCTATGTTTAACTTCTTCTTCTTCTTCTTCTTTTTCCTCTTCTTCTTCAGATATACAGGACGAGAGCTCATCTAAGTTTACTGAGGCATCCTCCTCCTTGTGCTCGCCATGAGAAAGCCTCCCCAGCTTCTTCCTGTGGAAAAAAAACAAGGAAATATTACAGGATCCGAAAATATTCAGTATTGGACAAAAGAAAAGCTTTTCAAACCTCTGTTAAATCCTCTGAAAGGGTTCTCCAAATCAGGCTGCTGGCTCAGATCACAGTATCCTGGATCCTCACTGATGTTGACCAGGTCGGTGTTCCATTTGTTCCAGTTTATTTCCTCAACCCTGAGGAGACAAAGCAAAACATGCTTCCATTGCCTCCAGCTGTGCATCACATGAGGTAGCTCTAAATAGCTTGAAACCATGTGTTCGTTATTTTCCTCACTAATACTAGGGTTTCCCCCAGTGTACTGTAAGCCTGGCGGGCCACCAGGCTTTACTTGTGGCCCCATCAGGCTAACCCTCAATATAATATACAAACTTTTGATTTTGAAGAAATTAAAACTGTAAAATATGTAAACTTTCTAAAAATGTTTCTTACATATTTATGATTCTATTCTATTGCGAACTGCGTAATTGCCCCACTCTTGGTGAAAAAACAACTAATCACAGCCTTGAGGAAGGTCTTAGTGCTGTCAATCATGTTCATGTATGTGCTACTTCATATGATAATATGCAATACAACACAGTGACATAATGCAGCTTTGACAATGTTCCCTATGTTCTCTCATATGTTCCCTGTCTCATTATTGTGGTATTCAGCAAATAGAAATCCTAATCAGATTTCAGTGACGCTCTTCCACTGGATTAAATTGTATATTGACCTTCATTATAACAGCATAGTGCAAGCTAGCTATATTGAGCATTCACACTTTGACCAAAGGTTTGGCAATAAGTTTTAAATAAATAAAAATAATGAATATTAAAAAATCGCCAATGGGAGCAGTCTTTCTAGCACTGTCGGCTCGAAGCATCAGTGCTAGAAACACTAGCTGGTATAAATATATAAATATATCAAAAGTATAAACCCAGGTTTCACAGCCCTTTGTGTGTTTGAGTAGCTGAAATAAACATAAAGAGGCCTACCTGAAACACCTTCGACGATCGTCTCCAAAAGCGATGCCGAGTTTCCTCTCCACTCCAGAGCGAAAACTGTTCTTCAGGCAGCAGGGTATCCGCTTCTCCATTTCCAGGATTGTGAGAGCCCTCTGGGGACGACAGCAACCCATTTAGCCACTGCTCTCTTCAATAAATGACGAAAGGAACGCCGGTCACTCACCTGCAGCCTCCAAATTCCAGCGCTCTCCTTGGTGGTCTTTTTCACAGTGTTGTTCATTAGGGCTATGAGCAGGTTGAGCAGCAGGATGTAGGAAAGAACAATGTAGCAAATAAGGAGGAGGTAGAAGACCTCCAGGTCCTCGTGATCCTGGATGAACTCGATGTCGCCCATGCCGATGGTGAACTTGAAGAGCTGCAGGATGGTATGAGGGACGCCTTTGTATTGAGCTGTGGCACATTGTGGGCTTGTGGGGTCATCAGAAGAACTTAGATTCTCTTGTTTTGTTTGGTTTTTGTATCCAGGTTCCATAAGCAGTGTGACTAGGGCTGTAACGAGACAAATACATGTGAGACGAGCCGAGAGTAGTTAACTCTCTATTTACTGGAGCTGAGATGAAATACCTGCTGAAAATCCCAAGAGGAAAACGATGTAAACAAAAAAGAAGCGCAGGATGTCGCTGACGATCATCTGCAAAGAAATCAGAAGTTAGACGGCAAACAATCCACTTCAACATCAGTTGCAGCTGAGTGGAACCCCTACCATCTGTATCATGACACTGTAGATGCCCATGTGTTTGTCGCCCCTGGAGTAGTACAGCACGTTCACCCAGCTGAGAGCCAGACAGATCACCAGGAAGCCCAGGTGCTCCTGCCTCCCCGCCAAGTACAGAACAGTGGCGACCAGGAACAGGAAACCCTGAGTGAAGCTGACAGCAGCATGGATGTTAGACTGACTCAGTGCATGTGACCCAAGTTTACTTGGAGTCTTTGCAGAAATAGACCTATCTGGTGAGCTGTTTCAAATATTGACTTGTTACAACCACAAACTTATGTCTTGACTTGGTAATTTGTATCACAAAATAATACATGGCAATGTATAATTGTGCATAGGGACACACTTTTAATAATTATAATCTGCTAAGTGTTGGTTTAAAACCCAACACCCAGTAAAGTCCTCAAAATGTCACAGTGTTTCCATGTTCGACAGTCTGACACTTTGATCAAATCTGTAACAGTATAATAGTAGAAAACGTTACTCACAAGAGAATCTCATAATATCCATCAATCAGCAGTGTCTGCAGCTTTGGCCTCTTCCTCGTCATGCCCACAATCTGGGATTATGACATTATAGAAAACGATCTTTAACTCATTTTCATTTGGGCCACAACGAGGTCACAAAAGTCCTCGAAGGGCCGGTTGTATACGTACTGATAAGAGTATACATTAACAAACTAATAAATAGTTATCTCTCTATCCATGACATTGAATGTCTTTTCACATTGGTGCAAATTGGTATTGTACAGATAAAGATGCTTTGATGTAATTGATAAAATACATTTCTATTCATCTTCATGCTGTTTTTTGAAAGTCCTTTTTGAAAGCCACATTAAAAGCCTGGGCCTGGGAGCCACATCACACTTGTTATAGAGGTTTTACTAAACTTAAACTTATACTAGGTAGTGATATGAATCAAATGTGTCTCACATACCCCAATGACAAAGAAATAGCAGTTTGCTAGTAAAGTCATCAGCTGGCCTGAAACATACAGGTAATCCCAGGCGTCCTCAGGGATAAATGGAAGCTGTGGGACACAGAGGAGACATTAGTTCAGGGCGTCTCAGGCTCCGTTAATCACCGTTTAAATCTGCTTACCTGTGTTGCATCTTTTTTATTGTAGGCCACAACAGTGAAGATGATCAGGTACACAAGGTAGACCAGGAAGTTGAAAAAAAACATTCCACCTCCAAACTTCTTCCACTTGTCCTCCAGGAGGCAGCTGAGCGGCTCCTTCTCCAGCATCTCGTAGCGGTTCTGAGAAGAGACACGACCTTGTGACCTTGATGACAGCGTAAGGTTTCTCTGAGTTTGCTTGCAAAGCTGGGACTCACGGGAATTTCACTGCCATAGACTAGAATTTCCAGAACAGAGTTGTTCTCGTATGAGTCCACAGAGGACAGGTCGTACAGAGAACTGTGGACGGGTCCGTAAACCCACTCGGTGAATTTACGGGACAAGTGCCTGAAGTGATTCTCCTGGAATTCCCTTTGCAGGATGTGAGAAAATACCTGCAGACAAATATAAAAGGAAATTATAAACAGACTGTGACAGTTCAATACAGATAGATTGAGCTATCTGTATTGATAGAGACAACCAGGTGAGTTGTCTCTAACCATAAATAGTCACAACTGAGGGTTCCAACCATATTAGTCTTATTGTTTTTTAAAAAGTTACTCTGGGGTTTGCATTTACCCCAATCTTGCCATTCTTGGCAGCCAGTTTGAGAGGTGTGAGTCCATCGTTGTTCTCTCTCTCCTCCAGCTTTATCTTGGGATGCAGTCGGGCAGTGGTCTTTAGGATACGATCATAAATGGCCGTTATGAATTCTGTGTTCTCCTTCGAGTTATCGGCCACCAACACCAGGGCGTGCAGCACTGTGTTGCCGTGAGAGTCGGCCATCTTGGCGTCCGCTGGATACTCATTCTCCAATAAGTAGCTCACGACGTCAGGCTGGTTTGTGCAGGCTGCTAGAGACAGGGGCAGCTCACCTATAGTGGAATAATCCAACAACGTCAATCACAGCATTTGCTGTGCTGCCTCTGAGATTAATGTTGCTTGAGGCGTCACACTGAGAGTTTGTTACATGGCAACTGTTACTGGTGAATTTCACAAAGGAATTGGAAAAATAAAGTGGAGCTTCCTTCAAATCTGTCAGCTTTACCTCATATTGCCAGAAAGATAATTGACACACTTTGGCGTTCCATCAACATAATAATCTCAAACATGCCTCCAAACTGGTATTTCACTGGATAAAGCATACCAGCAGATTCACGAGGTATAACAGTCAACATTCGCCTCAGGTGTTAGATATCAGCCCTGTGTCCTTCACAAGGTCTGGGCTCTCACCTGTTGAGAGACGTTTGCTTGCTGATGGTGTGGACTGGAGGTTTTCAATTTTATCTATTTGCTAACACTGATAAACTTACCGGAAAACACCTGTAAACAATCGTCCACTGTGAAGTGACAAGAGCCTAATCAAACGAGGCGACTGTTAACTTTAACTCAACTCAGGCAGACTACGATCCTAAAGCAGCGCAGAAAATTGACGTCATCGTTCACAACTTCTCTTGCTGTTCGCCGATTGGCCCGGTAAAAAAACTCTACTGGAGACAATCCAAGTTAAGGGGAGAAAGCCCAAACTTTTGCTGGAAGCAATAGCCTTTTTCAAGCGGAATTACACAGGATGACAATGGGCCAGGCTAAAGGGTAATGCATTTTGGCTGTATTACCTGACATTGGTCATGCTTATTTATGCTTAACTATCCACTCCTTTAAAGAGTTGGTGTCGTTAATGTCAATTGCTGAGAAACTTAAAATTCTGATTCCCAAGAACATATTTAATAACAGAATTGACTAGTTAGGAAATTTTAACTCAAGTAAAAATAAAATTCCATGTCTTTCCACGTTTCATAGATATTCTTGATAAACAATGGTGTTTTGTTTGGTTTTGATGACTCAACAACTTTGTGATAGTTTGGTTCAGATATTAGCCAAACACTGTTTTACTGTGACTCTTTCACATGGTGTGACAACTCAATAATGGCCACATACTCCCAAAACACAATTTGGAATGGTTTTCCTGCATCTTCTTATGTTGAGACATTGGAATTGGCCAAAATTGCTCATTTTTTTTCAGGTCAAAACCAAACCTTCTCCCCACAAACTTACCAAAGTAAAAGTTGGGACCATCATGAGGCTGAAAAAACTTCCCACAGGCCTTGGCGTGAACATCTGCACTTTTGCTAACCAGCAGCTTTACATGAGACATACTCCTCCTCTCAATGGCTATATGTAGAGCAGTCTGACCTATAATAAACATAGCAAAACAGTGGAACATGAAAATAGAGAGCAGACTGACAAGTTTAAGCTTTTCTTCAGAAGAAAGTTGACCTTTATAGTAGTTATCGGTGAAGGCGGCGTTCACAAACTCTTTTATGTCGCCGATCCTCTCTGAAACTTTGACCAGCTCCTCTATGGTTTCGTTCTTGCCATCTTTGAGGTGCAGCAGAGCTTTCATCAGGGCGGTTTTACCGTACGACTGATCTGTAGATGTGACCGCATGTTGGGGGAGTCAGAACACAGATCTGCTGTTTGGGACACCTGCTGGGTCATGGCTACCTCATACACTTACACAGAGAGTCAGAGAGTTTCTTCATGTTCTGATGCAAGTACTGGTACAGGCCGTCCAGTTTGCTGACGTCCCTGCTGGCCACTGCTTCAAACAGACGCTCAATGGTGAAAGTGGAGCTGTCTCTCTTTGGCTGTGATGCCTCACCTCGAATCTCTCTGCAAACAAACGTTGTTGCATATCTCAGGCAGTGTTTTAGTCCATTGTAGTCAGTAATAAGTGGCTTGACAGCTCACAGTACCCCTGTGGTAATGTAATGGTAAATTAAGGCAGAATCAGTTTATGACTGTGTGCTGAGACTCACTTGTCAAAGTTGAGATTGAATTGGACCTGAGGCTTGACCGGCTCCATTTCCTCCTGGTAGTCGGTGTCCATGGGGGCTTTAGGGGCCTTAGGGGCCCCCTTCCTCAAACCTAAAGCAGAAGCCAAGCCATCCTTCTTCGATGCCTTTTGCTTCCGTTTCTCCTCCTCCGTTCTGTCGTCCGCCTCCAGGTGGAAATCAGAAATCTCTGATTTCCTCATCTTTACGTAAAACTCTGGTAATCTGGAATGAGACAAGAGTTTTAACATTCAGTTGGTCTCAAAGGGAGCAGTAGTGTCATCATTTTTGGGTAAATACCTCCTGAGTATTATGAAGCATGCCATGATGTTGTTTCTTGACTACTGTAGTGTTTTAAGAATAGCTTTCAGGTTAGAAAGCTAACTACTCTTGGCCTGTATAATTCAATTACCAGTTGGTTGTAGTTTTGAGACAGAACAAATCCAGGTTAACTCAGCTGGTTGTAGATTGGGGTTCCCCAAGGCTGATGATTTCTAGTGAGTAATATTACTTACTACAAATATTAATTGGGCTTTAGTTAGACCCTTATAATTTTGGTGTCATGACAATGAGACCGTCTACATTAGTCAATCACTTGGCTTTGAACGTGATTAAACTCAACAAATTTTCAAATGAAACTTCAAACCCCTTTAAATTTCTTTTTTATCTTAACCTAATCCAATCGTAAGATATCTGCACAGAAATCATGCGATGAAAGAGGGTTCATTACTGAAAGTTGAACTCAAATTCAAGAGATCACTAGAGGTCAGGAATCAAACCCAAGACAGGCTTCGTCAAGGAACAGAACCTCTATGCCATATATGGTGCATACGCTCTATTACCACTGTCCTAATTTCTGAGATGCTTGAAAATTAAATCCACAAAATCTTTACTCCATCACTTCTGCTTTAAACTTCACAACATGGCATCACAGAACATCATTGCAAGTTATGCATTAGAACGAGAAAGCTGTTAAATTTTTTATCAGCCACTACTTTAGCTAGATTACAGCTTCATCTTGTGCTGCAACGATCATGATCAAAAAGCGAGTGCACAGACAATCTTTTCTCTGATCTCCTTTCGGGGAAGCACTTACAAGATATTGGTTCCTGAAGCTCACGCTTCAAAGACGCCGCAGTCAGACTCAAGGAGAGGCTCTTTGATGAAGTTGATAATTTAAGTTGATGGTAGCTGATTGTCTGATTTTATTATCGTGTAGCTTACCAAACACGACACTTCTTCTTTTATGTTTCATACAGCACATAGAGCGATGGCAGTTTGGTTTCTTCTCTTATGCTCTCCAAGCTTCAGCTCTACAGGATTTTAAATCTGGGGGTGCGACGGCTGACTTCGTCTCTGCTGAACCGGATCTATGTTGACCTGACCCGATGTTTCGGCTCTCTCAGTTCAATTCAAGAGTGTTTTATTGATCTCAGAGGACAATCAGACGTGACTATCTGTAAGTCTCTTCAGACAGTCCCCGTCTGTGGTTGCAGCTGTGGGTAGGAAGGACGTACCAATTATTTCAGTCAGGTCTGTAAAGAAAATGTTGCAGTAATCAATACAACGAAAGATAATGGCACGGATCAGTTTCTGTAGATCCTGCTGGAAAGTCTCTCTAATTCTGGAGACGTTCTTCGGGGTGATGGAAGGCTGATTTTGTAACCGTCTTTAGGCAATCCTGAAGGTTCAGGTCTGAGTCCACCTGTATTTCAGGGCAGATCACTAGTTCTGAAGCTGCACGCCGACTCTAAATCGTTCTTCTTTAGGTCCTAAGATAATAACTTGAGTTGTGTTTCTATTCATCTGGATAAAGTTATGGCACATCCACACATTGATTTGTTCCATGGGTTCAGACTCACTTGGTGACATTGTGATGTGAAACTGTGTATCATCTGCAATTTGTTATAATCTATAATTATAATGATAATCTCATCTATAATTATAATATAATAATTATTATTATCATTATAATTTTATTATTCTTATAATTTTATCATTATAATATATTAAATAAGTGTGGGGAACTTTGGAGTACCTCACACTTGACTTCTGTCCCTCTGTTAAGAAATTCCCAATTGATGCTATGAGATCCATTCTTGAGTAAAACTCAAACCAGTCAAATACTGTAGTAGTGTCCTTACTCAGCTCTCCAGCACTGTGGTTGTCCCACAGTCATGCAGACGCCATTAACACATTCAGACTGGCCTCCGTGCTTTAAGACAATTTTCAGATTGCTCTGTTGTAAAAATTAGAACGCTAATAAATGTGCAAGTTAACTCACCAGAAAAAGCCTTTTCCTCCTGCTGACCGAAACGAAAACGTAATTTTTAGTCAACGACAGTCCTCTCTCCGGCGTGTGAATCCTGTATCGTGAGATGATCACTTAACATGAAGTCAAGTGGAGAGAAGAAAATCTGATTGGGAAACAGTGGCCCAACCCAGATAAGATCCTGCACATTACTGAGGCTCTGAGTGCTTGAAAGGCTGCTGCATTGACCACAAATACGTCCAGCAACGCATCAGCCCAACATGCATGGACCGCACAGACATCAGGCGTATGCGGAGCACAAATTGATCTGATGATGAAATATTCTGCAGATTTTTGCTTGTCTAAAAACGTTTCTGCTTGATGATCTTTTAAGTATTTTTGCGTTAGATTTGAAGGTTTAACTTAACTCCTAACCAGAGACTCCAGTCTCAAAATTGGCAAAAGCTTTTTCTTTTTGTCCATGCAACACTTTCAAAATCTTTGCCTGATGGAATAAAATGTTAGTCTCTTAATTCGCCTCAAAATATAAGTGCTTCTAGTTTTTTTTTATTTTTTGTTTTGTCGCCCAAAACAGCAGAAACCGAAGCCTCGACCCACTGGTATTGTGTAAAACAGTTTATTACCTCAATAAAATAACACAAATGAGATTATCTTAAGTGCAGCATTTGCAGTTCATTAGACCTTCGCTCAAATTAGGACTGGAACGTACACAGAAGTGTTGTCAGAAAGAGACGATTATTGATTTCCAGATTGGGATCAGTAAGTGATTTCTATTGCTATTGTAATACCTACCAATTTTATAAGCGCTACTCTTGTTCATTATTTTACATCAACTCCGACGATCTAAAAAGAACCCAAAAACAAATACAACTTCAGAAAAGTTATCTTCAACTGAGATTCTGAAGACTTCATGGTGCGTTGTAAAAACATATATTTCCAGACAAGAAAAGCAGAGCAAGTGTTTAAGTCACACAGAAAACGTCTGAGGGATAAACTTATTGATAGATCAGTTTTCAGGCAGCAACCAGGCGTTTTGCCCAGCTGAATGGTTGCCATGGGAGATTAAAGGATTTCTCAAAAAAGGATGAAAGAATCAAAGCAGCATTCCAGTTATGCTTTTGATATGTATGATTTTATTACAGATTTTAAAAAAGAGTAGTACATAATAATTCCCCTTTAGCTTTGTTAAAGGGGAACTGCCATTTTTTATGACTGTGCAATAAAATGGCAAAGTCTACTTTAAGCAAACCTGTCAATTAGTTAAAACAAAAACAATTGTATTCAATCAAAGTCTTAAAAGTTGTTCAAAAAATCTCGGCGAATCAAATAAACATGCAGGGGGTTCCCCCGTCGACGGTTCAGATTCGGTCACAGAGGGCCATGGCCGCGCCCACAGCAGAGTCCGCGTTCTGTCCGTAAACCACCTGGAGAGGAAACGCCCTCTCCACTTCCTGCCTCAGCACCTCGTTGCGAGCGAGCGCGCTCCCGCTCCCCACCAGCCGGCGGACGCCCGCCCGCCGCAGGTGCTCCACGGGCATCATGGAGGTGATGTTGCTCACGACGCCGCGGCAGAGCGCTCTGAACACGTGGCCCAGGCCGAGGTTGGAGGCGGAGATGTTGGTGACCTGACCCAGGCGGAGGGGGTCGTGTCTCTCCCCCAGGATGGTGGGACTCACCATCAGGTCGCTGCTCTCCTGGTTCAGGGCTGAGCCAATCAGCTTCTCATACATACACGTGTCCCTCGGCTCCACACCTGACAGGGTTAAAAAGGAGCAGAAGTTCATTTTCGCCACGGTAATGACTTTGCTTCGTCCTCCAAAGTACACTCTAACTGGAGAACCTCTCTCAGAGCGGAGCAACAGGGAACAGCATTTGATTTTTAGATTTTTTATTTGCCAATGTAGATAAGATTGGAGGCCACAACTGGCTTCACGTGGACGCATCGGCCGATCAACAAACTCCCGAAATGAAGGTAACTGGGGTCGATCTATCAACTGGCCGATACGCAGAAAGTCGTGCAGCTGTCCTGGTGCTGAAGTGAGTTACAGAAAGTATAAACTTTGAACACATCCTGTTTCCCAGCCACACTTTTCAGATGTTTATTGATAAAAGTGTTGAAAAGAGTGTGTGTGTTCAGGGTAAAACTGGCTAAGCCCGGTGCTCGCACCGCGAGAGCAGTCATTCATCCAGCCGGCCGCCATGTTTGTGAGAAAAATGTTTAAAGTTGACAGGAAATTTGAAAATATCACCTTATAGATATGCTTTACTGGAAGACTAGAAGAGTAATAACTAAACACTAACTATGAAGTCTTAAAAAAAGGCAATAAGAAAAAAGCCTTAAAATAAATAAACAATGCTAAGCCTGGTGGCCCGCCAGGCTTATGATACACTATGGGAAACCCTGTTTTTACTCTGTAACACATCTGTCACATAAAGTCTCAAT
Source organism: Poeciliopsis turrubarensis (assembly GCA_010277015.1). Classification (NCBI taxonomy): domain Eukaryota; kingdom Metazoa; phylum Chordata; class Actinopteri; order Cyprinodontiformes; family Poeciliidae; genus Poeciliopsis; species Poeciliopsis turrubarensis. The sequence goes on from VMRN01000011.1 coordinate 2,312,210, forward strand.
AAACCACAGTGAGGTGAGAAAATATTAGTGGAGTAAACACATCTGTGTGAGGTGCTATTGTGTAATAAAACATACCGAGTTCTTTCATCCAGGCGGTCAACGTTTCCACAAAAGTGGCCACCGCGTTCCCGCCGTTGAGCGACGCCGCCACAGCCAAGTACGACGAGTCAAAGTAAGGGAAGTAGGAGATGGACGACTCAAGCTGAGGAGAGTCAGGAGGCGTGAAGTCAGCTGGCATGGCGAACGTCAGCTGGGCTGATGTGCTTACGTTGAGAACTGGGAGATTTCCAAAAAAACGACAAAGCCTCTCAGATACGGAGTTTCAAATACTTTTACACTTCTTCTTTGGTGCTCAAAGTTAACAAAACTAAATCAAAAACAGGAGTACGGGACAATTCATTTCACGCATCAATCAGATCAGCTTTGTTAGGTTCTCTAGTGGAAACAAATTGATCTCCTTTCTTGAAACACATAAAGATGTAGCGTATAACGCACTAAATCACAGTGCAGACTTCACTTCCTGTTTCACCTGCGTCTGCTGGTGAACTCATGCAGGAGTAGACGGAGCACTGGAAGTCTCCTAGGGCGGCCCCTACTGGTGTACCAGCAGGAATGCCGTGCCAGGCAGAACGCGTCTCTCCCACCAAGGCACCAGGCGGCACGCACCGAGGAAGCAGGCGCATGGGGAAGCCAGCAGCCTTCAGACTACAGCATGCACACAGGGTAGTTTGTTAAGACACGCACCTCTCTGGTGGTGATGCTGGGAACCGTTAGGTGCCATTACAGCTCAAATCATACGTGCACAAGACGCAGAGTGTAACTTTTGACGTACACGCTCTCATTCCACTGACTGCTTGTGGTGTTGAAGAATCCCCAGCTGGCTGCATTCTGAGGCGTCATCACGCAGGAGTCCAACCCGCACAGCATGGACACCACATAGTCCTGGATCGTACCTGCAACGCTAAAGTCCTCCAGGAATTGAGGCCTGCAGAGAAACCAGGGGGGCGGGGGGGGGAAATGTCTGTTTTATTTTGATTGTGATCAAATCACTGAGGAGAGCGTAGCCTGGATGAGATGCACACCAACCTGTGCTTCATGTACCAGAAGATCGTGGCGCAGCCGAAGCCCGTGGAAACCCCAAGGTGAGACTCCGGCTTTGGAAGAGAAGACAGGAAGTCACTGCTGCAGCGTCCGTCCTGCCAAGTGACCAGCCGACTGGTGTCTCTGGGAGTGAAATAGTTCCCATTTGACCAATCACAGCCTGCGACACAGAAAACCCCCCCCCCGATACTTTATGTATCACTGGATGTAAACATCATTCCAGTAAAAATTCCCCTGATTATATCTGTGTGAAGTGAATACAGCCATGAATGATGCAAATACCAAAACATTTTATATGTTTTTTCAGTAAGATTTTAATTTATTATCATTTTGTCTTTGTTTTGATGTATAAGTAAAATCAATTTTCCACACAGTGTGACATCACCTCTGCAACTGGGACAAATAATTAATGTCAACTATTTTCAACATGAGTGCAGAAAGCCTGAAATTTTATTTTAAAAAATTAGATATATTGTTTACCACTGGTTTAGATTATGCAGATGTTTAATGTATATTGAATTATTTTGTGTGTGTGTGTGTGCGTGTGTGCGTGTGTGTGTGTGAGAGAAAAGACAGAATTATAGGATTATGCATACTTTCACTTTTCAACTTCCATGTTTTGTGTCAGCAATTTCTGTATCTGTTTCCAAACTTTTCATCAAACACACCATGCATGCAAGTTTTCTAAGACAACAAATAACATAAAACTAATAAGGAACAAAGATAACTTTTGTAAAAAAATAAAAATAAATAAATTTTTAAAAAAGTCTGATTTTGAGAAACAAACGAAAGCAAAAACAAACAGCTGCTTCACTTGGAAGTTTTCAATATATAACATAATATTTTGAATATTTTATAGCACACCTTGCTTCACATTTGCTGTCAGAACAAGTGTGATTCATAAATTATTCATAACCTTTTATGGATAAACTAAATGTGCCTTCATAGATGGGATAACAAAGGGTTTGACATAAGTTTAGCAAACACTTAATTCTGCCCCTATTTATTTCACACTCAGCCTTTGAGGCCTGAGTTGAAGTGTGCAGAGTTCAGAAATGTCCACCGTTAATATTTAACGATTATGACTGAGATAACAAAACTCTTGATTTATTTTTAGCAAGCTCTTCAGGAAGATCTACCCAGCATCAAAGTATACTTTTTTTTTAAGGACAAGCTGGTTCTTCGCATCTTATTGCAATGTAACTTTATTGTGAAATGTGAGAGCAGCCGCAGTCCAGTTACCGCTGTTTGCCTTCCAGAACAGAACCCCGTGCATCTGCCCCGAGAGGCCGATCCTGCTGACACGCTGCAGCTTGTCTCCGGGCAGCCGAGCCAAGCACCGGTTCACGGCGTCTATTATCGGACGGGGGTCCTGCTCTTTCGCCTGGGTGACACAGAGACAGAGGCTGAGCTGCGTTCACGTCCCTCGGCCGCGGAGGGAAGTGGAGCGAGCGGCTCACCTTCACGCCGCTGCCGTCGCTGACGTCGGCAGCGGTTGGTTCCGAGTGACCCGCAGCCACAGTTCTGCAGCCCGCTGCCAACAGCACAGCTTTCACCGACGTGGTGCCCAGATCTATCCCCAGGACGAAGTCAGACATGACTGCGGGCTCCGCTAGCTGCTGCACAACATCATCCTGGAGGCAAAGTCGACTTTGTGGCGTTCACGCAAAAATAAATACGTCGGAAATCTCAAAGAAAGCAGAAGCGACTGAAAAGCTAATAAGTACATATATAATAAATAACTATATTTGGTTAGGCATGTTAGATCTTTGGGATTCTTTAAAAATTTCACTTACTTTGATCTTAGATGAAGATTTGTTGAAGACAGGTCCTTTTGTATGCGTACATATTCTGGCTTACAAGTATAAAAATGTAATAAGTCAGGATTTATTTTCATTAAGTATTTCTTAAACTGAATAACTATAGTTAAGAAAATAATGATCTATTTATTGCATATTTATATTTATTAATATATTTATTTTATGGAATTGTTACATTTATAAATGTTGACACAATAGTTTATTTACGTTTAAAATTATAGCACTTGAATAAAACCCATCTTTCTGTAGATTTGAATATCGTGGGCATATAGCATGTCGAGCACAGTAACATCTAATTTGGGTGGATCGTTTGCTTTGAAATGATAATATCCTACTTTTCCCCGTCCTGCAAACACACCTCTCTTGTTTGATGACTGTCTTGTACCCACAATGCATTGCGGATGAGCATGGTTGACTTTCGGCTAGGAGTGTCAGTCCTGTGAGGATAAATGCGCCGCGTCCGAGCGAGAGCAGCGGATCTTTACTAAATCCCCAGATGCCCGTCGGTGTGAAGTGACCTTGTGTGCTGTTATTATTATGCCGCAATAATTTCATTGAGTGGAATCGGAAAACTTTGTTAAAATCCGGTGAGTGGTCGTGACTGTTAGCAAGGGCTAAGAGAGCTAGCCTGTCAGCAGCAGAAGTGACAGGAATGTAAAGCAGCAGTTTTGAGTTAAAGTGCAGTCAGACAAACTCGGTGCTCCAGCGCTTACTTGGTGGTTGGCGTCCCGACCGGTGATGTTACTGTGATTTTAGGGATTTGTTTATTTGTACAGAAGCTAACTAATAGCCCCATTTCGGCCTAAACTAGCAATAGCCAATTCTACCAGTTAATTTTGTGACTCTTGACGCTCATATTTGGTTTCTTTGATGTTTCTGTACTTCAGTTGTTTTATCTTTGTGCTTAATCTTTTTTTAAACGCATCAGTTTGATCTTACTAACTAAGCAATTGTAGGCTTATCAAGGAGAGGTTTAATATATTACTTGGTTTTTAATCCAGCTTTATTTCAAATGCTATAATGTGGAGCAACGTTTATTTCGACGCTTTGATCAAATAATCTGTGTATTATTGTCGATACTGACTTTGGATTCAGATTTTTCTGCGAGATTTACACATAATTTATTTTTATTTCTGGATGAATAAAAGGATATGCCTTTCTGACAATAAAATTATAAGTGGTGGTTAATAATATAAATGGACAGTAATATTACTGTTAGAGCTGTCTCTCTGCTTTTGCTGCTTGAAATCTGAGTAAATTGATTTTTTTTCAGTTTCTATAGACTCTGAAACTGAAGGAATTTACTAAAACTATAAATTGTCATGGGGCAAAAGGGAACTGGGATTAATCAGATAAATGTGTCCATGTACCTTTTTAAAACCTGTAACAGCTGTTTATGGAGCACTTCACTCTCAACGTGGCAATATAAATGTGCAAAAACAGCAATTGTTTAGTTAAGATTGGAGGAGAGTAGCCTGACCCTGCAAAATGTTTCCTCTAACCACAGCGCCCTCTGGTGGTAGACCAAAGCCAAGATGGCAGGAGTTGGGGCCAAGCGAGAGGGACCACAGTTCATCAGCGAGGTGGCGGTGAGGGGCAACGCCGCCGTGCTGGACTACTGCCGCACCTCCGTTTCCGCGCTGTCGGGGGCGACGGCCGGCATCCTCGGCCTGACGGGACTGTACGGGTTCGTTTTCTACTTCCTCTCCTCCTTCCTGCTCTCCCTGCTGCTCATCCTCAAGGCCGGACGGCGGTGGAACAAGTGCTTCAAATCGCGGCGGCTGCTCTTCACCGGAGGGCTGGTCGGAGGGCTTTTCACCTACGTCCTGTTCTGGACTTTCCTGTACGGGATGGTGCACGTTTACTGAGACGCCCGCCCACAATCAGCCCTGAAATGTTTCGACATGAAGCTGTGTAAATGATTAGACTTGTCTGGCCTGCTGCTGTTCGTAGCTCAATCCTGTAGTGAAAGACTTTAAATATTTCTGTTGCGAGTAGATAGTTTAATGGAGGAAGAGTCAGTTTTACTGTAGGTAGCATTATTTGTCCTACTACAGCTACCAGTAACATGACCACAGTGATTAATAGCTTAGCTTGTAAAATCCCAATAAAGCGTGGCAACATTTTCATGTAAAACATGTTGAATATTGCAACTGATTGAAATAAAACCCTCTTTACACATTGCTTTCCGTTAATCTCTTGATGAGTCGGGCGGCAAGTCAACATAATGTAGATCAGACTGAAAAAAAAAAAACCAAACAACCCTCAGCATCCACTCAAACACATCCAACCACAGAGAACGAAGAAACACAGCCGTCGGCTGTCAAAACACTTTGTGGCCACCTGCTGGAAATCAAATTGCAGATAAAAAGTAGCAGCATTAACAGTTCAAATAAATCTTTTTCACTAAATGGTTAGTGTTCAACATGAAAACCCTTTTTTTTTTTTTTTTTTTTTAAACTTTTTGTTTCCAAAAGCATCTTTTAACCGTCGTTACAAAACATTTTCCCTGAACTTTCCCATTTCTACATCTTCCGTTAAAAAATTTTCACATTTTACAAAAAAGATTTATTTTAAAAAAAAAAAAAAAACTTTTCCTAAAAACTTAAGTTTTTAAGAAAGCTTAGAAACTTAAACCAAGCACAAGTTTTTAAGATTAGTCTCAAAATTTGAGTTTTTTTTCTATCTGCAATGGCTCATATAGTGGATTTGCCTCCAGTCAGACCAGTGATGTAAATTAAAGCGATTCAGTTTTTGTGAAACAGCTACCAAAGGAAGTGTTGACTTCACAAGTTGGACGATTAGTTTACAGCTCGCAACATCCGACAGTCGCATTATCGACACAAATACACGTTTGATATGAGGTTTGGGTGCTTGCGTCGTACGACTGCCGAGCCTTTGGAGCATACAGATGTGCCTGTGGCGCAATTCGTCATGCAACTTTACAAACGGACCCTTTAATGTCACTACTCACGGCCACTGGTACCATCTCCATTCACAGTCATTTTCAAACCCTCACTGGCCTGCCCCACATTCTTGTCTTGATAAACATTCAACTCTGACAAAGTTTTAGTTTAACTCATTGAACATAACGATCACCCTCCTCCTATGACTGCCTGGTCCCTTGTGCTGCAGAACATTTGAGATTTCCCTCCTTCAACACATCAGTCAAAGACCGGGCCATCAGCAGACGTCAGTGTGACACTGGGCTCCACCCTCCGCAGCGTTAAAGAGACGTCTGCAGTCCAGGAGTCTTCAGTTGCCCCCCCGAGCTAGTTGTGCGAAGAGAAACTGATGTGATGCTTTGGCGCCGCGCCTTGTTTGGACTGGACGGCCGAGTATCGCTGCCCCGTGTTGCGTGGGACGGTGGGGCCCCGTTTCTCCGCGTGGCTCTCCTCGGGAGCAGACGTCTCCACCGTTAGCTCGGTTTCCTCTGGCTTTCTGATAGAGTTGGCTGCATCTTTGTCCACGCCGGCTTTTCTGGATCTCCTATCCCGGTTGCTTGCTTTATCGTCCTTCTGCTTATTTTTCTCTTTTCTGTAAAAAAAAAAAATATATATAAAATGAATAGAAAAACTTGAATGGAGGCGAAAAGAATCACTGAGGAGAACCTTGTGCCATCGAGCCATACTTAAAGCTGATTATTTCAAATTTCTTGTCTCGGTAGAAGGAGCTCGTGTTCATCATGTAGAGAAGGATCATGTCACACACAAAGGCTCCCTGCAAGACAAACATGAGACCTGAACTCTCACACCCACAGCAGGATATTCATTTCTTTTCAGAAATTGTACAGCAAAGCCCTGCAAAACTATTCGTATTGCTTTTACTTTGTCACGTAATCACAGATTTCAATGTACTTTGAGATTTTACTACCATAAACCAACACAATGTACTGCATCTTTGGGAGGTGGAATTGAAATCATGCATGGCTTGAAACCGGTGGTGCGGCGAGCTTTTCAAAAGGCCAGAGGGTGTGAGATGATTGGGACTCTGGCACAGGATCACATCACAGTAACTCAAGAAAACGTAGAAATCTTACCTGAAATGCACAAACCACATTCGTTTCCTTCACTAGACAACAAAATTTAAGTGTTCTATGTTTTATTGTGTTTTTCTTAAATTCTGCAGTTTTGATTTGTAATTTCTGTCACTTCCTGGAGTATTTTGACTTGTTGGTTGCGATTGGTCCTTTTTTAATCCAAGGAATATGCTGATTGGATGAAAATCGGTCATTCGTTGGTGGCGTGGTCACTCATGTTTTCCAGTTGATGTATTTGGCCTTGTTGGTGTTCCATACATGAGGAGCAGAAACGTGGAGGCCGAGCGCGCGTCAGACATGATTTTAGCGATAATGTGTAAGAAACCTAATTATTGTTTGTTTGCAAAGATTGTGCACAGACATCAGTTACACTGCAAACTCAGATTGCTGGGAGGAAGACAAAGCCACAGAGCTGACACTGAAAAAACAAATGTTTGAAAGTGTCTATGATGCAAAAAAAGCTAAAAGTGTCTAAATATATTTGCGGTGCACTGCATCCACTGCATATTTTAATAAATTACTTACGATACCCATCAGGGCAACACCTGAGCCAATCGCAATTATTGTAGGAACGATGTTGAATTTCCCAGCCTGCAAAACATCAACAATACATTTATTTCGTTTGCAGAATCACACACAGCATGTATCGGTGTTTTTTGTTTTCATTTAGATATTTTCAATGTTGTCATGAATGGATTACTCGGGGAGCAGTAACTCATTAAAACGAGATAAAAAGCTCGTTAAAACAAGAATTTCTTGATACAAAATATAAAACTTGATTGAAGAGATTGAAACCAAAAAATATTTTCTCCTTTCCGTTAGATCATATTAAACTGACTCATATAGATTTGAACATAGCAGCAGGTTTGCTCTATAAATAGCAACAGATTTCAGCTGGTTTCTTTGCTTTCAATGCCTTTTGCACGTTAATTTCTTCATATGCTCAACACTTCTTTTACGCGCGGTACCTTCCTTATGAGTTGCTCATGTTACTGCTTTACCTTCCCATTGATCATGATGTCAAATCGAATCCCATACACTTTGTACAGCGTGCGAAAAGTTTCTCCATTTTGATCTTTGTAATATCTCGCATGTCTGGAGGAGAAAAGGAAAACGGTTCAGGTTAACCAAATATATATATATATTAAAAAGAAGGAGAAAGTTAAGCAGAAGCATCGTGGAGGCGCACCTGAAGTTGTATCCTGATGTAATGGAGTTGTTTAAGTTTCTGTCCAAACGGGTGAAGCTGTACCGTGGATTACACTCTGATGCGTCCTTATCCAGGTCGCAGTTCCACTCGATGAGAATACCGATAGAGCCGCCCTGTCGAACACACACAGTGAACCTGAGGGAAGACGGTGTATATGTGACAGGCCTCGAGCATCATGAAATGAAGAAGGCCACGGTTAACGCCTGAGGAGTTGTGTTCCTCAAGTTCATTTGGGTTTATTCAACTTAAGCATTTTTTCCTGCCACTTGCTAATTAGGTCATTTTATTTATGTAGTGCCTTGTTGCTCAAAGAGCTTTGCACAAATTAGAAGAAAGTACAACAAAGAAAAGAGCAAAATTGGTTAAAAAAAAAAAAAAAAAAAAAAAAGCATTTAGCCACTTCGTTTAATGTGTTCCCATGTGTATAAGAGACTGATATTCCTCCTTCCCTCATGAACTCCATCATTAACGAGATGTTGAACTAAACAGTTTTTTTATTTTGTATGTGTTTCGTAAAATCCAGGTGGATTTTTAAAAATGCCGTGAGAAAAAAAAAAAAAAACAAACAAAAAAAAAAAAACAATCAAGTTGCTTCTCTCTACCTTAACAGCCATCTCCTGGAAGTCATGTCCCGTTCTGCTGACCAGATCTCTGAGGCGGAAGATGGGGCAGTAGGGATGGTTCTCCGTGTCATGGAAGCATCTCTTTAGGTAGCCCTCATCAGATGTTTCAAGGACATTTGACCTAAGAAGGGAGAAAAGAAGCAAAAATGGGCCATTCTTTCAGATATGAATAGTGACAAATATCGCTCAGAAGAAATTAGATTTTGTGATTTAACACCTTGAAATTGGGTCACTGTTGCTTTAAAAACTCCTGCTCGTTCTGAAACTCCGCCTTCAGGATGTCATCACAACATGGCTCCTCTATTAACCTTTTAACAACATATTTACCAGCGCTGCAGAGAAGTAGCTCGTATAAAGAGCTCAGCAGATGTGCTGTTCCATCATGTGTTTGCTAATTGCTGCCGACTAGTCTGAAGGAGCAGAGTGACGGAGTGGGAAGGAGGAGCTTCTGAGTGGCTCTGAGGAGGAGTTTCATCCTCCAAATTGGTGCTGGACCACTCAGGTGAAATCAAGGCTTTTCTCAAACATGCATGAAGGAATCAAAGCAACACTACAGGTATGTTTTTGATAAGGGAACAACACTATAACATGATGTAAAGCCAAAAGAGTCAGTTTTACATAACGGTGCCCCTTAATAGCTGCAGAGAGACTCGTCGCTAAAAACAATAGATGCAATCTGATTTATGCAAACTACTGAATGGAGGATGCAGCTCAAGGCCATCTGACCTCTATTGTAAACTTTTGGAAAGCGGAGAACTCGTAATATTTCTTATTTAAGACCTGCTGTAACCTGAACACCTGCTCCTGCCGCAGTACACAAGATTCCCGGTGTAACTGAATGTGTCTCACTGTCAGGGGTGTTGTATTGCCAGCCATTTTTAGTGGCTGGTCACCAAGTGGCGTCAAATTACTCCTCTATTGCCGTAATGTCTCGGCACGCTGCAGTTCATGAAGACGCATGTGTAATCCGACGGAGCTCCCGATTGATGAATTAGGAGCGACGTCCAGCAGCGGTCCGCTCCCTCCTGAGGGACGCGGACGGCAAGCGGCACCGGTCCCGCTCTCTGGGCAAACCCAGTCTGATCCGACACCTGTCCAAACCAAGGGCTGCCGTCAAGGACGTCTCAGATGACTGTTTCACTGTCTCGCTGAGAGCAATGCACATGCCGGTATAAATAGACGACTCAGCACCCTGAAGCTATTTAAAGCAGCCATTGAAATATGTATAGCCGCTTTCAGAACCGCAGGCTCAGGAGCCGTCAGCGGACACTTATAGCTACTTACTTTGAGAATTCAAACTTGGGGAACCGGATGAAGTTCTTGATGTAGATGGTGAAGTTTTCTGCTTCGCTCAGTAACGGCTCTCTGTGGTAAAAATAAATAAAAAATAAAAAATAAGTAAGAGAGAAGAAAAAAAAAAGAAAAGAAAAGACAGCCAATATAAGGAAGGTGTTTCAGAAATAAGAGCTCTGCTAGGACAAGATTGAAAAACAGGATCTCAGGTTTTCCATATTGGATACGATTTTTTTTTTCTCTCCCTTCTCTCTTCTTTAATTAAGAAAAATTACAAATATTTTTTCTTAAATTGCTTTTATTTATGTCATTGCTTCTAGGAGTAATGACCAACCAAATACAAGCTGTAAAATGTGCTTCCAAAGCAAAATGGCAGAAACCCAGGGAGTTCATTGGTAAAAGAAAAAAAAAAAAAAAGAAACTTTGGTTAATCAAAATCTGCCCTGAGCTCTGCTGCATATCAGAGGAATATTTAGTTCAGTTTGTCATGAGTCACAGTGGGTGGAGGGTTCTTACGTTGGCCTCTGGCTGTACTCGATGGGACACCAAGCGTGAATCTCACAGGTCCCTGTGCTGTTCAAACACAAACCCGTCTTTATTCCTAAAACAGACAAACATCCCTTTCTTAATCTCTGTAACGTAGCAAAACAAGCTGATGGCAACATTTCACACTTGGACAGAATATACTCTCAAATCAATGCTTTGATGAAGTAGCAAGCAGTTTGTTGTTGAAATATTCTCTAATGTTTTATATGCACGGCGGCCATCTTGAATCTAAACCCTCGACTGGTTGTGAAGCTCAGGTTTTCCAAGCTGAAGCTGACCACTGATTTTATTTTCCCCCCCAACATTGAACATGGAAATTCTGACTCTAGACTATAAATTAAATTCACTGTGTCACATAAAATGATTGTTTCTTGAAATCCATTTTCAAATGCTCATGTAGAAAATGGGTCAATATCAAACACATCTGCTTTTTCAAATATAGAGCTTTTTCTTGAGACGTTTTAAAAATTATATTAGTTAAAACGATCATTTATTGCTTTCGGGGACCTTTGATAAACTATGCTCCTTTTTTATGAGTTTTTTGGGCAATTTTTTGTACTAAAAGAGGACTACATCTAAACTTATTGAAGCATCAAAAATGGTGACATGGTGAACTTTTAAAAATTTACAGTTAAAGCTCAATTGATATTTTTATGGTGTGTGAAAAATTTTTTTGTTTTTTTTTTGAACAATTTAAAACAATATATCCGTCATTCTGTATGTGTGTTATTCCTCACTTTCGGTTTCAAATAAATAACATGCAAGCGGCAGAATTTCTAATATTACAAATTAACGAATGCCACGCAGTTTTGGAAGGTAACTTGCCTTAACTCAAAAATCGACTTCATCTTTGAGTTCAAGTTTTTGGTAGTTTTTCAGATTTCCATTTCTGACATTTCTAAACAAAAAAAAGAACGACTCCTACCATGTCCGGCTGTCACACTTTCCCCTTCAGGGCAGTCGTCGTCGCTTTGACATCGTCCATCTGGTACCTTAAAACTCTAAAAGGAGGAGCAGTAAAAGTTTTCACAATGGAATTGCTACATTAAAAAATTGTTTTTTAAAAATCTCAGTATAGGTTCTCACCTCAGCGCAGAAGCCCAGCCTCTGATTCGGGGTCTCTATGTAATTTGTTACAATGAAAAACACCTGCTCACCCTGCAGAATTCAATTAGGTTTAGAAGAAGAAAGTAGAAGGTTAAGCACATTACATTGTTCAATACTGTTCAGTCTGCTGAGACAGACATTGAGGCTAATGCCACATGGCAAAAAAGACACTTCTCATTAACAGCTTGGCAGGCAGAAGGAAGGTTTTGAAACAGCATTTGTTCAAGTTGCAACCATTAACTTCAATACATTTTATTACACGACAGACTAAAATAATTTTTTACAGCACAGTAAACTAGAAGGGAAATGATATGGGTTCAACATTTAATAAAATGTATGTGTGCATTTTTATTCAGCCCCCTTTACTCTGATAACCCTAAATAAAATCTACTATAACTAACCGCCTTCACGTCTCACCTAAATAGTCAAGAGTCATTTTATCTCAGTATAAATGCAGCTGTTTTCTGAAGGGCGTGTGTCGCCCGGGGGCCAAATTTGGCCCGCATTAGCTTTTTATGTGGCCCTGGAGACTCCTAATGACATCGACGAGTCCCTCCAGATTTTCCACAACTCTACAAAATTCACAGAAAAATCAACCGATCCCCACATTTTTCCCCCCGATTTTACTGCAATATTTGTTCTCAAAATAGTCCATAAACGTTGAGTTTAAGTGACCTCAGTTTTACTTGATGTCAAGTTGGAGTCCATGACTGATAGGGCGACTGATAAAAAGTCACATTTAACATCTTACATTTGTGCAAATATTGTAAAACTTTCTTACAAATATTTCTAAATTAGCACCTCAAAATTGGTGACTTTGATTGCCAAAAAAAAAACAATCACAAAATCCTGGACTGACAGACCAGGGTCAAAATATGTTCAGTATTATTTGAAGCTGAAACAAGGAGCTATTTATTGATATTTTATCGATATAAATCAATACGTTCTGGCACAACTGGCCTTTTAAGAACATTCAGACTTTTTGATTTGGCCCAAAATGAAACTGAGTTTGAGACTCCTGCCCTCCACTTTGGTTAAAGAACATTAGTGAACAAACTGCATCATTAAGAAAGCAAAACACACAATCGCCTTCATTATTTATTTATTTATCTTTTTATGTCCAGTGTTTTATAAATTGCATGAACGTAGCTTTAAAGGACTGGACTCGAGCAGGTTGGCTTACAGTAGTGGCCCAGTCCATACCTAAAATCAGAGTTTAAAAGTTTCTAGTTTCAAATTTATGTTCACAAACACCCTCACTCTCATTTTGACTGACCTTGAGCAAAAAAGTCAGACCAGATGTAGATGCCAGGTAAAGATGTACCCCCCCCAAACCCCACCCCCCAAAAAAACAGACTTGCAGCAGTAATGATGATTGAACAAAGCATTAACTTTGTACTTTTTGATTTGGCCTATAATATCAAGTCTCAAACACTGACCTTTGAAATGTAAGAATTTGACAATAAAATACTCACATTCGGAGGTATGACGTAATCCTCTGCGCTCCACAGGTAAGGCCCCGTCTCCGAGGTGTTGGTCAGAGACACGCCTTTGAGCTTGGTGATGACCGACGTCTGGATCGCCTCCTCCCTCTCCTGGTAGCCTTTCTTCATCACAAACACCCATCTGAAACATCATCATCATCGTCACTCACTGTGTTTTCAATCCCCTCAAGCTGCAACAATGTTCTGCAGCCTCGACAGGACACGGTCCTCATCAGCATGGACCAACAGGCTGCTGTGAATGTTTTCTGAGTGCAGTGGTGGTTTGAGGTGACTTGTCTGTGCAGATGCATGTCCCAGGAGTTACACCGGCATACAAAACAATGCCTGAACCTGAGACCTGCATGCCATTAGGAAAAAAAACAAAAAAAAAAACAAAAAAAACTGTTTACAACAGCCAGAGGGTTTGCCATGTTGGAGTTTGGGGTCAAGTTTATGGTAAATGTAATCTCATATCAATAAATAAATTATATATCATAGCATAAAATCTATGGTGTAATGAAAAAAAAAGTAGACAAACAATATTCAATCCCAACTTGCTTCAGAATAAAGTAAAAAAACAAACAAACAAACAAAAAAAAGCTTTAAAGCCTCCGGCTGCTTCAAATGGACCCATAAGCCCTCCTATTTTTAACCTGGCCATCCACTCTGCGCCTCTGTGGTCCACGCAGCAGACCTCACCCGATTATGTATCCGAGCACGGCCAGCTGATAGAGCCGAAACAAAATCCCGATCTTCCTGTTTTCGGCGATGACATATTTCTCCGTCTTGAAGTTGAGGAGAGAGAAGAAGAAGCCCCCGCAGCCCGCCATTTGTGGCGCCTCTGTCACCAGAATGAGACAGCAGCAGGTCCCAGCCTCTCTTTCTCTCCCTCTCTCTCTCTCTCTCTCTCTCTCTCTCTCTCTCTCCCTCTCTCCCTCTCTGATATGCTGCAGCTGGGTCACTTGTCATGACAGACAGACAGACAGCAGTCAGTGTGAGGTGCTGAGGCGTTCCTCTCACTCACTCAGTAATAGTTTTGCAAGTTCAGCTAAAAAAAACAACAACAAAACAAAACAAAACAAAAAAAAAACCCGTCTTAGAATGTTATGGAAGCCCGTTTCTGCCACTCTGTTAAAAAATAAAAAATAAAATGAGAAACTCGTGTATGATGTAGACTTACTGCATGCCTGTATTCTGTTTTGTTTTGTATTCATTTGGATTGGGGCCACAAAAAAAAAAAAAAAGGCTAGTGTGTTCAAAAGCCCAACCACTACGCTTGGAAGTTAAAGTATTGGGCAAATCTACTATAAATATTGGACTTTGTTCCAAACTTTAGTGAAATATTATTGCCCCATTACACATTTGATCTACTTTTTTAACATTAAAACATTTCAGGTCATTCAATAAGTTTTAACATCACACAAAGATATCATTTTCTTGAGGATATTTAATTTAAAGGGACGTATCAATATGTAATTGCACACTGACTCAAGTAACAGCTTGTGCCACACATAGCCAAGCATTTGTGATATATTTTTTACAGAACTTTGAAACAAAAGGTATAAAGGGATATTGCTTGTCTTTTAAAGGGCTTGATTGAATTAAGGCCTTTTTTTTTTACCTAGTACAACTAAATTTATAACTGGAGAACAGAATTGATCAAGGCATTAGGTTTTTTTTTTTTTTTTTTAAATACCTTCACTATATGTACCAGGAAGTATACTGGAAAGGTTGACCGCTGTCATTTCTGGATAATGGCCAACGTGGGGTTTCGCTGGGGTCAAAACGTCTCCTTAGATCAGGAGATGACAGGTTAACTTTTAGGGGCCTTTCATTTAATGGCTTTGCCAGCTCTAATGGCTGACCGTTGTCTCAGGAGCTGCAAGACAAACGTCAAATTGTCTTTCAGGCTTCTAGACACCATTTATCCCCACTATTTTTAAAGTCTGACAGTAATTAATCAAAGGTGGGACTAGAATTCAAGACTTTACGCATATAAATTGGTTTGGATAAGAGTCATTAACAAAAGTCTTCAAAACTTTTGAGAATTACTTCCTGGTCCCCTTCCAACAGGCTGGTATTGCAGTCTGAACAGAATAGCCCGACTGGTGTGTAACAGACACATTAGTTATCAATGGTAATACAGCGCCATCTAGAGGTTTTTACGTGAATCTCCTCAGATTTATGGAAACGACTGAAGGCAAAGGAATTTTTTTTTTCTCTGGTAATTTACTGAATACTTTCATGTAATACTCAAAGACAACTACAGAAAATAAGGCAAACAAAATCAATTTATTGTGATCTCACTTTATTAGGTGCATTTGTCATGTCAAGTGAATAAAATATTGAACTCATTTACTGGCCACCCCTCAGGCGGAGAACCAGGTGGAGGGTAGATTCTTTCTGGATGTTGTAGTCGGACAGGGTGCGGCCATCTTCCAGCTGCTT
>VMRN01000011.1:2327890-2364265 GCA_010277015.1 Poeciliopsis turrubarensis
TTCTGGATGTTGTAGTCGGACAGGGTGCGGCCATCTTCAAGCTGCTTTCCGGCAAAGATCAGCCTCTGCTGGTCAGGGGGGATTCCCTCCTTATCCTGGATCTTGGCCTTAACATTCTCAATGGTATCACTGGGCTCCACCTCCAGGGTGATGGTTTTGCCGGTGAGGGTTTTCACAAAGATCTGCATCTTGCACCACCTTTACAAATTAAAAGAAGGGGGAATGAGAATAGAAAAAATAAGTTAAAGTAAATGGCCAGAACTTGTGATAATAAAAAAAAAAGAAAAAAAAATTATGTGACATTAAGACATCAGACCAAAGGGGAAAAAATGAAATGTGTGTGTATATACATATTTGTGTACGTGTATGTATATATGTCTGCATGCATTAATGTTCTCAAAAATAGGACCGCGCCTTAGCAACCATTAACAGCCGGAGCGCCATTTTGAGCTCATAGACTCTTTGTTCGTCAGTTCCCCTCTAATGGCCGAAACCAAAATGTCGAGTCACTGCCAGTGCTGGCAAGCACTAAGCACCTCTCTCAACAAACAACGGAGAACAAAGTAATGGTAAATTTAATTAAATATACCAAAGAGTCTCCGGCCAAAATTAAGTCGGTATACGTTACCATCCTCAACTGACATCATTTTACACTTCGAAAAAGAATTAAAGCAAACAACAAATATTAAATACTACTACTATTGTATTCATTTGTAAAAGCTTAATACGATGTACACGTTGTATTACATAAATTGTACTTAAAGTGTACTTACAGCTGTCGAAACGTTAAAAGTTACTTCTGTAATCGTCTGCTGCTGACAGGCTTTCTCCTGTTAAAGAATTGGTGCAGTCTGAAGCGCGACACTCTTTTATACTGAGCTGAACGTGTCAGAGATGCATATCACTCCGCATACAAAAGTAGTTCTCAAAGCCCTGAAATGAACCTTTTCCATAAAAATATAAGTATGTATTGTGATGCTTTTTTGAAAGCCTAACATGTAATTATATTTGATGTTTTAAAATGCGCTGAAATAAAACAAAAAATCTAATTTTCTTCAGCTGCGGAATGATATCTTCTGGCAGATTCTCCAGAATCTGCCAGAAACGCCACGACAACAAGAACTTTCTCCTCTCTTCTGATTGGATAACAGGGATGTTTGTTTGGCTTGTGATTGGTTGCTGAGTTACAGTAAGTAAAGCATGATGACTAGCATATTATTCGATAGTTTTAGGCATACTTATTTAAGGATTATATGCAGCCTTTTGTTCACGTCGTTTGAATAGATGTAAGGTTTTATGAGGGTTTCAGCGACCTCGTTTTCGATTAGACGACGTAAAAGGCGATATATCATATTTTTTTTCCGTCAAGTCGAATGATGGCATTTCTCAGACGGTAATAACCACATGGACATGACCAGGCAAAATCCCAGATGTATCACCCAACTGATTCTTATTAATACATATAGTATGTTGGTTGTAGCAGTTGTAATAGAGGAGGTATGCCATTTTAAAATATTATACTCGAATTTACCCTTGAAAAATGTGTTAGTGAATGGCAGCAGTTCAAAACTAACTGAAAAAAAAATTAATTTTCCATTTCGAGGTCATTTTTGTGATGGGAACCAAACAAATCATGAAAATAGTAAGATTTAATGGTGCACATTTAGTTTTATGGCAACAATAATGATATAATCTATTTATATCAGGATGTTTTTTTAAAACAACAAAAAAAATCTGTTTAGCTTGAGCTAAAGTAACTTCCCATTTGAATAGATGTCTGTTTTTAACATGTATGTATTGACTGCTGGCCACTAGCTTTAGTCATTTTATAGAAACATTCCTTGACTGGACTATGTGGTTTATATTTTAAGCTTTTTCGTCTGTAGCTTGCATAGAGTCACAGAAACAAATGGAGACTTTGAAAAACAAATCACAGAATCAACGAGCAGAGTGCATTTTTAGTTTGACATAATGTAAAACAGCAAGCTCAAATGGGGCTCTGTAACCTACTTGGTGTCTATTTTTGGGCCACAGACTGGATAACTGACCTGAGAGCATGTATAAGTTATGTATTTGGGTCACAGCATTCCCTTATCCCACCCATCTGGGACAATGTCATATGACACCAAACTCGTGATCTGACACATCACTGCTCGCCAACATCATGCAGGCTGAGCTGGTTCAGCTTCCAAGGAATGTGTTTGTTCGTCGGCTGTACTTTGCCCTTCCCCTTGCTGGAAGCAATTATCAGCTATCTCAACGAGTTTCAGGAAAACAACACATAAGGAAGAACTACGCCTAGTCCATATACTGTACGTACAATCTAGCAGTCTACTTTTGTAATGATCTGTCCACACATAAAATAACAAATCTGATCTCGGCGAAAGGTCTTAATTGTGATTGTGAAACTTATCAGTGTTGCACTTTGAGCGGGCTCGACTAGAATATTCTGGTTGGTTCCAGATAAGCAGGTTTCGCAACAAACACGTCACAAGTAATGGAGGAAATGGCCTGGAGTTGATTTAACTTATGTACCTAAAGTAAGGCTAAAGGGACATAGATAATTCATGTTTATGTGCGGTGTTGTTTATTTCTCTTATTTGTAGAATGGAGCTTGTGAAACACTCCGGTGGATGCCACTGTGGAGCTGTTAGATTTGAAGTCTGGAGTTCCCCTGACCTTCATGTATTTCACTGCAAGTGTGTATTCTCAACCTCATTTCTTGATCTTTAGACCGAGTTTAAATGACACACAGGTTGACTCAATTTACTAACTAGATGACTTTTACATGTTACTTCAGATGCTTTTAAGGCAGGGGTGGGCAACTCCAGGCCTCGAGGGCCTGTCTCCTGCAACTTTTAGATGCATCTCTACTTCAACACACTGAGTCAAATAATGAGGTCATTAGCAGGACTCTGGAGAACTTCACTGCACTTACGGGTATCATTGAGGGGGAGGGGGAAAATAGAAATGCACATCACATTTTGAAGGTTTGTATTTCAAATATGTTTGTTTTCAGTTTAGAAAACAAACATATCCTTCTCAGCTGTGTTCCACCTTCCGTTGGTCTGTCAGACAAATTTTCAATAAAACGCTTTAAAGGTTATACTGCATTTGTAAAGTGATAATGCGAGGAAAAGTTCTAGGGCGCTGCTTTCCAAGGAACTGTAAAATATGAATCTAATTGATCACTTTCTCCAGTTGTAGTGTTTGCACGAAAAAACAAAACCACCATTTCATCGTCCCGAAGAGTCGCTTTACTCTCTTACGGGTAACTGGCGTGCTTCAAACACGTTAGTGGTTATTTAAAACAAAAAAAAAAAAAAACAACAAAAAAAGTCTTAATGCTTGTGGTGTCTTCTTTTCTATAGGGAGTTGACAATCTGACCACCTATACTTTCCACACTCATGTTGCTAAACACACCTTCTGTAAAACCTGTGGAGTTCAAAGTTTCTACTCACCACGATCCAATCCCGATGGATATGGTAAGACCCCAGCCTCAAGTATTGACATGAGATGGCCACATTACTCTCATGACCATTACTCATGGCTTGTCTCATTTCACAACAAGACTGTGTTTACATCAAATAACTCCTCCAGAGCTTACTTCTACATTATATGTAGAAAACAAAATCTCATGATCATAATAGGGGGGTAAATGTTGGGAACTGAAAATTCCCTTGAAACTTGACGGTAAACTCATCTGATAAAACCAGGTGTTACTGAAACATACCGAACATGAGTGGGTTTTTAAAGTTGTTGTTGTTTTTCAGTTCCTATGTTTCTGTTAACTTCCTCAGGCGTTGCTCCACACTGTCTAGATCCAGGAACTGTGCGCAGCGTCACCGTGGAGAAGTTTTGCGGGGAGAAGTGGGAAGAAAGCATTCAAGCTCACAAGAGCATCAAAGACATGTCTAAACCTGAAGGGGACATGCCGTAAAAATAACTGCTGTTACACAACTTTGAAAACCGCTTCTTTTTAATAAACATATCAAAAACAGAACAATAAGAATCTGATTTAGTGTTTTCGTACAGTGTCCTGACAACATTCTTTGAGTCTCTTAAACACGCCACATGATTCATTAAAACTGTCACATGAAAATGCGGAAGCAGAAAGTTAACAATAGCCACGCCGTCACAAGCTGGAACATTCAGTAGATCTTCAGATTCTTCGGTCCTTGTGGGACCATCTGGAACGTATTTGTGAACATGTACCTCGAGAAGGTGATGTAGAGAGACCGAAACCACAGAAGCTGAGAGCGATGACACAGCATAGCAGCCTGTGAGGGACATGTTGACATTTAACTCGAGACATGATGAGAACATTAGAAAAGGACTGAATATGCCTAATATTGTGTCATTTATGCCTCTGACAGCTTATTTCATACTGTTAGATATGCTTTCCTAGTGCATATTAGTATCACAATGCACTAAGAGGGTGTTTGAGTCTAAAAATACAATGTGACGTGTCTTGTGGGCAAACCTGTCTGCCCAAAGGCTTACTTTGGCTTGCTTGTAGCCCTTTAGACCAACAACACAATGGAGGTGTGATGGTAGAAACCAGCTGAAGGGAAGGTCCAGGAAGGAGGTGTACTTTCTTAGAAGCCCTACGGTTTCCAGGGCGAGCAACACACACTCTGTGCACAAACACAAGGGAGACTCAGACAGCTGGTAATGTTAAAAGCTCAGGGCGGAGGGTATTTGGGCAGACAATAAGGTCAACCTGCTTTTCAAGTTCTTAAGACGAGAAGTGTGCCGGTGATGTACTGCGCTCAAATAATACGTCGCATAGAAGACTTCAGGCTCCTAATGTGGCGCAGACGGTTTCCCCTCACATGCAGCAAGATTAGCTGAGATCCCCTTACAGCCTGATGGCCAGGGTTATCGCCGGGCCTAATCGTCAGCTGCTTCGCTCTGAGCCAACAGCAGGTCGGGTCGTCAGGGTGAAGCAGACGGTACTTTGTAGAGTTTTATTCTCGTCCTTTGAACCATTTACCACGTAATGACCACGAACATTCAGGGAATGTCTTTTTTTTTTTTTTTTTGTTATCTTTATGTGATAACCAGCTCATAGTAGTGTTTAAGTGGAAGGAAAGCAATAATTCCCTATTTTTCTTAACAAATAAAAATAAGGAAGCACAGAGGGATAATTACCTTTGGTCATTTTAATGATAATAGAGTGGCTAAATCTAAAGGAATGGTTGACAGAAAGAGAGCAATGATACTGGGCTCGCCTGCTTGTGGTCTAACAGAATGTGGAGAATTTTATTGCCAGTCACTTCCTGGTACAGACAGATTTTCCTGTATTGTAGCGTGGTAGCTAGTTGGTATATCCTGGTCTGAGTCAGAAATAAAGTTACCAGGTCGGGGGACCTACCGACTGGAGCAGACTGGGGTTTTTTTGTCTGAAACGTTTGCAACAGTGAAGAGAGTACTGTTCACAGCGGACGTGCAGGAGTGAGGTGGTGAGCCATCAGTCAGCCCTGTCTCACAGCAGAGCAAAAGGGCACAGTGGCTGATTTTCAGACTTAGACAAGATCAGTTTCAAATGTTATCGGCCAATCACAGATCTCCCAAAATTAAGGAAATTACCCCTACTTAATATTTATATATAAAAACAAGCAAGTAGTTTGTAGTTGTCATGTGACAACATATAGAAAAGTTTTGCAGGATTCTATATTTCTTTACTCTATGATCATCTCATTTATATTTCATGCTTTTGTGTACTAAGTAGAAGAATTTCCTCTACTTTCATTTCAGTCTTGTAAGAAATTTTCCATCTGGTGGCTCTTTGGAAATGTTTCAAGGAAAACAAAAGTAAAACTAAAAGGCAACGATGCTTCTATGGAAACCCCTGAAATGACGAGAAGAAGAAGAATCTGAAAGCACATAACTACACAACCTCAGGTCAAACTGTGCTGCAAGTAAACTGGAGCAGAGAGAAGATTGTTGAACGTGTTTGAACAGAAGAGGGCGCTAAACACTCATTAAATAGGCAAAGATCAGCCAGTCTCTGCTGGACATCTCAGAGCTTTTCAGTAAATATGTCAATCTTCTACAAGTTGTCTTCATGTCACACCTTACCTTTAGGCAATTCACCAGTAGAAGCAAGATGTCTGCAAGGGAAAACAAGACGGTTTTACTGTTCATCTCACAGGAACTTGCATAAGTTGCATTTATATTGATGGTATTTATGAAAACCTCCAACTGTGCTGACTTTTTCACACATTTATTCTCCGAAATCTGTTTACAAATGAGCAAAACACTAAGATCCTGAGCGGCGTAAAACTAACACACTCTCCCTCATGGAAATCATGAGATGGCGTTTTATAGGGCTCACTTTTTGAAACGACAAACGAGGCCAACAGAGAACTGTAACCATGAAGGTGCAGTCGGTTGCTAGAAAGAGATCCAAGAGCCTTCTAGGGATTGTGATGTACTCTTTACAAACACATTTCTTTAAACCGACAGTCTGGCTGGAGGCAGCCTCTCCAAACCGAAGCCACCCTCCTCTTCCTCCCTCTTCACCACTTCGGGGGGACAGGATTTACGGCCGCTCGCTAAGAGCCAAGCCCAGTGCCTCAGAGGACTCTGTTTGGATGACCTCTCAGCTATGTAACAGACCAATTCTGAAAAACATGATCTCTATGCATGTGTGTGTTTTTGTGGGGAAGCATTTAGAGGGATGGCTGTTGTTGTTGTGAGTCCAAATTTTCTGCATTTTCCTGGAAAGACTTTTATGACTGCTTTCAGGGTTTTAGCGTTGGCGGTTGCCAGAGTCGTTCCTCTGGCTACGTCCTTCACGGCCAGTCCTTACCTGACAGCTTTATGGATGGCGACGTGATTGGCATGACCGCTCACACCTCTTCCGTCAAAGGTCAGCACCTGGAACAATAAAATTGCTCAAGGTTTGGGTGAATAATGAAGAAAATTGGTGGTGTCAAAGAGTACAGTTAAAGAAACCAAAGCAATAAAAAGAAAAGATGTTGGGGTTAGTGGAAGCATGCTGGTGCCTGACCATGGAGCTGCATGGCAGCTGACAGCCAGATATTTCAGAGTGTTTTTCTGTGCATACTTGAACGCCACGGGAGGAAACAAGACAAAAAAAATAAATAAATCAGGTCAAAGGGAGAACAGAAGGCGCATGACTGAAGATGTGAGCGGCTGTGCTCAGGTCTACACTACCACGACTTTCTCAGCAAAGTCGAAACTCTCCTACGCTCAAGAGAAAGACATCATGTAAGACAGAAGAAGAAATGTTCAAATGGTTGGATGCCCTGTCTCAGATTGGAGACGGAGCATCTGTCTGGACATTAGACTGTTCTAATAGGGGCAGGCATTTATCATATCGTTTATTATTTAATGTGATAAGATTTGTTTTCATTGATCTCATGACAAATTCCTATTAATGACGGTTAAAATCCCCCCAAACTCCCTGTATTGTCGGGATTGTTAGTTTTACTATGTTCTCCATTGTTTGTTCAATAAGGTACGTTTGAAAACATGATTTAAAAATCCAAAGAGAGGTTTTTGCCCTCAGTTCGGTGAAATAACTCCTTCATAGCCACAAATGTTTTGTGAACTTTCAGAAGAAAAAAAAAAAATAGATGAATATCTACAATAGCAATTTTGTTGTAATTTTTAAACAACTAGTATTTTATTTCTATTTTTAGGTGCTGAAATAAAGAAAACCATGAAATTCTGTAAAAATAGGATGAGTATATTTTCTTCTGTGGGGTGTTGATATTTGAGATGGTTATTGCATGTAAAAAAAAATTCAATTTAAAGACAAATAATAAAATAAAGATGAAAAAACATCTGTTGTAGAAATTTAATATAATCATTCTATGACAAAAAAGGAATACTAAAAACTCGCAATTGTTATATATATAATTAAAGACATTAGCTAGATCATTTTTAGTCAATTAAGAGTCATTGTGGAGGTCCAAATGTCATTGTTCTTAAGGGAATCTCAAGTCTTCAGTCTTTTGTAGACTTTTCATAGATTTTCTTGCAGAAAATCTTTCAGATTTCTTAAAGAAAAATCTATGTAAAGTATTTAGCTCCATCCATACTGTAAAAAGAAGTATCTAATTTATTGTAGAATAAATTGGATGCTGTGGCAAATACAGTTAAATTCTGGCAACCACAGCTGCGGGTATTTTACCATCAATTAGAGACATTTCTTTTTTTTACAGTGCATATTCCCATCAGTTTTTTAAAGGTTTTTTTGGCTCTAGTGTCCTTTATTTCAAAGTAAACAGAGAGCGGGAAGACATGCGACAAAGGTCACCAGACCTGGAATCGAACCTGCGACGCCTGCGTCGAGTAGTAAGGCCTCCTTGTGCTCAACCGCTTCGCCACCTCAGCACCCCGTATTCCCATCAATTCCGACCAACTTTCCTGACCCAGTTGCAGAAAACCTTGCGATCGCATGATGCTTCCACCATTATGTTGGTGTGTTCAGGGTTCCTCAGAGACGGTTATTGTTGCAAGTCCAAATTGTGACTATTGAGGTCATAAATAATGAGCAAGACATATTTTTGACTGCATAACAAGAGAACAACGATGCATTAGGCCGAAGAAGCAGTATTACCACTTTTGGATTTTCAGAACAGATGTTTCTTTCTGTGTGACTAACATGAGTCTTTTGCCCACTTTTGGGCTGCGTTTTTCAACAGCTGGGCTGGACAGGATAGGAGGAGACTGTGTGTTTGTTTGTCTACTTTAGTCGAGGGAGTCTGATTGCACTTCCACAATCTTATAAAAAGAGCTTGTTCTCCTGCTCCCGTGTTGTCTTTAGTTGGCGGTAATTCCGATTTAAGCTCTTGTTGATATAAAACAGATGTGTGGAAAAAGCAGAATATGATTCTAAATTTACTGCATTCCCATTAGCTAATAGCACGGAACTGTGCTGGCGGCCGATAAGAATCTATGTGTAAACAGATTTCGAGTTTCTGCTGCAGCAGAGGCCATTTCCTCTGCTTTTCCAGGGCTAAAAATGCAGAGTGGGCGGGGCTAAGAGGGATTATTACACACGCCGCAGTCAAACAGGGATAATGAACTGGGCAACTGGGGCGCCAAAACATATGCATAACACAAAACAACAGGTAGAGAAACTTTAAATAACAAAGGGGAAATTATAAGAGCCTTACTCAGAGGTGGACCTACCATGTTGATGCAGTGATCTGTAATGTGCCTCAGTACTGCAGAGGAGACTAATGAGACGCTCCATTGGGCTTTGGGATCATCTGGAAGTTTTCTGTAGCGGGCCAAAAAAAGAAAAAACGAGAAGGAGACTTTGATTATCAGCAAGATCAAA
Organism: Poeciliopsis turrubarensis; assembly: GCA_010277015.1. Classification (NCBI taxonomy): domain Eukaryota; kingdom Metazoa; phylum Chordata; class Actinopteri; order Cyprinodontiformes; family Poeciliidae; genus Poeciliopsis; species Poeciliopsis turrubarensis. The sequence goes on from VMRN01000011.1 coordinate 2,337,214, forward strand.
CACATCACTGCCTTCCTGTTTTGCCAAAAAAAAAAAAAAAAGTCAAATCTGGCTTTTATGGAATTGCTTAAAGAAGAAAGATATTGTGTTAAAGCCTACAGTGAATGCATCATTTGGAATGCTGGAAAAGTCTGGAGTGCTGCTTCACTTTTCAGCAGAAAACAATGAAAGTATATATGTATATATATATATATATATGTGTGTTAGAATGGTGAAGTCCAGATCTTAGTCCAATTGAGGATTTGTGGTAAAATGTAATTGTCCTGCAGTTAATGCATCCAAAAATCAGCTTTTTTGTTTTAATATTACTTTGAAGTTATTCAAATGTAATATGTTTATCCCTTCAAAAATATGAATCCACATTTATGCTCTAAGAAAAAATAACAGAAATAAACATGAATGTTAAATTTCTGTATTAAAATGTCTGCTCGCGCGTCATTATAATGACCAAGTTAACAACTGTTATCCCTTCGTTGCACTAAATATGTATTTTTAATTTTTTTTTTTTTTTGCTTCAGGGAGATAATTTGTAATAATATTTGGAAACCATTCTCTAAATCCACATTTATAACCTTTTATCTCAATTCTAAAAATTACTGTTTTGATATTTTTAGCTGAAGTGTCTTTCTGGTAGCGTGTAGCTTAAGAACGAGTGAATGTCGTGAGTCTTTTGTATTCTGTTGTATTAAATCCAAAATCATTTAATGCAACATTCGGCTGGAGAGACATTTGTGTGGTGATTATTGTGAAGCTAACATTAACAGACTGTTATGAGCCATGAACGTCCAATAATCCACCAATGTCACTGGCTGATAATAAAGCGCATTCTTTCACTGGAAAAAACAGGCTGCAGTCTGAAATGCATCTCTGAACAGAAGACCAATTCAAGTGTGAAATCTTTTATTTTTGCAACTTCAAACATACAAGACGTTATTTCTGTCCGAAGCGCCATCTTTTTTCTGTAACAGTGCTTTATAAAGTGAGCTTTTGTTCGGCGCAAAAATAGCCGAGTACCAAAGAGTTCAAAGGTTAAGGGTCGATAGCCCTGTTGCTTCTCCTTCATCTGAAGCTGCAGCCTGGAGGCGACGCAAAAGCCCAAATCAAACATCAAGGTTGGCCAACCCACCCTGCTGACCCACTAAACGTTCACAAATCCCCCGTTTTTGCTGCAGAGATACATCGCTGAGTATTGATCTCCTGTGTTTCCCAACATCCTAAACTCAAGAGGGAAAAACACACACACACACACGCACACACACGCACACACACGCACACACACACACACACACACACACACACACACACACACACACACAAATAAGAGCAAAGGCGCTTCAAATCTGCTTAGCGATGAATTTGGCTGACAGGGTTCACAGCAAAAACCCACAGGCTTGAATCAGAAATGGAGTGAATGCCGTTTTCACTTCTCTGCTTTCAGCTGATAAAACCCACAAAAGGTTGCTGACACCTGCAAGGAAGAGTGTAGCTGTAAACTTTTAAAAGATAAGGAGAAGGTTTTAGTGCTGAGGTTACTGCATACATTGCCAAGATTTTCCATGTCAGGCCAGAGCTTGACACATAACAAGAATGAAAACGTTTGAAAGTCTTAATTTACTTGGGGAAGTTTTTAAAGAATAAAAACAATTAAATATAAAACGTCTGGTGTGAGCTGCAGCCCTGCTTGCTTGTGAGCTGCAGGGGTGGCCTCGTGTCAGCAGTTGTCTCCCCGTCTTTTGTTGCAAACAAAGAGCCAGGACAGTGGAGGTCGCAGAGGGAAGTGATGGATTAGAACACATTTCTATTGGCTGTCGGGGCCATGGGGAGTCAGGCGTTAGGGGGATGGGGGCTATGAATGCCACAGCGAGGAGGAATGAGGGTTCAGAGATAGTTTAAAACTGTCCATCATGGACTGAATGCAATGCCCTGACAATTTGATACCAGTGACCTACTAATAATGAGGCCTGGGCATCAGGTTATGTCTGCTTTTGTCCAACCTGAAACTGAATGAAAGCAAATAAGTAGGAGCATCCTATACAAACCAAACGCCTTTGGAAAAGTTTTCACACCACTCACATCTTGTTACACTTACGTCCACAAACCTCAACGGGTTTTATTCAGATCTTACACGGCAGACCAACACAAGCTAGCACTTAACTGGGAAATGAGAGGTTGAGGTTGTATGTTGACAAATAAAACCCTTGAAACTGACAATAAAATCTGAGGATTTATACAAATTTATAAAAATGAATTTAAATAATTGAATTGTGAAATCTCAAATAAGCTATAAAATAGACACAGATATATATATATATATATTTTAACTTTGGATGGCAACACAAAATAATTAAAAGTTGGTTAATGTAGCCCAACTTTGGGGAGAAAAAAAAAAAAAAATCCACACACTTTGATGATAGAAAATATTTTCAAAAATCACTGGAAATGCTTAAAATTACACTGAGAGCAAGTTCATTAGGCTACCGTGAACTTAAATGCATATTTCTGTTGAAAAGTTTTAAGCATTTGGTTTCAGATGCTTGAAACTCATACACATTTAAGATTTAGAACATTTCTAGAGCGCACCACAAATAGCTGTGAACGGATTATCTCACCCGAGCAGTGTTACTTTTCACTGATTCGCTGTAATCTTGTGAGAAATGTTCATGCTTAGGGTATGGCTTTATCCCCTACCCTTTCTTCAACTTCTTCACAGCTCTCTACCTGTCTGCTTTGTTCCTTGGTCCCCATGATGCTGTGTTTGGTATCTGTCTTTAACAAACGTCTATGGCCTTCAGAGAGATCAAAGAGTGTAATCAAATTTAATTAAATGCATTTGGAACATTTTCTACCTAATACACCTAACTTTCTATATTATTTAGGGGAGAAGTAAATATCCAAAACAGTTGTCAGATTTCAATTTTGAAAAATAAAAAAGTATACATATACATTATGTAATAAATGTACAGAGTATGCACAGATTATGTAATTTATGTAATAAAAAAAATTCTTTTGTCCTTTTTGTGTTGGTTCTTTATATAAACTCAACAAAATGCACCTGAGTTTGTACTTGTGACTTGATAGAAAGGATGAAAGTTAAAACTTAAGCTAATGAATATTTAAGGATGTAGCCAAAGTAAATAATTGTTATGATCATTTAAGTGGGAAGGAGGGAGGGAAGGATGGATGGATGGATGCAGGCTGTCAGATTCACCATTGCAACAGGACGAACTGTCCCAAAGTAACCTCGCCAGATCCTCTTTGTAGCTTTGCATGCGGATGCCTAATTGCTTGCAGGCATCTGTACGCAGTTGTTGAACTTTGGCCCAGTAAAAGGATTCTATGTGTGTGCGTGTGTGTTAGAGAGGGCTTGTTTGGTCTGGTCACATGGACTGCAGGCCTGTGAAACTGCCAGACTCCTGTCCACATGGTCAGATAATATGTCCTGCTGGGAACAGCCGAGATGCCACTGCACGCTGACAGAACACCCACAATAAGCCACTGTAACAAGGAGACTGTGGCTGCGGTAGCTAAGGCAACTGACACATGTTGTTTTATTATTTACATGGCACTCATGGCCTGCAGGTTTTACCACTCTTCACACGTCCAATAAATAGCTATGGGATTAGTGTCGTGGTTTTGACAGGAAGTTTCCACATATCACCATTCATGCGTGAAGAAACATGGATGTGATGCTTAATGGCTGATTTATCAATCGACCAACGAATCAATCAATTAATTAACTAACCATTAAATCTTGTTTTAACAGCACAATTTAGCAACAAGGCAGTTCGTAGTGTTTTACAGCATAAAAACGCAAAAATAAATAGTCATAAAAAACAGTTGATAATTGCTAAACCAGTGTCAAATATCACATTCTGACCAGTGAGCTCAACAATACATAAATGGGATGTTGGTCAATGTGCCATTTCTGATGGTTCAAAAGCAATGCTAAACAGGTGGGTTTTTATAGCCTTGATTTAAAGGAACTTAGATTTAATCTGTTTTACAGTTTTGCAGATTTGGTTTGCATAGAAGCTGAATCTCCATGTTTGGTTCTGGGGAACAAAACCGGAAGACCCCACATGTTACTTCTGTCCTCTCCAATGGGGGAGTTCAGTCTGATGGACAATGCGACGTGGGGCAGTGGGATTTACACAGCGAGCAGCTACAATCGAGCCCAGGGAGCAGGGAGAGGTCAAGCACGGGCAAGCAAGGAGGCAACAGAGCGTGCTCAGATCGAATTTGATCGCAGAGACTCCGGTGTGCCGCCGGCGTCCCCCAACCCTCATGTTGTCGGCACAGCTGTACCAGCGGCACTGAACTGAAACGGAGCTCAAATGTTATTCCTGCTATTCGAAGAAATGAATTGTATTTGCATGAGAGCTTGTCTGACTAAGATCTGTCGTCATGTAACAGCACCAACTCCTCTCTCATCAACAGCGCAGCACAGCACAGAGGACAGCTCGGGTTGCCACTGTTGTGCTGCAGCAGCTGTCTGAGGCAGTGTCTCCGTGACAAATACAGGGGAAGTCACCTGTTTGACTTGATACTTGGGCATAAAGTGGAAGGAAAGTAAAACGTTTTTGTTTTAACAAACAAAAAGTTTCAGCACATATATATAGGGGGCTGCACAGTGGCGCAGTTGGTAGCACTGTTGCCTTGCAGCAAGAAGGTCCTGGGTTCGATTCCCAGCCTGGGGTGTTTCTGCACGGAGTTTGCATGTTCCAGGACCCATGCCGACCCCAGTAAGCTGTTTTTGATGAAAAATAGCGAGGAAAAAAAAATCTATTAAAATCAGAAGCTGAATTTGGTATTTTCAAAACTTGTAGATTTTATTTTTTAAACCATAGCGCACAGTCGATGAGATGAAGCCACCACAGCAACTACTTGACATACAAACAAAACTTTGTGGAGAACGAGAAGTGAATCTGCGCTTCAGCCTGATCACGTCATCCCCACTTTGAAACAGGTGGTGGCATTATCATGCTGTGGGGATGCTTTTCTGTTGCAGATGCAAATAAATTAGCCAGCGAGGGATGAAGGTAGGGGGAAAAAAAAACCCTACAAATAAACTTGACCTGTCTTGTTGTTGCACAGATATAGAAAGATATATAAATTGTCCTTCACGTGGATAAAGAACCAGCCCAAATATATGACCTCATTACAGTTAAAGCTGCAGCCCCAAAACAACTAGTTCAACTCTAATGATCAATGTGGACTAAAGGTTATCCTGTCCTGTTTCCGTCTTTGGGCAGAACAAAATGAACAGCAAAGGAAAAACACGAGCATACTTGAACCGGCGAGCGAGGTCGGGAGCAAAGCCAAAGTGTGGCTGGCCGAGTGCAGACACAAGCAGAGAAAAACAGTTCGCAATGACCTACATTAGCAGTGCTTAGTGTGTCGCCACAATGTATCCAACAGTCCGTGGCGATTGCCTTCAGCAGACTTGAACACGGAGAGGAGGAAGGGGGATCAGTTGATAGTGAGTGAGTGGGCTTCTCAAAGTGCTGATTAGGTGTGTGTGTGTGTTAAGGTGTGTGTCTCAGGCAAACAAGGGAATACATGGAAAGGGGGAAACGGACCACCCTCCGGTTCAGCAGAAGTGCAGGCAATTCGGAGAACAAAGTTCAGCTGCATTCTGTGAGCAAAATGATGGTAAAATGGTGAGGTCTGAGCAAGAGCGCTGAAGCAAGCACACGCACACAAACACACGCAGTTGTTCTTTGGGGCAGACAGTCTGGGCATACGGCCAGCTCATTACTGGGAGTTCCAGGTGAGTGTCAGAGTTCATCCAGCTCTCCTGGAGAGCCAACATGCCGGGACTCACATGGAGGCAGCTCAGAGCTTCTGAGAAACTCCAAACATTTAAAAATGAGGCTGAAGATTTTATCCACATTAAAAAATAGATTTCACTAGAGAATCGTTATTTCAAACTTGAGATAAAAATAAATAAATAAATTATGCTTTAAGCTGACTTTTTAAACTTGCTTTACAATATTTTGCAAAAACGTACAGATAAAAATATATTTTGTTACAAACAGGAAGTAGAATGGGTGTTGGAATTTTTGGGGGGAGTTTTTTTTTTTTTTTTTTTGGTGAATTTGGTGTTCCGCAGGGCAGACTTATTAACCTCCTTACATAATACATCAGCTCAGAGCTAAGTGAATGACGTCACTTGCCGGCAGAATGCCAGGATGTGATTTGTGGATTTGTGGTCAGCGCTTTGTGTTTTGACAGACGCTGGCTTAAAGGAAAGAATCTTTCCAAGAGGCAGACGTGCTAAGAAGCTAAGCGATGAGCTAAATAAAGAACATCCATCCATTTGTACATATCTTCAACCAGGTTGGGTCTCTAGGAAATCTAGCACTGAAACCCAGGTATGCCTCTCGTCAGCTTGTTCTTAGGGATCCCAAAGCATTCTAGTTCTGCCAAGCAAACTTCCTCCTGTTAAGAAATCCTCCCAAAAGCCCCACCACCTTATGCAGACCATAATAGTGGGGTGGAATATAAAAAGAACATTAAATCAGCACATTTACCTCACTTAAGGAGATTCTCTTATTTCTATATTTGTATTAGTTTTAATAACATTCTGGAATTTTTAGCAGCCATTTCTTTGCTGTTTAACTTGTGTTTTCAATGTTGTAAAGTGTCCCTGGGTGTTTTGAAAGGCGTTGTCAAATAAAATGTATTATTATTAAAACATTTACTTGAAATTGCTTGTACAACAATCTGTGCCTAAGGGATGTCCAAAGAACATCCCAGGTCACATCCCTCACTCAGTGACCTGCGACACTGAGCGATTTTAGAAGTCTAGATAAAGCAAATTTGGCCCCTCAGCAGTCTCTCTAGATGAAGATAGACACATTTTATTTTAATCAAAATAAAAATAAATAAAACATTTTATTGTGTCATTGAAACATACATCTAAAGGAATAAAAAACATGGTTAGAAATTCAGATTGGTTTTTAAGATAAATTTCATTTCTATCTATCCCTGGAAAATGACTAAATCAATATTGCACTTTTTCTGTTGACTTTTCCGGAGTCTGGCCTATTTCTTTCTCGAGAGTGGAGCTGACTCCTTTAAAAAATCTTGTATTCTATTATTGCTGATTCTTTCTTATTACACGCTTATTTCAATAAGTATTACAGCAACCTGCAGTTTCATTGACATTCCTGTCAGAGCTGTTCAAAAAGCCTCTAAAGCAAAACGTTTGTCGATAATCCTAATCTAAAGGTTTTGCTGCAGTTTTTCTTGAATGATATTTGGACATTTGTTTTATTTTTAAAATTATTTTATCTCCCTCATACTCCTGGTTACGTTGTCTTTTGCTAAAAAAAAAAAAAAAGCAACAACAAAAAACACTGATCGTCATTAATTCTGGTTTGTCACTGTTGTAGTAGTTTACAGCTTTAAAAGAAATGTGTCAATTAGTGCAAATAGCCCAAGCTAATAGAAAGACAGGATTAACTAAATTCCTGACTTCCTATTAGTCAGGAATAGGAAGTCAGGAAGGTGATCAGTGTTTTTCAGTTTGACACTGATCAAACTAAAAACAAAGGACATAGGTTTGCCATTAGTGATTTTGTTTTTAAAAAATCCTTCATAAGCTTCCCCCCATTAAATAAAAGCGTTCAAGTAAGTTAATCAGGTCCATGGCGCAAAACTGACATCTAATATTGACTTACCAGTGTGAAAGCAGTTATTTATGAGTTGCATGTGGTTGCGAACGTATGCTTACTCGTGGTTTATGATGGTGACTCTGGAGGCTGGTATCCCCAACACAGCACAGCTTCTGAGAAGTTCTTCTCTGCGCTGAGATCCCTGATGATAGAAGTTCCCTGTCCAAAAATTGCAGAAAAACTTGAGTCTACAGGTTTATCAAAAATTAAAAAAAAAGTATAACTTGCCCCTATAAAGTTTATGACCTTTATGTTACTACTGAATGACAGTATTCTCAATTTAATTAGGTCTGATTAAAATATGGTGCTGATTAGCTTTCCATCATTCAACAAACCGTCCTCTCATCTCTCAAATTATGTTAGGGAACATCAGCTTTCTATTTCTTTTACACCCTACTTAATTATTACCTCACCTTGAAGATGAGGTCAATATGTGTTCAACCTGAAGATGACTGTTTCTATAGCTTCAAGCTTAAAGATGATGCTTTGTTGATCTTTAACCTTTGGGTCTTTTGGCTAAGGAGATTTACTTCAGAGTCTAAACCCAAACAGGTGGATAAAACTGAAACCAAACATTCTCGATGAAAAACGTGGTCAGTGCCCACTTAACTTTAAACCGCCTTGCTGTTATCATCAACGTCAGTCGGTGTGTTGTCTTCTCGTACCTTCAGACAAGCACAGCAGGTGTACGCTGGCATTCGACTCGACAAGCCGTATGATCGTTGGGGCAAAGAACATGCATTCATCATCCGGATGCGCAGTAACAACCAGAGCTCTGACGTCAGCGCCAACTGTTTTTCTCTCTGGCGAAACGTTGAAGGTCCGTTTCAGCGAGCTCCTCAAAGCGTGCCATTGTCGACTGTAAATGTATTTTATACACACTAAATAGGACAAAACGGCGAAGAGGACTAGGTAAACATACATTATTTTGACCGTCCCCGTAAACGGTCCGTGTAAGGACACGATTCCAAACCGTCAATGGTTCCGAGAGTAAAAAAAAAATAGAAAAAGAATAAAAAGTGCATACATTTTAGGGTTGTTTAAAAAACTAAAACTCGTCCGTCAGCAAAAGTAACCAGATACCACGCGTGTCGCTACCTTTTAATATTAAATTAGAATCACTTTCGCATTTTACTTAACGAAAGCCTGAACAACTTTAAGAATAAAATTAATATGATTATGATTTTTAAAAACATCAGATGTACGTCCGTAAAATAAGAGTCTAACTTTTGATATCTGTGGGCGATTAATTTTAAAAGTCCCATTTTAAAAGCTCTTCGGCATTACCTTGTTTGAGGGGACGATTTAGGTGTAACACCGTACTGTCCTTACAGATATGTAAAAATAATTGGGTCGTAGTTTTTAAATATTAGCAAAAACTGAAAAGAGGCGCAACGCTTTGTGTCACTCTTATTACAAACAACCGTTTCGTATGCATGTCGATTTTTATTCAGCGTTCTAAATTGAAAATCTAACGAAAACGATTGCTCGTCACTGTTAGGACGTCGACCGACAAATGCGGCGTAGCCTTTTAGTCTGCTCAGTCGCTCACAGCCCACAACCCGCGGATTTACAATCAACAATTCAAACAGATTTCTGCACGGGCCACCTTTCTTTCCAGTTCCGACAAACTTCAAAAATGGGGTGAGTACATATGGCCTGCATGCAGCCAGCCAGCGACTGTCCTTAATACACTATTTAAGCGACTCGCCGTGCGCTGAAAATCTGCCTTGCAAGATGGCGACGTGGTTTAAGGTGAAATACAGGCTGGGTTAGCCAGCTAGCCACAACGACATCCTAAACGTCCTAATATGGTGCTAAAGTACGTTTATAGCGCCTTAATATGAGTTGACATTTGTTGTTTGGTTCGTTTTTTTTTTTGTAGACGCTCCCTGTTGTGTGAAAGCATTCCCATCCCCCCTACCCCGTTATCAGGATGTGGTATTAATCCAGTGGCAGTTAACTGCATTATAATGTCGTTTTAAGTGACAACACAAACACAAGACAGCAGCAGCATTAACCCTGTTCTTTTTTTACGCAAGCCCTGCTCACTTTGCATGGAAACAGTCTGACGGAGCCATTGTGATATTGCACCCTTTTAATTCGACCTTAAAGCTTCACTGAGATAGATTTATGTTTACAACCCCAATATGCCTCAAATCCCTTCTGGAGCTGCTATTAAACTGATGCAGTGGAGGGTGAAATGCCTGCAACTCATTTTTATTTCCTCCCACGTTTTATTTCAGGGGTAAAAAAATTAGGTGTCTGTAGAAATCCAGCTAAAAAAAAAAAAAGTCCATAAAACAAAACAAAAAAAGTTAGGAAGGAATAGCATGCTTTAGAAAACCTGGCTGCTATGTGTCTTTAAAAAAAGTAGGTGAAAATATATATTTCTATGTCCTGCTAAGCTGAAGAATTTCTTACTAAAGGGTGGGCTTTTAATAGAGATAAAAAGGGATTAAATGTTGGGCTTGCAAACATTTCTAAAGTGCATAAATCTTTTTTTTTTTTTTTCTTTCCAGACTGATGTCCAGTCTTCAGTCTGTATTTCAGTTGAATGTAGATATCTGGCAATTACAGTAGAGATTGACCAGTGTAAAATTTAAATTGCATGAAAACCTTAATTAAAATCATTGAGTGATCACAATATTAACCAATTGTCTTTGTTAGAGATTGAAAATAGCCAGTTGACCTGCCGTGTGCTGCAACAGGAGGATGAGAAACAATGCGGTGCTACTTTATGCTCCGTAGAGCTGCTTTCATACCTTTCTTATACCATAACACAGATAATCAGTTCATGCCTACTACTTTTGTGATTTTCTTCTGCTCAGATTGTTTGTAGTTGCTTTTCTATAGAATGTGGTAACATAAAAATTAGTCCCTGAATCTGACTCACAGTGACAGTTATTTTTAATAAACTGTCTATGAGGCATTATCTGAGATTAAATTATCATCATAAGCTTTCCCAGCGTAAATAAACAAACAACAAAATAAAAACACATCAGTTTTTGCTCAAAGATCTAAAGCAATAACAGGGTTTCCCCCAGAAACTTGCTCAGCCTGGTTCTACAGGGCGCTAGGACAGTCATCCAATTGGCCACCAAGTTTTTGAGTTAAATGTTTTTTTTTTTTAAGTGAACAGGAACTTTGAAAATATTACTTGATAGTTATGTGTTATTGGAAGACTTGAAAATTAATACCTAAACACCATCTATAAAGTAAAAAAAAAGGCAATCATTAAAAAAAAACTAAAATAAATAAACAATCCTAAGCCTGGCGGTACACAAGTAAAGCCTGGTGGCCCGTCAGGCTTATACTATGTACTATGTCTTGTTGTTTTGCTCTATATAGAGAATCACAAGTCTAGCAAGTGGAAACTAACTGGTTGGTTAGTTGGAGCATTTTCCTTCAAACTGGTGTCTAAACTTACTATATAACAGCTCTTCCTGTTTCCAGTTCTTAATCTCTGACCCTAGCAACAAAAACCCAGCGTCATCCCAGCCTCATCAAGCTGCTGTTCCAGAGGAACCGTTTTCATCAGAAGCTTAGACGCAGGCTCAGCCAAACAAAACCTCGTGAGCGCTGTGGTTGAAACTCCAGAGTTTTATTTTCTTTCTGACGGGTCAAATTCAAACATAAAAATCTAGTAAAAATCACAGCATTTCAAGGATAATACAGTTTGTGATTTGTATGTTCTTGTTGATTGGCAGTGAGCAGCAATATGCAGGGGAGTTGCTTCATACATCTTGGGAAAAGGTATATTATTTTTAGTGTGACAAAAATCATGACAGGTGTTTGCGCCTTTAGTGGCCTATATTTGAAGTGTTCAGATGGGAAGTGGGAAGAGCGAGAGAGAGAGAAGATATGTCAGCGGTTTTGAAAAGTTTGAAGTCCTTCGTGTACTTTGACATTAGAAACTGATCCATGCTAACTTGTAGAACATTCAGACATGTTTCTTTGGGTCCAGAAAGAGCATAAATGACCTATGGAAATCAGCCTGGGGGATGTGGTATCAATCCCATACATTGCCCCTTTTGCTAAAGGCTCAGCCTTTATAGACTATGTTAATAGTTTGACCAAATCATCTCAGAATATTAGAGTGTTTATCATACTTATTCATCATTTTATTATTATAAATTGATAACAGACTGCATTTTATTTTAGGGCTGAAACGATTAATCACGATTAACTGATTATTGGAATAATCGTCAACTAATTAAGTGATCAATTAATTGTTTAACGGAGTAGACTGACTCAGAAAAGGACATTTGGAGAACAAAACAACTTACTTGGAGCAGTAAATAAGCCAAAATGTCCAAAACATGCATACAATTTGCATTTAAGATTTAAAAAAAAAAAACCTTTGCTAATAAATATATTCTACTCAAAACTGCTCAAGTGGCAAAGTTTTAGCTTCAGCAGGTTCAGTTTGTGTTTAAAAAAAAAAAAAAAAAAAAAATTCCACTAGGCACATTTTGCCATCAATCTGTCGTCCAAAAAAATAAAGTACAAATTAACCCCACACTGTCTACAAATGACCAGGGATACACTAAAGCAATGCTGTTCTTCTAATAAAATGTTTTCATATTTAAAAAAGAAATTAAATTGTTAATTTGCATCCTATGTATTTCTAATACCATATACAATTCCTTACATGACAAATCTTCAGAATGTACAAAGTGTTTTTATCCATTTAATCAATGACAGAATTGATCGTTACTTGCACCTGCATTTTATTTTTTATGTTGAAAAGCTCAACTCCTTCATGCCAATGGCACAAAACTTGGGGATGTTTTTTTTTTTTTTTTTTAAAAAATCACTGTCGCATTTGGGCTCCTTTTACATATTACATCATCAATCTTACGATCTGAATCCTACAGCACATCTCAAAAGGCAAATGTTACTGTTTAGAGTCACTAAATACAGAAAATGTGATCGATCAGATGCAAACATAATAACCGTTTTCTACTCTGTCAAACCTTCCTGCCATCTGCTGAACTTATTGCTCTCTTTCAGATCAGTTCAGGTTTTTTTTACATACCTGTCCCAATGTCTAAAATGCACAATGTTTTATTGCCACAATCCTGTGTGCAGGTGGTTCGTGTCTCCAAACATGGTGTAGCCAAACTTTCCATTTTGTGAGGCAGCAGCAGCCCGCCAGCACCAAACCAGGATGTCCAGCAGCTCGGGCTACCCCCCCAGCCAGGGGTCGTTCAGCAGCGAGCAGAGCCGATACCCACCACACTCTGGTGTCCAGTACACCTTCACTGGATCGCGCCACCAACAGGTAAAACTAAACTTCAGTAAAGCCATTTGCGCTCCTCCTTTACAAAAAAAAGGACACGCAAAGGAAGCACCAAGCCTCTCAACACAAGCTTCTATCTTGTCTCAAAACAATCTAGAGCAGACACAAACTGCTTAATTGAACAAGCAGAAACAAAATAGTTCAAAACTGCCCTAAGCAGTTGTAAACACCAACTACTATTAACTGTCCCACTGGAGGCATGCTTTCAGGAGCGTTTTATAGGGAGCAGGTGAGATTCATCGTCTGATTGGCTTGCAATTCTCTGCTAGTCCAATGGGGTGGCTGCTCTCCTGCAGCCTCCAGGCAGCCAATCAGGAGGGTGTGGCCTCAAAGCTGAACCTGCATAACAAAAAGAAGCCTGCACAGCCTCAAGAGACCAGGGGCCATAACATTTGGCAATAATGTGAATAAAACTCGATAAAACTAAATCAGAGCAACAAAAACATTTTTCCAGGATGAAACATGGAATCTCATTACCATAGGCATCATGCATTATTTGAGTTTCTAACTGTATTTTCAGCAATTATATGACTGTAGTTTCTAGTTTTGCTAAAATAAAGCAGAAGTGATACTAAGTACTGAAAGTGAAAAGTCTGAAATTAATTGTAAACACAAACAAATATTGTTGTTCTTCAGTTGTGACATGAGCAACATGAGTGTGATGCAACCTCCCCGCCCTCATTTTCCTTGCTCCATTTCAAAGGTAGATTATGGAGATTTGGCATTTATAATTGTTTTTACAAAAAGACAGTGTTGCGTATTTTGACATTTGTTAACTAGAACTAAACATTCATATTTAGATTTTCAGCTTTTTGAATGTAAAATTTTAGTTTGTGGACATGTTGCATCTCAAAAAGGCTAAATTATTATGTTTCTGCTTTCAGCAACATTTAAGAAAATTTGACGCACTTTTTTATTCTCTAGTAGCTCATTTTGAGACAGTTTGGTCCAAAAATGTTCAGTTCTGGTCTGACGGCTCATTTCTCTTTGTTGACTAAAGAGCAAGCAGCAGCATTGGAAGCATATCGGACAGCTCTGGATGCACATGCGTGGGCTTGTTCTGGTGCTTCCGTCCTCAGTCGGAGGAAATGTTCTCTCAGAGAGAAAAGAAGACATGCCACTTTCTTTCTTGAGTTGTTGTTTTAAATCTAAAAGGAAGTAACTGAATTTGATGATTATTATCATTTTAGAACTAAATAGACTGGAGGATAATTTAAAAAAAAAAGCAAAGATGAGCAACAGGTAGAGTTTAAATGAATGACGCGAGCCTGCAGCTGGTTTTTATCACTTACTGTTTATTTTTTTCTTATTTCCTTTCACTTAAAGTTGTTTTCTTTTTTGACATTTTAGGTCGGTTTCTACAAACTGTGTGGCTCATAGACAATAAAATTGGCTCAATTTTAATTTTTATATTCCATCCTAGTGAGAGATTTTTTCTGATGCAGCCATATTAATATATTTTTTGTATATTATTGTTTTAAATTAAATTAAACTGAGAAACTTTAAAACAAAAAATATTGGATCCTGTTTCTTGGCATTTTTTGGACTTCATCCTTCTTGGAATTTCTTTTTCACAGAAAAGTATTGGCTGAAAAATTCCAGGCATTTGATTGTTTGCTTAAATCCAGGAGAGGATAGGGATTTCTGAATATTTCCTGAAAACAGATTTTTTTGTTTTTGGCAGTCGCACTGCGCTGATAACATTTTTGAACTTCCCCGGTAAATTGTTCTGCACTGTTTGCTTTTTTTTTTTTTTTTTTCTAATTACGGTTAAAGTCTTATTTGAACAAACAAAACAAACAAAAAAGAAAAAAACAACCCAACAACTACAATATGTTGTGAATTCTTAAAGTCAAACCTCTGAATGAAGTCAGCATTACTTTTCCATTCAGAGTGACTGACTGACCGAGGAGTTAATTGGGAATTATTGCTTTTATGGGATAATAAACAGCAGGCAGTGTACAGAAAATGACTGGGTGGGGTTAAAGGTCCCATGTTTCAGACAAAATACACAAGTGACTTGCAAAACTCTTCACAGCGAAAATGTTACCTCTGGACATAGTTGTGTAGGTAAAAATAAAGTTTGAGGATTTATCCGTTTTACTTTGCTTATTACCACAAATGTTCTGCTGAATTACGATGGGATCTTGCAATGTCAAAGCCTAAGAAAAGCAGGGTATTGAAAAAAGAAAGTAATACGTTTAATATGATCCAAATTATTTTATTCAAAGTAGAGAATTAACAGTTTTTCCTACTTCAGCTGAAATAGAATATATATTTTTGCTTGTAGTAATAATGTGACTTGTTTTTTGTATGTTGACAAAGAGTCGAGCAAAAATATGATTACATTCTAGTTACTTGTGGCACGCTGCACAATGTTGCTTCTGACAGATCAGAAAGGTGTGCAGCAATAAGTAGAAAAATTTAAGAGGTTAATGCACCTGTTGTCAGAGCTGCACTCTGAAATCATGGTGCAGTAAAGCAGTCAGCTGCTTTACAAGCATGTTACTTGTAGCTTGCTTTCTGTAACGTTAAACAGCCTTTTTTTTTTTTTTTTTTGTTAAGAATTAGAGGCTCTTTGAATAAAATACTTAAAGATTCCTTTTTGCTGCCTCCATGTTTTCTGTGAAGTGACCAAAGTGGTTAAAGTCAGCTGAGGTTAGACATAACTCTGATCAGCTGACTTGTAGAGGGCTAAACCCGGTTTGCAGGTCAATAGAGTGATGGAGTGATGACTTTTTTTTGCTCCTCCTCACAAGATTCGAAAGCATAAACAAGACGTAGAAATAACTTTTAATGATGTAAGGGTAAGAATGCGTGACGGCGTTCGCACCAGCCCTGTTTAGTTCACTTTAATCAAACTAGTTCGTTTGGCTATAAAGTTTGGTTCATTTGGGGAGGTGTGAATGTGCAATCGAACTCTAATGCGGACCAAAAAACTCTGGTCCACCTATGGAACAGTTCGGTAGAAATGAAGTCTTGTGTGGTCTGAACACATATGTGCTCAGAGCTTTTTGGGTAAATAGAACCAAAACAGATGTACAGAGAGAAACAACTCCTGGTCTTTTACCGAAGACAGAAGAGAAATCCTCCAACCTCTCCATTTATGTTTACATTTTTGAAGAAGGAAATTGTTCTCAGGAGGTTTTCGTGTTGTTTCTTTCAGTGGTTCTTGGTGCGGCGCCACCACAGGTGAGGAGGTGAACAAATTGTGCTTTGCTTCTGAAAGCTTGCAACTGTCCGGCTTTACTTTGTTTTCTAAAGGACCAGAAGGAGCTCACAGGAGACTCATCGTTGTGTGTTTATAAAAAAAAAATTTTTGTAAGAAAACAATTTTGTTTTTGTAAAATAGGAAAACATGTAGTGGCCCTCTGGTAGCTTCTGAAGAAGGGGGAGGGGCACATCTATGTTACTCTACGCTACTACAGCAGGAGAAAACTCCAGTCACAACTTTCAAACGTAGAAATGGTTCGATGGGAAATTTGAGGAGTTTAAACTGCAGTTGTTCATTTTGCAGGAATTCATGTTTTGTTTTTTTGTGGGGAGTCTCCTCCATATTTAAAAAATATTTTTTTTGCTATTCTGGTCTTCACCAGATTGCTTTCTAAGTCTTCTGTTTCCTTCCTCTTCCTCCTGAAGGATTTCCCCGTCCCAGACTACCGCACTCACATGCAGGATCCACAGGGCCGCAGACGGCTGTCCTTGCTCTCCGAGTTCCACCCCGGAGCCGAAAGGTGCTCTCACCTCGTCATCTAGGCACCAGATTTTCTTTCAATTCCTGCTGGATCTTTTCAGATTTGTTCATATTTTACGAACAATTTGTGGTGAACCGTTCTCTAAATACGTTTCATGTATGCTTTTGTACTTCAGGCCTCCGGAGAGACGCCATGGTTACGAGCAGCAGTTTCACTCCGTCACAGCGCAGGCAGAGCACGAGGCCCTGGAGGCCAAACGCCCTCGCATGGAGACTGTTGCCGAGGCCCATATCAACCGCACCCCTCCCACTGCTGGGGGTATTGTGCTGCCCATGCCCCACACTGTACAGGACAGCTTAAGAGCCACTGTTGAAGTCAAAAAGGTGGGGCCTGACTGTTTTAGCTTGTCCTTCTCTCCCCTCTCGGCTGAATCTAGGTTTTATAACTTTACTCGGTTACTGGCAGAAAATCAAGCCTGACGGTTCACGCGTTTTAAACAAATGTTGTTCATCAGGAGTCTCCGTTCACCATCAAAGTGGAGTCCCCGTCGCCGGGAGGACCTGCGCTGCACATGGGGGAAGAGCAGGACACGTCTCCCTCCAAGCTGTCCAAGGAGGAGCTGATTCAGAGCATGGACCGCGTGGACAGGGAGATTGCGAAAGTGGAACAGCAGATTTCCAAGCTGAAGAAAAAGCAGGTGGGGGTAAATCGAGCCAGGCGTTTTGTCACTGAGCAAGGCTGGAAAACAAAGGTTGTTGTATAAGAAACCTTGGCCTTAATGAAATGTTTCATAATGATCCTGTTCAAGGGAAAAAAAGGAAAATCTTGTTTCCAGTGGCAGTAAAACAAAACAAGACAGACCTACTTTTTCAATAGCCAGAGTTTTAGGTAACAAAATAGTGAATCTTACATTCTGTCTTAATTCTAAGTAATATATTTTTTTGTCTATACACAATATATCACTGTATTTAATTAAAAGTCCTAAAAATTGTTTGTGATAGCTGGCCACACAGTACTTCATAAAGTTAATGTGTATACAAAGAATATCACTGTATACAAAATGAAAGAACTGCTGGGACTCCAATGAGCGTCAGGTATTTATTGAGGCAGCATTCAGGTGCTTTATGCTGTTTCATGCAAAAAAAAACTAAAAGAAAGAAGATAAATACTGAAATCCCAAAGTTTCAACATATGCAAATGTGTGACTGTGTGATTTTTATTTTACATTTTTAAGCTTTTTGGTCTGAAATTCTCATCTCGACGTTGTCTCCTAGCAACAACTCGAGGAAGAAGCAGCGAAGCCCGTGGAGCCAGAAAAGCCAGTGACCCCTCCTCCGGTGGAGCACAAGCACCGCAGCATCGTTCAGATCATCTACGATGAGAACAGGGTACGACCTCCGAACACACCGCCTTCCATCTCTGATGGAGTTACTCGGTTTTCCTGTCTCGGCTGCAGCCACCCATAAAGCTAATTTGTCTGCTTTTAACTGGGACGTTTCTCCTCAATCCTTGCAGCAGACGGGCTGTAACCGTCTCTTTAAATTCAGTTTTTCTCCATTCTGCTTGTTTCTCTTTTGAAATGAAGCATTTGTTTTGAACCACCGTGGAGCTGTATTAAGTTGCTTCCACTATGAAATGAACATTTCTTTCTGCTTCTTGCTCAAACGTCCTGACCACAAAACACGGCTGGATTTTGATTCTCAGAACAAGGATTCAACTGTATCCACTGTTGCTGGACTTTCTTGTGGTTCTCTTTTTTTTATCCTTTTTATTAATTTGGCTGCAGTGGAAGAGAATTAGGATGTTTTTTCAATGGAGTCTTTAAAAAGTTTGACCATTAAATTAAAAATCACTTAAAATTACCTTTTTGTCACTCGGGTCAAGATCATCAGCTCCAAAAAAACAAACAAAAATAACATTTTTATTCTATTTTTACACAGCAATAAATTAAGCATAAACTATTCCATTTAAACAAATTTATTTTGGGCTCGACTAAAGAAAATGAAGTAATATTTTGTCTGTTTTCAGCGATTAAATAACAGGGTCTTCATTTAAAAAACACCTGCAGTATTTAATTGAGTTTTAATAGAGAAACTGACATCAGGCTTTGGTTCACATGGGTCTAGTTTAGAGATTAAGGCAATGAGTAGATGTTGTCGTAGTTACCATAAAAATAAAAGGAAACCAGAAAATTTTTCCTACAAGAACTACTTTATTCTGGAAGTGGACACTTTAAAAAGTTCAGATTTAATAGAGTTCAGAATACCTTTGACTATAATCACAGCTTACAAAAACTGCACAACATGAAATAAATAAACTATGAATTAGGAAACAATGGTTTAAAAACAAAACTAAACAAATATTTAAAACAACTCTACTTCAGTTAGAGGGATTCGGGTGTGGAATAGTTGTGAGACATTCAAACAGTTTTTCACTCAAAATAATAATAATTTTAAAAAAATGGATAGAAATGATTTGCTAGATAAATACTTTTGGGTTTGTCTACAGATTCAGATTGAATTCTGTGGAGATGATTTTAGGAAAATATACAAGAAAGATTCTGCTGTTTTGATTTTGATAATTTGCTGTACTTATAAGAAAAGTGAATCATAATAAGGTTATGCTTCCTACAATTTCTTGTTCTTGCCTCTGGCAAGAATTTTAATATTGTTTATTCATGTTTTTTTTTTTTTTTTTATTAAAATTTTTTGTCAGCAATGTGTGTTTTTCTTTTAACTTGTGTATTGAAACGTTAAAAAAAGACGGAGGAGGGGCAATACGATTGTGGTCGGGCGACCGCAAAACAATCAGTCCAGGTGCCGCAAATGGGCCCCCTGGCCTCACTTTGAACAGCCTCGGTCTAAAGGAACTGCGTTTCATGGAGCTGGAAAACCATTTCTGTGGGGGTCACTGCAGTTCATGGCTGGGAGACAGCGTTGTGGTCGGAGAGTGCTGAGACTCTTTCTCCTTCTCAGTCAACCATTAACCCTGGAGGATGTGAAGGCGCTCGCTCATGCCAGTTAGTCTGGCAGCTGCGCCTGTTTGTCCCGCCTGTAGATGAGCTCGGGAAATTACACACTGAGTCATTATTCTCCTAATGATCTTGTCTCAGCTAAAAATCTGCTTTGACCCTGGAAGAATCTCTTGCCAGCTTCCATAATTATTTTCTTGCATCACCATTTTTTGCTCTTTTTCCCCTTCCAGCCCTGCAAGCTGGTCACTTGCAGGGCCTTAAACTTTTCAACTTGTTGACATGTCGCAGCTATCAATATTAGTGTATTTAATTAGGATTATTACTATTGCACTAACTCAGGGGTCTGCAGCTTGCGGTTCAGGAGCCACAATGGCTCTTAATAACTTTGGCTAACACCAGCAAATGTTTCTAAACTTTGTTATGCAGGTTTGGAGAGTTTCTCAATTTTTTTCATGGAATAATTTGACTTAGGGGTGGGAGATATAAACATAAAATGTTGTCACAATATTTTGTGATAATGATAAAAGTGACAATTTTTAATTTAATCAGGACACCAATCGCAAAGAAAGTGTCATCTGTATCACTAAACCGTTCACAGTCACTCATTAAGCGTCTGTTGTGATGTCAATGCTTTCTTTTCAGAAAAAAGCTGAGGAGGCCCATAAAATATTGGAAGGTCTTGGCCCCAAAGTTGAGCTGGTATGTTGATTAATTGTGATTATTTCATGGATATTTTTTTCTTTAGCTTTAAGGATTTTAAATAATTAGAGATTTACCTATTCAAATTTTGTTTAGTCCGTTTCTGAGGTGGGTAGGATAGCACTGCTTCAACATATTTTTACTCAAGTAAAAGTAAAATTTAGCTGTTTTTTAACTCAAAAGTAAAAGAAATATTTGGTAAAAAGGCTGCTCAAGTAAGGAGTAACTAATAAAAAAAATTTTTTTAAAAATCAATCATTTAATGTTAAAACATATCTTGAGACGGCTGAAAATTGAAAGTTATTTTGGCATTTTAAGGACCAAAATAAATAACATAACTACAAAATATCCAAGAATTATATGCGAATAAATGCAGCGGCTCTTCAAAATGAAATTACTCAAATAAAAGTAAAAAATATAGCAAAGTAAACCTACTCAGACAAGGAAATTGCTTCTAAAATGTTACCTAAGTTGATGTAGCTAGTTATTATACAACTCAGATTTTTACTGCTTGCCGATTCTGTTTAAGAATGGAAGATATAAATAAAGACGACATTTAATTCTTGCTTTACAGCAATGAGCGGTGCTTAGTTATATGCATGGAAAACAGATTTTCACTGATATGTTCCATCAAAGACAAACGATTGTGTATCTTTGTATGATGAAATGATGTTCCAAGATGTAAAGGATAAGACCTCCTTTTTCCCTTCTTGCTATCTGTTAAAAATCTCGCTCTCTCTTTCAATTCAAATGACATTCAGACATGTTTGAAATACTTTTTCACGCATCATTTCTTCCTCCATCATGTTCAGACACCTCACCGCCCAACATTGTGTCAGCGGCCACACACAAAAAATAACATATGTTGTCGTTAGCAGAAGCTAGTAGGGGCTCACACACAACGCGTTTATTGAGAAGTTTCTGTTTGGCTCTGCCTGTCAGAGTCGGTCAAGCTAAAAACGATCTAATTTCAGTTACCAGCAGATTTCTCGGTGTGTCCCTAATACTAATGCACAAGAATGACATATTGCACAGCAACCATAATAATTATTTTTTGCTTCTTCTTCTTTTACTAGCCTTTGTACAACCAGCCATCAGACACAAAGGTGTACCACGACAACATCAAAACGTGAGTATCTTTTTTTTAGTCATTTTGTTAGCGTGCCGCTGCAGGCGCTCGCCATGGAAACCGTTCAACTCCGACCCAAGGTCTCATAAACCTCTCTGATAATTCAGTCTAATCTGATCGCTGAGTCACCTGGCTGACTTACTGTTCACACCAAGGAGAGAGGCTGTGAGAGGAAGCGACGACGTGTGCGCGCGCGTGTGTTCGGAATAGGTTGCAGGAGGGGTTGAAGGCTGTGTCATCTGGAACAACATTAAAAAAAAAAAAAAAAAAAAAGACCTCTTATCAGCGTGCACCACGAGAGCGACCCATCTGGCTCGGCTTTTTATCAGGACCGAGAGCAATTCTGTGTGAACCGAGTGAACAGGCCACGCTCTCAGGGTTAACGGCCTCATTGTCCCCCACACACACACCACCAGCATTTGTAAATAGAAGAGTTCCCGGTATTTTGTGTGTGTCACTCTTTAAACGCAAATCATTGTTGGATGGATTACTGGAAAGATTCAGAGATTACTTTTTTTTTTTTTTTTTTCTCCCAAAGGTCCCCGATAAACGGACACATAGCATGTTTATAGGAGACTTTTTGACTTTAGGTGCTTAAAATCCTTCAACATGTTTGAATCTCAATTAGAGGTTTTCCAAAGTTTAGAAAGTCCTTGATTTTTGTATGAAATTCTAGAGTGCTTGATATTCAAACTCCACAGTTTTGTAATAAAGTGCAATCTAAGGTTTGATTAAAAGCCTAAATTTGGAAAATGTTATTTATGCTTAAAACCAGACATGTTATTAAACCTAATAAATAAGACATGGATGCATTTCTTTTCACTGTCTGAAGTTAAATCAGACTAAACTTCTCTTGTTTTAGGTCAGGTAAAATTAGCAAAATTATTTGTATTTGTTAAATGCCAGGAAACTTACCGAAAACATTTTTTCAGAGATTTTTTCTGACTTACTGTATTTTATATTTAAGCAATGAATTTGCGCAGGATGGTAATTTACCTTCAGACAATTTGTTTGGATTGTTTCTGTGTGATAATTCCCAAAGGCGTACAAGGAGTCCTATTTTGCATTTGCAACATGCAGGCGTTCATTGTATTATTATAATTATTTTATTTAATTTTTTTACATTTTCTGAACTCAACATTCAATCAGTAATATTTCTGTATAAATATAAAAACTCACTTGTTTCAGAAACCAAGTCATGCGGAAGAAGCTGATTTTGTTTTTTAAGAGGAGGAACCACGCACGTAAACAGAGGGTAAGTTTCCTCACCCTGGAGTTACACAATGCCAAACTTGCATCTTGTTTTACATATACAGTATGTGTGTCGATATTATGGATACACCATGATAACTCCTTTCCCATAGTCGCTGTAACAGACACAGCACAATACTCCATGTGACCACTTGTCCTCTTATGACCTCTGCTCCCAGCGTTGAAGCACTGGTTAGAATTTATTCCTACATTTTTTAAGAATGACCGGCTGCACTTAGTTTGGCTTTACAATATGCTTCCATTTTACCTTAGAAAGTGAACAAAACACTATAAATTAGTTGCCAATTATTTCAAAAGCAAATTATTGATGTGGGCCGCTGTGTTGTTGGCTGAAATCCGATGAGTCCACAGAAACCTGCTGACCTGTTGTTGCAGAGTCGGTCATTCTCAAACAATGTTACGTGGCGTCACATTTGTTTTGGAGCCAGTTTAATCCAAGATGACTTCTGAGAAACAGCAGAGTGGAGTTCAGAGTCTTTTTTTATTTTTATTTTGGCTGTGGATGTCCTCATGTGATCTCTAAAACTGGATCTGGTCTTCTTTAAAACTGGATTTCATGTCTGCTATTCCCCCAGTTTCAAGGAAGTGATTGCAACCAATCAGAACCCGTGTTCGCATAATGTCCTTTCAAAACTGTACAATAAGCATATTATTGTTTTTATTTAAATTGCTATAAAATGATTCTTCTTTTCTAGTATTACTGGCTCAACAATAAACCAGACATGTAATATGTTAATGAAACAGCCAAAGCAGTCTAACTGCTGGACCTGCATCATGGCCTGAGTCGGCAAACATTTTTTCAGTTGTTGTCAACTGAAAAAATGTTGACAACAACATTTTTGTTGGCTTTAAATGGCCCTCAGGAGGAGGGTCATTTGAAGCCCTCCTCCTGTGGGCTTCAAATGACCCCTGAACCCCAATTTGGACTTCCCTGATTCACACCAAAAAACTCTATGTTGAATCTGACTGCTGCAGCTTCCTGTCTGAACTGCTGTGCATGCTATGATGGAGCAATTACTTGAACGGCTTGCAGCATTATCAACAAGCTGTATCACAATAGAGACTAAACATTTGCAAACCGGTTTCCTTTAAAAATATTGTCAGCAGGACCAAAACTAGAGTTTATCAAGGACTGTGACTATCTATGAATGTTCATGCGGACATGTCTTTAGAGGGAAATGATACAGCGATGCACTTTTAGATAAAATATTATGATTGAAACAATTATCAGCAACGAATTTAGTAATTTAACAGGGGTATACAGACACGGAAAAAGCCCAATTTCTGAAAGAACAACATGTTCACTGGTGTAATTAAGCCAAAACTGTACAAAAAATATAAACCTTTTGTAATTAAGAAAAAAAATATTTCTCAGAACTCCTCAAGTAGCATAGTTTTAGCTTTACCTGCTTCAAATTCTGTGCAAATAAATCCTATCAAATAGCTTTTGGTATCTGGTTATTAATTGCTTAAAAGAATAAATAATCAACTGATCAATCCTGTGGTCCAGTTGACGTCAAGTCAAGCAGAAAGGGCTGAAATTTTCCCATGATGTTAGAAGTATTTTTTTAGCTGCAGACGCTTCCTTTGCTACAAATGATCAACTCTATGCAGTGGAATAATTAATAATGTGTTTTAGGCAAAAAAAATGTTTATTTTCATGTTTTAAAAATAAATTATTTATTTTTGTTTTTCTAGTATTGTGTGAAAAATCTTAAGTGGTTAAGTAAAAAACCTGCAGGAGGCGCCAATTTTTATCTGATTTACCTGATAAATAAAATAAGTTGGCTGCAGCCCTGAAGTAAAGTCAGGACGTCACAGTGATAGTATATACCCTCTATGACGAATGTAACCGAAGTAGACAGAAAACAATAAAAATTAGTTTTCAAACATTTCTGTTCAAATAATCATATGAAAAGCCATATATCGCTGCTTCGGCACCAAATCAACTTCAAAACAAGGCGACGATAAGCTGGACCTGCTCACCAAGGTTCTTTTGACTCTGTGGGTCATGGTTGTGGAAGCTGAGAATTATACAACCGCTGTATTATTTAAGGAACAGGAGACGCCTCGGTTTCCCCCGTTTGTTTGGACGCATTGTGTGGGGCAATAACAACTTTTGTCTGCAGTGGAATAATAAATATTGTCACATCAAACAGCCTTTCTGAGAAGTGCCTTGCCAAACCGCAGCCTTATCGGTTATTTAAATATTGCAGAATCACCTTGTGTTTAAACACGCAGATCTTTTTTGTGTTGCTGCGGTTCAGTGACTCTAACCTCTCTGGCAGCTCCTTGTCGGGTTCAGGCAGACCTTTTGGACCGTGAACAATGGCAGAGCGCTGGTGGCCTTGTGCCAAGAGGAAGGTGAATTGTTGGTCTCTCGCTGCAGAAGGTCGGAGGAAAAGAAAAAGAAAAAAGGACCATTTTGTCCTTGTTACCCTCTTCTCAAAACATTTTAACTCTTTCCCATCAAGTCATTTATGGATTTAAATAGTTTTCCTGACCTGGGTAATAAACAGTGCTTTTATTTGATGATTTCAACATAAACTTGTGCAACAGAACTGCCATGATACGTTGAAGAGGGTTTGTAAACATAACGATTGCACCGGAGCGGATTGTGAATGGGACAGGAGACAGAAATGGAGTTGATAATAAACTGAAACCCACAACAAACAACTTCCTCACTCGCTCCTGCTCTGGCCTCAACCAACTTGCTTGATTTGTTTACTTTTTTTTTTTTCTTTTTTAAAAGAAAAAATCGGCAGCATTGACAGTTTAAATCAGTGATCCCCAAACTTTTTACCACCACAGACCGGTCAAGGCTTGGCAATTTAACTGTGGCCCGGGGGCAGGGGGTGCACAGCAAAATTGCAGCCCGCTCCCGCCAGATTGTTGCTTGCGATAATCGTAACCGATCCTCCTGTAGTGTGAGGTGTGTCACGACGACTGATCTGGCGTAGAACATTGGGACCGCTCCGATCTAAAATCGGGCATAATCATCATTGTCTTAGCCCGATTACTATTGCTGAGAGTGAACTAGAAGGCAGCCTGTTAAATGTGACAGGTAGCCAATCAGGAAGCATGGTGATTTGCCAATCAGAAAGCTCCGAAGAGGAATCCCAAACAGTTGATAAGGCACAACTGAGAAACAGGTGGTCTGTCAGATCATCGTATGCTGACAGCATGTATTCTGCTACATGCAATGTAGTAGAATACTAGCAGCCTATGAATAGCAATCATACGCTGCTATTCTGACAGCGTATGGTGATCTGACAGAACACCTGTCCAGTGCCTAGTGCAGCAACAAGAGCGGCTGCTCACACCGTCATTTATCCAACACCTTTTCGTTTTGTTACGGATGTCCGTGAGTGGAATCGGTTCGTGTGTGGTCTGATGTTCCTGCCGTGTGGCTGGACATATGAACTGATCGAACCTGTTGTACTTTTATCGACTCGTGTCGTGTGTGGTCACAGAGGTTTGGAAAATCGGCTGACAATCCTTAAATTGTGCCGTGTGAACCAGACCTAAATCTCACAAGCTCTACTCCTCTCCTCACGACTCAACCACTGCCCTAACGCTCTCTGACTCTGGTCGCTATGGTAACATTTACGTATCCCTTCAAAATAAGATACTAATGCACCACACAAACAAACCTTTTATTTTCATGAAAATTGTAACTCTTGATTACGACTAATGGGAGCCCTGAGCTGGTTTCTCTGCAACGAGACGGTCTCATTTGGGAGTGATGGGGACAATGACTCCCGAAGTGTTGCTTATGCACATGGTGCTGCTTGGTCTCTATGTGGCGAAGCAGTTTGAAACTTCATTGCTTCATTAACGAGCCGGTCACCATATCATGCAGAGCAGGCTTGGAATGTGGGAATCTATTCTCCTGTCTCTTCTCTGGGCCTTTTCCCCTTCGCGAAGAAACTTTCCAAAGACATTTGATCTGTTTCTTACTCATTTTGCTGCTTGTGGGCTCAATGCTGGCGTGAAAGACGTAACTGTGAGAATCCAGTTAAAGGATTTTCAAAATGAATGATCCTTCATTCTAAGATAATACAGATAATACAGTCCGTGGCCCGGGGCTTTAAATAACGCGCTCATGTTGTTGCTTGGTCTCCTACAGAGAATAGTTGTGACCATAGTTGATAGGCAGAGAAATGAGTTTTGATCAGTTTTTAACATGACATTATGAGGCAGTGTTGTGTAAAGTTTACCTTTTTGAGCTTTACATCCTGTCATGTAAAGCTCATTCATTCATTCATTCATTCATTCATTCATTCATTCATTCATTCA
>VMRN01000011.1:2364275-2433167 GCA_010277015.1 Poeciliopsis turrubarensis
TCATTCATTCATTCATTCATTCATTCATTCATTCATTCATTCATTCATTCATTCATTCATTCATTCATTCATTCATTCATTCATTTGTGATTCCTCAAGCAATCATTCATATTTGAGGAATCCTTTAATCTTCCATGACAACCATTCAAGTTTGTAAAATGTTTGTTCTCACTCCCTTGTCCATGTGTCTCCTCCCCAGAGCTGCAGCTTCCACGCTGTGCTTCTGCCTCACAGAGCACCCCGCCCCAGTTTTAAGGCGTTACATTACTAAGTCACATTTCTTTTAAGTTATATTTGATATATGCAACATTTTTATAACGCTATAAACGCTACAAAATTGCACTGTGCCTAGAAAATGCACCACCCTTTGAAGGAGAGAAAGTAGGAACAAGTTCAGGTCATAAATTTAAGTTGGTCAGAAAGTAAAAAATGTTTTAAAGATTATCTTCTACATTTAAGCCATGTGGCTCTTTTGACTTTGCACAATAAAGAGCACACTAATATTTTTCATTATAGATACAATAACAGATGCAGATTTTAACAATTTTTTAGTCTTTGATGGAATAATTCAGGTAAATTCACAAAAGAAGTACTCTTAAAAAATAAAGGAAAATTTGAAAACTTTACATGTTTTCAAAATCAGAAATTGGCTTTATTGGGAAAAACTGTGCAGCCAAACAGAAATTTCAACTTGAATTCAGAGAGCTCACAGCATGCTGTGATTCATCCCCATCCACAACATCCCCTGATTCAAGAGTGCCATTTCCCCTTCCGGTGCACAGGAACAGAAGATCTGCCAGCGCTACGACCAGCTGATGGAGGCATGGGAGAAGAAGGTGGAGCGCATGGAGAACAACCCCAGACGTAAAGCCAAGGAGAGCAGAACACGGGAGTACTACGAACGGCAGTTCCCCGAGATCCGCAAGCAGCGAGAGCAGCAGGAGCGCTTCCAAAGGTGAGCATCATTCATTAGAATTTACACTTTGAAGCATGAATGGTGGATAATCTTTCAATTCCTTCATTTTTCTGTTTATGCAAACTAAAAACATTGTAAAAGAAATGCAGCACATTTTTCTCTTTTATGTGTTCTTGCTCTTAGAATATAAAAATTGGCAATCTCAAATAAAATCTAAACTCGGTCATAAAAAGCATGATTAGTGAAAATGTATTTTTTATTTTTACATATTTTAAGGAATGGGCTTGTCGTGAAGTTGTATCTATAAGTAGGGAAAACATGTAGTATCTGATGTAAATTTATCGCCATAGCAATATCAGTGTGTCCGATATTAATATCACAGAAGACTGTTTCTATTGCAATAACTGTTGATAGTATTATGAACTTTCATGCTAATGTAATATTTAGCCTATTGGACCCAGCCTTACAAGGAGGTTACCCGTAATGCTAAAGGCTAAATATTACAGAACGATGGAAGGCCACATCAAAAAGAGAGAATGAAATAAAGTAAGAATATATTGCACCTAATATCTGTGTTATTAATTATTCTGATGTTTTCATGAAACGTAAACATATTAAAAGATAATTAAATCCCTTTTAGAAATAATAAAATAAACATTATATTTCCTAATATGCAATACCATAGCATTCCTCTTAATATGAACAGAGTGAAGCTAAAACTATACCACTTGAGTTGATAGGTATTTTGAGATTCAGACTTTTTCAATTGTATTAAAGCCGGATCTTCACTGCAGACAAATTCAATTTTATTATTGTTGGTACTTCAGTTTGTCCCGTTTTTCTCCCACAGAGTTGGACAAAGAGGAACGGGTCTTTCCGCAACAATAGCAAGGAGCGAGCATGAGATCTCTGAAATCATCGATGGTCTCTCGGAACAGGAGGTGGGAACCAGCTGCAGAACATTTGAAGTGCTCTTCCTCTGTAGGGGTTTAATTGTTTCCAGTCGTAATCATGCTGATTCTTGGGAGATTTCCACTGCATTTCTTAGAGAGGGAAAGTATTTCAGCACTTCAGCAGCACCTGATTTTCTGCAACTTCTCCACAATAGAAGCTTTAGCTACTTTCACAACACAGTTGCATCATAAAGCCACAAAGACGAGCCGACACTGACCGTTCTTAACTCATAAGTGGAGATGGCGTAAAGCTGCTCAGCCTTGACTGTACGAATAATAAAGCCATAACGACGACAGGAGTTGTTGGCGGTATTCCTAAAGTCATGAGTCTCCCCAAACTGTTTTCCAAACAATAATGGTGTACTAGCTCCATGTCGCCAGGAACATGCTCTACATTTTGATTGTATATATTGTATGTCTTGTCTTTTTGATATGGTTGTTGGAAGTGATTTGGGCTTTGAGAAAAAAATGTCAACTCAATAAATTGGGCCAATGTTGCATTTTTGTCTTCACAATTAAACTACAACTTTCTGGATAAGGTCTTATGCAACAAGCCTAGTCTGACCTCTGACCCGTTTGTGCCTTACAGAACAATGAGAAACAAATGAGGCAGCTGTCGGTCATCCCTCCCATGATGTACGACTCGGAGCAGAGGCGGGTGAAGTTCATCAACATGAACGGTCTGATGGACGACCCGATGAAGGTGTACAAAGCTCGGCAGTTCATGAACGTTTGGACGGAACATGAGAGGGAGATCTTCAAGGAGAAGTGAGTCCGTGTTTAATTATTACCCCGGTTTTATTAAGTCCCAACGATGGGAGTTTGGTTTAGATGAGTGACGAATGCATTTGCCCTGCAGGTTCATACAACATCCCAAGAATTTTGGTTTGATTGCCTCGTATCTTGAAAGGAAGGTAAATGTGAAGTTTATTGTCTGAATAAATACCAGCTGGAAGTAATTCATCTAATAACAATTAGAAACCAGTTAAAACAACATGTAAATATGTTTGTTTTCCTTGTTTTAGTGTGTCGCTGACTGTGTGCTGTTTTACTACTTGACCAAAAAGAACCAAAACTACAAGGCGTTGGTCAGGAGAAACTATGGGAGGAGGAGAGGACGGAACCAGGTAAGTCCAATATTTAAGAAGATTTAAGAGGACCTTACAATACTGATATATATTTTTTTCTACTAATGCTCTCATGGCAGAGCAAAAGCAGTCAGTGGCTGATCTTCAGAACTTAATTAAGGTGGAAAAGATCAGTTTCACATGTGTTGGCTGATTGCCCAAAATTAAAGGGGAACTGTTATATACTGTATTTTTCCAGGCACATAGTGCCATTTTAAAACACAATCAAGTAACTACATTACCTTAATTTGTTACAAAAATACTACGTATGCCAATTGTGACTTACATCATTTAATTTAAATGCCTTGAAATGGGGTCTCTGTCTCTTTAAAAGCTCCAGCTCTTTCTGAAATTCCACCTAGAGGAAGTCATCACGTCACTCCTCTATTAACCTTTCAACGTTTTTACAAATGTTATGTAGAGAAGTCGCTCATGTAATGAGCTCAGTAGATGTGCAGCTTCACCAAGTGTCTGCTAATTGTGGCTGGCTAGTCTGAAGGAGCTGACTGGGGAAGTGAGGTGGAAGCTCAAAAACTGCATCTCTGAGAAGGAGTCGCGCCTCGAAGGCGAAGCTAGCTCCAAGCTAAATGGTTGCCACGGCAGATTAAAAGATTTCTCAAACATGCATGAAAGAATCACGGCATCATTTCAGGTATTCTTTTGATGAGGGAATAACATTATTATTTTACACAATACTGTCCCTGTAAGGAAATATTTATCAAATTACAAACATTAAAAAATAATCCAAGCTGCTGTTTTGGGATGAGGTCATGGATTTCCTGAAGAGTTTAGGGAATTCCTCAACCTAAACCTGAACAATATTTCCTATAGTAATATTGCAATAATAGATTGTGAGGTCTTAATTTTTGCATGCTTTATTCTGACTCTAAGCTTGGTAATTAGTTCCTGATCTCCACTGTCTGTATCTAAGTCTGACAACCCCAAAGGTGGAAGTTATGTAAATGCTGAAAATGTGTTGAAAGTTTGAACTTGGCTTTGTGTTGCATTATGATGGGAACCTTATAATGCAAGGACAGAAATGAAAATTTGGTAAATGCTATTTTGTTAGTTTGGTTACTAGTGTTCTTGGATGTTGTTTGGTGATCAGCCTGATTAATCTAGAGGATGTTCTGTTAGTATTTATCTCACTGGAGTGTCTCCACAGTATTCTGCAAACATTCGTTTTCAATCACTGAAAAACGTCATTCATTCATTCAGTCTTGTTCATTCTTCATCCTGTTTAGGGTAGAGTAACCTCCAGCTTGAACTGATTCAGAGAAAATATTGCAATCCAGGCTAAGGACAGGTCTCATCCTTTCTGGGCTGTTTCCCTTTGCTTCCTGTGCCACAAGCCCTTGTAGAGAACATTGTGTCCAGTACATCTGCTGTGCAACAGAGCTGTGTGGTTGTAGAGCACGTTTTTACATAAGAGGAGGTGGCGAACTAAACTTTTCAGAATTCCTATTGAGTACAAGAATATTTTTCATATTCAAGTGGCTGGATGAGTTTCTTCAGTGTTTAACGTTTGCAGTTAGGACACCAGTGTTACAGGGAAACTGTGGTGAAGATGGAGGGAAAAGTTTGTTTACTTTACATGTATAGATGGGATATTTGTTTGTTGGAGGTTGTAATTTAAGGAATTGTTTATTAAGGCTGATTTCCAAGGTCCAGCAACTGAGTGAGCAGAGTGAGTCGATAGTGGGATAGGAGCAGCAGCAAAGAGCAGTGGAATGTAGGGCAAGTGAGTGAAACTGAGTGGAAAAAAAAAAAAAAAACCTCAGTGAGACCGAGTCAGCGTTGGCAGCCTGTCTGCTGATTGTGTGCTCTTTCTTTTCTTTTTTTTTTTTTCTCATTTTCCATTTACTTTTATTTCTTTGGAGTATGTGAGAGCTCCACCCCCTCCGTGAAAATCCCGACTTGGTATCGTCCGACCAGCTGACAGGCCCAAAAAACCCCTCCCTGTGCTGCTGTGAGTGCCAATCAAAAAAGAGTGCTCAGCAGGGATTACCTTGAGTGACCCCGCGTAGATTAGTGCGTACATGTGAGATGGACGATTCTTTGGGCGGCTTAAGCGGCCTGATGACACGCTTTCCTGGAATATGTGCGGCCGTGCTGCGGCCCAGCAGCCCTTCTAAGGAGCTCTGCGATGGTGCCGTCCTGCCCCTCCACTGCTACCAGTCCCATGGAGGCACTGGAGGCTAAATTCCCACTTGGAACACGAGTTAGCTCTGGCGCTCGGCGGAGGAAAGGGCTTTTTGTTGCCAGCAAATGAGTCTGCAGGTATGTCTCTAACTTTTAAACCCAAAGCCTTTTACTTTTTGGTCAGGTTGCTCTGGCTGCCATCTGTGTCTCTCTGCGTTCTGGCTGGCTGGCTAGTTTCCTAACCTAGATATTTATTTTAGGCCTGTAGGCAGTTGAACACAGCTATTTTAGGCTAGGTTTTCTGGGACATGTGAAGGCAGGGTCTTTATTTACCACTCAAATCAAACCTCTGCGGCCATATACATGTATTTATGTTGTGGGATAGGCGTTATTTCCCATTTTCAAAAAAATCCCGAGGCTCTTAACTTTCCTTTTATACTTTTCTGGAAGGTTTCATAAGCGAGTATGGGTCAAAAAAGCAGATTCTTTTTTGTATGAGCAAATTTGAGCAAAATTAGCCACTTGTTTGGTATTTCAAATTGATACTGCTTGAGAGGCCAGGACAGATTGTTTTTTAAGATTTTGTATTTGTCATAAAATTTCACGTTTTATTCCCTTGTTAGGTGTGAGGGCTCACCAAAACCTCTGCAGGTCTGCTGTGGATCCTCTCGCTCTTCTAAGCTGTGATGATTTGAATCCGTGGATCTGGCTAATTTGTCCACATCTGAGTGTCGTTCCATTGGATTAGGATCTACCAAATTTAGAGACTCAATCAACACCTCAGGCTTAAGTTTCTCAAAGCAGACCAGTTTGCGCGACATTGCACTTTACCTTGCTTAGAGATGCCACTGTGTTTAGGGAACGCTGAGAGGGGTGCAGTTGCAGGAACATGAAGCATCACCAAAAACACTGGGACCAATTACTTAAATGGAGATGTCTGTGGCACATGGAAGAAATTATGGAAGCGCGCACAGGCTTTTACTTTTTAAAGGTTTTCTTTTATGTGGTGGTTTGTTCAACTCTAAAGCATTTTCAAAACTGAGGTTTCTTTTTATGTTGAAAATTAGATTCTTAGTTTGAGTTCATTAAAGATTGAAGGGGGAAAACACTTTTTTTAATTTTTAAATATCATTTTGTTTTTGGCTCTGGTGGGCTTTATTTACAGTAATCTGAAAGGTTGAGGGCTAAGAAAAGGGGAAAAAGACATGTGGCAAAGAAACCAAGGACGAGGTTTGAACTCGGGTTGGCTGCGACGAGGTCTGTAGCCTCTCTATGCTGGCTGCTTTATCCACTTTTTAACATCCTGCAAAACCAAGACGTTCTGCTGAACTGCAGCAGTTTGTTTCATTTGTGATACAGAAAATGTTGACCTCTAGCTATTGACATGTTGCATTTTTTTCATTCACACATAACGATCGAAGGGTTAATAAATATGGTTATAATAGAATTTAAGTATAAGAACTGGAATTTGAGAAGTAATAAAACTGATTTAATTTGGCCCTATTTGAAGTGCTTATATGGAAACTAATAACTACAGTTAGCGATTAATTGATTACTAAAGTAGTTGATAAGTATTTCACGATTAATCACAATAAAGCCGATTAATCGTTTCAGCCCTAACTGAGAGCAGTGGGAAAGGGTCAGCATGGGATTCCTGTGTCATATGCTGTAAATTGAATTAAACCATATCGTCTAACCAGCTTTTTTGTTCATGTCAGTATACACTTTCTAAGAAATCGGAGTTACTGTAATTCAGGGGTTGGCGTTCTTTTCCTGTGTGCATCGAGTCTTCACTGCCCGTACTCTGTTGTTAGTTCAGCGGTTTCGTTTTATTAGGTCCTGACCACTGCACACCACGAAGATCACTCAAGAGCTCTTGCTGAGGTCATACTTGCTGCAATATTTCTATTTGTCGGTTTTTTTCACGTCAGCGTTAAAAAATGTTTTTTTGTTACCTAAGATGTCCTGCTTGATGCTGGGGGTTGCCCCAAAGGCTGAGTTCTGTGTTGTGATCCCTCTGCAGGGTTTTAAGATGCAGTCGGTGCTTTGAATGCATGCAAAGCTGTTGTGCAGCATACTCGACATGTTTCTATTTACTGATCAGCATATTTTTCAGATCAGCTCGACTCTAGAAGAGCCCTAGGTCGTTTGCAGTCATAGTCCTGCATCACACTGCTTCCACAATCACCCTGTACAGTTCATTTTATTATTGGTTAGGTGCATAAAATTAATGAGTCGAATTCCATCCCCTGTTCCATGTTGGGCACTTTCAGGTAATTGCAAGACGTAGCTAACCTCTGCGTGGAACCAAAGGATGAAAGAGCTATGGTGTTCGTAAAAGTATAAAAGATCAGTGCAGGCTAAGAAATTGCAAGTATTTGCATGTTGTTTTGTTGAGTCATTACCAGGTTATTGTTTTCAGAATATAAACAAGACCAAAACGTACACAAAAAACAAAACTTAATGGTGGCAGTCATTAAAATTTTTTTAATTGTGTTTTTGTTTAAGCTCTTACATCGTTGTAGATTCATGGGCCCGATGGCTTCTCATGTTATTGGCAGATCAAACTGTCACAGTGCACAAACCCACATCATTTCCTCAGTCTCATTCTCTGCACTAAATATGAATCTTTATTCTTTTCTATATATTGAAGAAAAATTATAATACAAACCGTTTTATTTTCAGCTGTGTCACCCTAAATGTTGAATTTTATCATCTTAATCTATACTGAAAGTATATATTGATGAGGGACAATAACAATAAACTCAATGCATTTGTGGGTGGAATAAAATAATCCCCAATATCTTCACTTTTCTTAAATGGGTTAAAGCATCTTGGTAAATGTTTTGCAGATGGCTGGTATTTGTGTAAGTTCTTTTCTGAAAAACAAAACAAAACCAAAATGTTATTGGAAAAACACCAGAAGATTAGAGGCTTCTCTGCTTCAAAACGCTTCTTTCCAAGTCTATAAAACCAGGGCATGCCTCGCTCTTTGATGCTCTAAGATTCAAATTAGACATTAAGGCAAATGAATGTGTTATTTTTCCACAGTAAGATGGATGAATCTTTCTTAATAGCAGCTTATATTCACACTGCATCAAATGTCTTTGCCTGCCATCCACTACTTTCCCCCATAACTCTGTCGACCAATGTGCTGAACCCAGCAGAGACCACCGCACACACGTCTTTTAGGCTCTTAAAAGACTTTGAATGTCACTTTTACGCTATGGGATTGCTTAAGGGCAAAAATGTTTTTTGTGACCATGTTTTTCATTTGTCTGATGGTTTTTGCTCGTTTATAACTCTCCTGTGTAAAGCTCTCAGCTACCATGGTAACAGACAGTGACTGTGGAGTTTGAAAATGTTCTTTTCTATGAATGCATGCCCTTTAACCCTTTTATTCAGCAAAGAACTTAAGTTGTGATGATGGAATTTTAAATCATTATCACTAATACACTGTTCGCCACCCCCGCACATCTCTCACAATGCATTGCATAACCTGTTTGAAAGATTGGCCTCAATATTTGCACGATCTATGTACTAAAACCTTAAATACAAACTGTAAAACTTTTATGGTAGGGATGAAATTACAATATTGAAATAATCATCGACTAAATTGGAAATTGATTTATTGTTAACTGGAGAAAAAACTCATAAAAGACCATTTGTTGAAAAAGCAACATAAGTCAGAGCACTAATTAAGCCAAAACTGTGCAAAAAAAATATAACATTTTGCATTTAAGATAAAACCCTTTTATATCTGTTAATGGGTTTTACCCCAAACCCAAAAACCCAAAATGGCATAGTTTTAGATTTTTTTCAAATTTACTAAAGGAAGTGCCATTTTAGTAGATAAAATGTTTATTTTATAAAAATAAAAACAAAGTAATTGACTTATTGTTTACTTCCATGTTTTAATGTATTTCTAATATTTTGCAAAAAAAAGTTGAAGTAGTGAAATTAAAAATCTGCAGAATGTGCCAATATTTTATGCGATTAACCATAAAAATAATCGATTACTAAAATAATTGTTCATTGTAACCCGAGTTTGATTCATTTCAGAATATTTGTATCATAATAAGAGAAAAAAAATATACATGAACAGAATTCACTTAGTAACATTGAAGACTTTTTTTGTTTTTTTTTTCCATTTCATTTTTCTACAGTCTTCTCCCTTGGCGCAAGATTGAACAGCTTTTCTGGTGGCCTGAATGCCGTGGTAGGAAGTTGAAGGTTGTCATATGCAAACTTAAAACAGAACCAGTGAATCAGCAGAAAGAGGGCAGAAATTAAGTCTCTTAAAATATTCCGGACAGGTGGGGCGACTGTTTTGTCTCAAAACACAGAGGAACCGCAGAACCACAGGCACCTCACTGAGTTTTCGAGGAGATCCTCGGAGAGGCTCTACAGAGATGTTCGGTTGATTCAGTGTGGGAAAAGAGCTGGGAATGCCACGGTTCTAGCGCCAAAGCAAATATATAAGCACTCGCTAACCCAGCTAGTGCAGCTTGTCAGTGCCGACCATGTGCAATGAGAATATCCCCAAGAACCCGAATGAACTTCTTAGTTCATTCGGAAAAGATAATATGAGTATTGTTGTCTACCACATTTCATAGGCGAGGATTAACCCGAGGAAATTTTCTTGGCCGTATGCAGCGTGAGAGAGAATTTGCTTTAAAAGCTGTAGATAAGAAAATCACTAGGTAATACCAAATTTGTAAGGAAGTGTTTTTTGTGAAAATATATTTGGTAGTAGAGATATTGGTCATTATATGTTTAAGGTGAGTTGCTTAAAAAGTTAATGTAACTCTTCTGTCAGTAATAACGTCAGTTCACAAGTCTGCACTCGGTTTCCATGGTGCGCATCCAACCAATCGCTTTGTCGTCCAGACTCCCAGCAAACGGTGTTCTCTATAGGCCTGTCACAATAACAAATATTGCTGTATGATAAATTACCTCAGTAATTACTGTAATAAACTATTGTTATTTTGAGAGCATTTTCAAGTTTCATTTATTAATTGATTAGTTTATTAATAACT
This sequence comes from Poeciliopsis turrubarensis, assembly GCA_010277015.1. Taxonomy (NCBI): domain Eukaryota; kingdom Metazoa; phylum Chordata; class Actinopteri; order Cyprinodontiformes; family Poeciliidae; genus Poeciliopsis; species Poeciliopsis turrubarensis. The sequence continues at coordinate 2,374,453 of VMRN01000011.1, forward strand.
TAATGCGATGGAACTAGTTCCGTGTTTTCGCACTTGGCCAGTTCCGCTCGACAGTCAGCCACGTCGTAGCGAGTAGAACCAAAAATAAATGTAGCTTTCACTGCAGCAGATTTTCTCATGGCCATTCTTCGGGGGGAGAGGGGAAGAACTCAGTGAATTGGTAACTACTATTAAGGTTGTGTGTTGCTTCTCATTATTTAATAAATCAAAGACACTGCAGAATTTACTGCATCACGAGGCAGCTGGAGACCCGCCACTCTCAGACATGCACAGCTCTCTTTTAATATAGCAACATCTTAACCTGCATGGTTCACCGAGCAGCCCGAAGCCTTTCCTCTACATTATGCAACAACTGTCTGACTAGGCCGGATCTAGTAACATATTTATAACATGGAAAAAATTAAAGGAGCTGTCTCATTAGGAAGAAGTAGTGGGTTACTCTTGTTTCTTGTCAGCTAAACACAAATTGTTCAAGTGGCCTTAGGAGCAAAGTTATTTCGAGCACCTTGTTTTTAAAGCATCTGAGCCAAACAAACAGGAGCAAACTCTTTAAAAAAGTAGCCTGTACCTGAATCTCTTAACCAATTCCAATTTACCTAACAACAGTACACTCTGCTAATTGGATTTTAATGTTGCTTTTGTCAATAAAAAAGTAGCTCAGACAGACTTATCTTCAAAATAAACCATGGTCTATCCCTGAAAGAGGTTGCAGAGAATGACCCAACTCCTCTTTCATTTCTATGCAGAAGTTGTGCCCACTGTTGTTTTCTGCATATTAAAAAATATCTTTATCACAATAGAAAGAGCAAAGAATCACAGAGGAGATATTAGAAAAGAGATTAGCAGAAGGTCTTCTCAGTTAAAGAGGTACAAGATGATGAGAAAAAGAGAAGGAAAACAAAGGTTAGATGCAGCAATTTCAAATAGTTTGGTGAAAAGGAAGCTTAAAAAATTTTTGCAACGATGACCGCAACTTTTTTTTCTCAAGGGCTACAAGATCTGTAATTTTAGGCTGCAACAATAAAATACAAAAAAAACAAAACATTGCAACACGTTCGAGAGACTGTAATATATCCAGCCGTTCTGTTATCTCATCAACGTCTTTCTCCCTCTTGAGCCCTCAGAGCTTCAATGACATGCAGACATTTTTTTTACGTGTTGTTTTTTTTTTTTTTAAGTAGCTTCCTGCAACCATTTTCTTCCTCTGACTTAATTTTAAACACATCACTGATGCTGAACAATCTTTGAGTCCTAGAGCCTCCACCGAAAAGTGTTGGTTTTTTGACCCAGTTGCACTAACATTGTACTTTTCATCGATTGGGAAAATGAGTGGATTGGTTTAGTTTCTGAATAGCTGCTCAGAGAGTCAGATAAGCAGAAATGTCTCTGATAAAAGTGGATAGCTGGATTCTTGGTGTGTCATTATCGATCACATAGCTGAGTTAACTTGTGTAATCCTGTTTTAGATGGGTGGGATCATCCCTGATACTTTTCCCCCACTTTTTGTACCTCTTCCAAAAAGAAATTACCCCTATCTAGCTTCTCTCTTTACCTCATTTCATATCTTTCTTCCCCAACCGTTGAGTGAAGCACATTCCTTGGCCCCATCTGGTACCAGCATGGGATGTTTGGCTTGGCATAGCCTGACTTGTTCCAGCACAGCGCTTTCATGAAACAGTCAGGAGGAAGCATTCTGTGGTGTACCGCGCCAGCACTGATGATCAGGAATGTTATGTCCTCAGTCACTCCATCAGCCCAGTTGGTAAAATTCATGCACTATGTATCCGTTTATCACTTTATAGATGGTGAAACTCAAATGACGAGGGAAGTAAAGTTTTGTTTGACAAGAAGCCAGGGTTTTATTAAAAGTGTCAAATTCAAAATCATTATAAGTGTCGATCCTGTATCACTGTGCATTTTAAAAACAAGCATCTTTGTATGGTTTAGTCCTGCATCTTCCATCTTAAAGGTTTTTAAATATTGCGCATTGTCAAAGTTAAAAACCATCACAAAATCCTTGATCTAACTGGCACAAGCTTGTTGCAACAATCAGGAAATCAATTAATCTCACCATAAATGAAATCAAGCTCGATAATTTCCATTTACATAAATGTAAATTTATGTAAATGGAAATTAAATTCATGTTTCTACCTTAGACTGAATGAAAAAAACTTCAGCATGATTCTTTGGTCTCAACTAGTCCCTTTCTTGGAGGGCAATTTTGTTTACAGAGACTTCCATATCCATTTTATTTGTTTGTTTCTTTTTTGTTGTTGTGTGCTCACTTTGGGTATTTAAAATGTTTTTAAAATATATTTTTCCCCCAGACTCATTTCCCCCCCAAATGTTTTTTTTTTGTCTGCAGCAAATAACACGTCCCTCACAAGAAGACAAGTCGGAAGACAAGAACGAAGAGGACAAAGCTGAGAAGTCTGAGAAAAAAGAGGACGAGGAAAAGAAGGACGAGGAAGAGAAAGATGAAAAGGAGGATTCCCGGTGAGTTAAATAAGATGGCTAATGTTTCTTGAGGCGCCATAGTTAAAGGTCCCCCATTTGTGCTTCTACTACATTTTAAAACGCATCACTAATACTGAAATAGCAAACTTTTCCTCTCTTTGTAACAACTCCCATACTGAAGGGTGTTGCGATTAGCAATATCTGCTATCTGATCAGGTGCAGTGCATTTACTACAAAAGAAACGCATTGTATTTAATTTTGATTTTAATTTTTTTTAAGCTGAAATTTGCGGATGTACCGATATGAAAATTTGGGCCAATATTAATATTGTTATGACCGATATTTACTGATATTGCATATATTTCTCTACTCTTTCGACACTGAAAAAACAACCACACCGCTGCAGCTGAACTCCCATATTGCTGCTCTGCTTCTCTATCACCCTCGCCTTTCCAGAAACAAGATGGAATTAAATATTGGTCCAGATTTACTTATCGGACCACTAACAATATTTTTTTTAAATCACAAACATCAACAATACTGACAGTTGTTAATTTTATATCACCGGCCATTTAAATCTCACCATAGCGACCAGGTGCCATGGTTTTCTTCAGCCCGGCTCATCTCAGGGTCAGTCCAGGTGTGGCTGTAATGTCAGACAGCTTTGTTAAACATTACCGTTCCTGACTTACCTTGAGTTCATCTGTTCTAAATCGTTTTCAGTGAAGAAATAATCCAGTGTGTCACTGATCAGCTATTTCTTTTCAGCTTTTTAAATGAAAAACTCTGCATTTCACTTCAGCCTTCAGTTTGTCACTGAAATCAAGTTCGATAATTTCCATTTACATGAGACTAGAAAGTAAAGTATAGGAACTCTCAATCCAGCTTGCAGACTGACGACAAAGAATAAAAAAAATTCTATGTTCTAACAAGCCAGCAGGTGTCTGACATGTTGACGTGTCTGTTTAGTATTTTCTATCAACAAGTTTTAATATACAAGTTTTTCGCTGCGGACTTTTTTCAGTCAACGGCGAAAAAAGCAGACTACAAGAAGAGCCTGTTATTGCTGCGTCATCAGGGAATAGATATTTGCTGCAGCAGCAGCAGCTAAAAGCTGTGTTTATCCCCCTGTCCAAAAACCACAGGGAGATTGGCAAGGACAAAGACAAGTGTGACGGTGGGGAGGACGAGGACGGAAAGGAGCAAAACACGCCGCGTGGCAGGAAGACTGCCAACAGCCAGGGCCGCCGCAATAGAAGGATCACCACACGCTCCATGGCCAATGAGGCTGCGTCCGTCGCAGCCGAGGACACGCCTCCTCCCGCCTCCGAGCCCGCCCTCCCAGATCCTCCACAACTCCCTAAATCTGATCAAGCGCAGAAGGGAATGAAGGAGCCTGCAAAATCCCTCACTCCGGTAGCAGCAGATGCTAATAAAGGTGAAAACTCTCACTTTACCCGCTAAAAAAACAAAAACATTTGTGCTTCCGGCTCACACTGCAGTCTGTTGGATGCTTTTACAAATCAGGTTTATTTTGCATGATTCCTGATCTGAATATTAGTCGTTTTAGATTAGCAATTCTACAAGCCATGGAGAAGACAGAAAACATGTGGAAGAAGATGGTCTTATCTCTGTGAGACTAACACTGCCCAACTCTGTTAACATATAATCACCATCGTGAAATAGTGGTGGCAGCATCCTGGTGCGAAGCTATGCCCAGGGAAATTGGTCAGAGTTAATGGAAAGATAGTTAAATATTGCAACCAGCCTGAGGAAGTTTGGTTCAGAAATATTTTATTTTCATTGAAGGGGGAATTAAATGTTGTTCCAACTCATGCCACTGACGCTGTAGGCCGGGAGAATCTGCACTAGCAGTCAGTCTTACAGTGAATCTGAAGAAGCCTCTGACTGAAGACTTTCATGTTTCTCACAACATGCTGACAGTTCAATTTCCAGACATTTGTGTTGAGACAATGTTCCATAGTAACATGTTCTGGATGACACTTATGTTGTTAACTCTGCAAATACAACTCATTTCCTTTTGCCGCTCCTCTTTAAATCTCTGTATGTTTAGAGATGACGAAGGTCGATGGGTGAGATTGAACTTTTTCCTCCGATTTTCACATCTATGGATCCTTCTTTCCAACTCCTCTGGTTTTTGAAGTTGTAGTTCAGGTATTATTTGAGATGCTAATCAGCAGCTCCCAGATTCAAAAAGAAAACTTTGTTGCTATGGTTGCAGATCATAGCATCTGTCCCAAAGTAATACAATTGAAAGCGAAAACCCTTCCAGATGCACAGCATTCATAATGAGATTGCCAACATGCAGTGTCTCAAGCAAAAAACACAAAACAGATTTGCTCGTCTGCAAAACGAGCAAATCTGAACTAACAAAGCAGAGCTTATTTGACAATGAGCGGCGCATATAAAGCAGAAACTCCAGAAGATACAGGTGGAGGCCTCAGCAATCACCTGGATCAATGACTTCCTGACAGACACAGCACAGTTTATGAGACTGAAGAATTGTGTGTCCAAACAGGAAGTCAGCAGCCCAGGAGTTCCTCAAAGGACTGTACTCTATTTTCTCTCTGCACACCTCCAACTTCTAGCACAAGTCATCAGCAGAAATACTCAAATGACTGCAGTCGCCAGCTAAAGTCCAGACCTAAAGCCAATTAATAATTAATAACCAAAACTTAAACATTTATATTCGTAGTTTCTCCTCTTTCTGACTTGAGCTTGAGCTCTTTTGCACAGAAGAACAAAGAAAATGTTCTTCCTGTAGATATAAAAAGCTTACTAGCAGCCTCAATTCCAAAAAATAGAACGTTATACAAAATATTTCTTCCCTGCAATACAAATGGGTGCCTGTTTTTATTGACGTGTCGCAACAAAATCCCTTACATAATTGATTTCAACAAAAGTATTCAGAACTTGACAAAATCTGAAGAAAATTTCAGGGAGATATTTATGATGCAACAGATTGTATTTGCTCGCTCTGTTGTAACCGTTTCTATTTCTTAGAACTATGTTGCCTTGGTTTTAAAGTGTAGCTGTGGGTCAGTGTTGCCTAGTTGAAGGCTTGCCAGGCAAGTTAAACAAGCTGCCAATTCAGTGGTGGGGGAGAACGACGGTGGTGTGAGTTTATGTTGACGGTCTGCATTTCCATCGCACTCATCTTCGTTCACAAGGTGGGCGAATGGGTGGGTGGTGGGACTGTTGACCTCCTCCTAATCTCAAGGGGACATCTGCAGCTATTTTGGTCCAAATGTTTACACGTCCTCATTGGAGCGCCCTGGAATAGAGCGGGCTAGAGTTCCCTTGTTCCCCTCTGCTCTCACCGTCCACTTCTGTGAATTTTAGCTTGAACTGTGCAGCCAAGGAGAGCAAAGGAGGAGTGTGTGTCGAACACCCAGCGTCACAGTCAGAGCGGTGGGAGGGTTCGGGTCCCGACGGCTCGATTTGCCCGTTCGTCTCCATCCAAGGCCATTTCCCAAAGAGGAAGGCCAGCAGCTCTCGGTTCCTCCAGCGTCTGACGCTGTGTCAGCTGACCAGGGCGGCCCCTCCCCTCCCCTCCCCTCCCCTCCCCTCCCCTGTGGATACGAGAGGACGAGAGAGAGAGACAGAGAGGGAGAGGGAGTGGGAGAGGGAGTGGGAGGGTGAAAGGAGGCGAGTAAGTGAGGGAGCAGGTCTCAGCAGTCCTGAATGTAAACAGATTATTAGATTAGTGGCCATGAGAAGAAGGTGGCTGAAGAGAATACAGTCTCTCTCTCTTTTTCTCTCTCGCTGTCTGTTCATCTCCCTCACTCTTTCACTTTCTGTCGTTTTTTTTCCCCCCCTCCTTCTCTCCGGGAGTGCTAATGGATTTGCATCTCGTCCTTTTGTGATTTAGCTGGCGCTGGTGAAAGCGGAGAAACTTCTCGCTGGACCGAGGAGGAGATGGAGGTCGCCAAAAAAGGTAATGTTTGATTCATTTCTCCCCTTTCTTTGCTATCCCTTCCCTTCTGCAGCCGCTCACTTGGCGGCAGGTCTTCAGCTGTTTATGGTCAACTCTGTAGTTCTTATGAATAATAGATATTTCATCTGTTTCTTGGATGCACTTTACTTTCTATCAGGAATTTTCTTTTCTTTTTTTCCTCTTTTTTTTTTTGTTTGACTCGCTTCTCAGAAGTGATCAATCATTGAAGGGGCAACAGAGCATTACATTTAGATCAACTAACATTTACTTAGTGCTTAATTTCTGCATAAAGTCCTGGATATTCACAGTTTTATAAGTTTTATACAGTTTTATAAGAAAGCGCAAACTAACGTTTGATAAAAATTTGGTAGTTGACACCAAATATTTCAAGATTACAAAAAGACGCATGCACATTTTTTTCTCACTGCCTGAAGTTAAATCACAACAAACTTGTCTTTTGTTTTTGTTTTTTTATTTTTAGGTCAGTTAAGATTTCCAAAATTCTGTCTATTTGCTAAACGACGGAAAACTTGCCGAGAATTCTTTTTTGAGATTCTTTTTTGTAACTTTCTCAGACCAGACAGGTTTATGAACTGGGTGAGGGAGACAACTCAAAACCTAAAATTCTGCTGTACTTTAGTTTACATTGTCCTTCTAAGTCTAATATCTTGTGTGGAATACTATGACAAGACAGTGTTAACAATAATAGTGTTATATAATGTTGAACGGAAACTTTTTTTTTTTTAGTTCGTATTTGAAAACATGTTGAAAATGCTTGATTTTTACTGTGGGAAAATCGTATGAACTCTTTTTCTTGGTACTTAGAGCAGATTTCTATTTATTTATTATTGTTGCCAATTATTATTTAGTTTTAGTTTTTATTATTAGTTATCCTCTGTGTTTTGTGATAAAAGTATTTTTGAATTGAATTTCTAAATCCTGGTGGCTTTTAGGCTGGGAGTGAATAAAGGGATTAATGCAGATTAATTAAAACGTTCTTGGCTCGATAGATATCCCCCCCCCTTTTGCAAAAATGCATCTCGCTTTATATCTTCTCAGGCATTCAGATCTGTCTGCTGGATTAGTGTAGCCAGTCATATGACAAGACCTGGTTCAGAAATGGTTTTTTAAGCTTCCACTCATGGCTGCTCAGAAAATCAGGACAGTTTCCTCTCTTGGTTAGAGAACGTAGTAATGCGAGATAAGATATTTTACCTTGCGTTGTTTTATATTAAAACAAGTCTTGGAGTGATTTTGTGAGGAGAACGTTTAAGAAATGTTGTGTACCAGGACAGGCAGTGGATGGAAATGTGCTCTTGCTTTTGTCTGTGGCAGGTTTCTTACAAATTAAAATTAAACATATTAGTTACATCTTTCACCTTTTTTTTGTTTTTTCTTTTTTTGTTTTTATTTTAATTTGAGAGTTAACAGGACCGCAAACTTTCAGTGATTCCTACTCAAAAGCAGACATGTGTGCACCTATGCATGAAACATTTTATGAAAGAGAGCCCCATGTCCTGTTTGTATTGCTGAGGAGAGACGCATGTTTTTCTGGGCCTGAATAATTGAAAACTAACCTAAAACACGTGAGGATATTGTTTGTCACTGTAGGTTGTGGACCTACAGTGAGTTCAAAATCACTTTTCTGCAGAAGTCAGACATTTACGTCCACAGTTTTGGTTTATGGTGGGTTAAAAAAAAAAACAAGTTAAAAAACTGCTAAATTAATTCAGAATTTTTATTAAAAAGTCGCATTTTTAGGGGCAACTTCACAGCTACCTTTTTCTACCTTCAATGAGATTGTTACAATTGGTGATCAGGTTGAGCTACCAGATGGAAGTTTTTGTCTTGAACATGAAAAAAAGCTGTCTTGTTGAAGAGAATAGTAATATTTAGACATGCAGGACATTTTGTGAAAGAACCATCAAGTATTTGAATGTTTCTTGAAGACTGCGCACATTACATCTAGGGCTGAAACAATTCCTCAAGTGATTCGAGTCCCTCGATTATTACAATTTCTTGAGGAAATTGATCTGCCTCGAAGCTTCGTTAAATTATATTTTATTATTTAGCGCACCGTGTTCTGGCCGGGTTATTACTTGCGTTGCACAGAGCTCATTCCATCATCTAACTGGAACAGTTTTGGTGTTTTGTGATAATTTGTTAAGCTGCCAGTATCTTTCATCTAAGTAGGGCTGGCAGGGAGAGCTGGTAACCATGGGTTACAGATTTTCAAAGACAGACACCCTAATGTCAAAGGTAAATGGCCATCTGCCAAGTTCACTGCAGCTTGCTGAGCAGTCTCTAAAGTTTGTCGAGCTCAGAGCTGATTAGATACTGAGTTGACTGACATAGTGATAGGATTTTAACACTTATTTTAGGTCTGACTTTCAGAGTAACAAAACACCATTGATGTTTTTACAGTTGCGTTTAAATTAAATAGCATGAAAAGATAGTAAAGAAATTTCCATATAAGAAAAAAAATTACTTTACCGCTATGAGTCATTTAAAATTATTGAAACGGTGTCCCAGTCAGATACTGCCATAAACTTAATACCATGGATATGCTTTAATGGCTTTAATAGATTAAAAACTTCTGTTTCTGAACATATATATGACTGGATATATGTGTACAGGGTGGGCCATAAGTTTCCATACATAGAAAAAAATAAACATTTTATATTGGACAACCGTTTTATTTTTGCTGCACGTCTTGGACCACTTCATGATTGATCTGCAACATTTCCAGTTTTCTGAAACTTGCAAATAAGTTTTGCCACAGTGTTTTGTGAGATCCTCGTTCCACGTTTTCTGTTAAAGTTTTGTGCAACCATGCAACTGCTTCCTGATCCAGCCGTATAATTTTAATTCTTTGCTTTTTTTTGTCAAACACATGGGTATCTGAAATATAAAAGAAATATACATTTCACATTCTCCTATTAATGGAAACTTACGGCCCACCCTGTAGACCCTGCAAACTCCTAACTTGTTTTTATGTGTGGCAGTTTGCTAAAGTGTTAGGCTAACATTAGCATGCTTGCTCTCTGTTTTTAGGCGACTTGTCAGTCATTTATTTTATAATGTTTCCAGTTAATTGTGTGCAGACACAACTTCTGCTTTTTAAACTTAGTGGATTTTTAAAAATAAATTTGCCATTCAAATTGTAACTACAGTAGACCAACAGACATTGGGAGTTGAGTTTACTCCAAGAAAAAGAAATGATAATAATAATCAGAACGTCACTAATATAGAGCATATTGTTGCGGTTTTCCCACATCACATCAGTCTTTATGAACCGCATTTCGAATCGTCCTTGTGCTTTCTGTCCCAGGGCTCGTTGAACATGGCAGAAACTGGACAGCCATCGCCAAAATGGTGGGCACCAAAAGCGAGGCGCAGTGCAAGAACTTTTATTTCAATTACAAGAGGCGCCACAATCTGGACAACCTGCTCCAGCAGCACAAGAAGGTAAACTTCCAGCTGTCCGCTTCCTGTCAAGGTTTGCGGTTGTAAGAGCGTGCAACATGTGTGTGCAAGGTGGTAATCTCGGTCTGTTTCCCAGGATACTCGCAGAGCCCGCGCTGATACGTCTCAAGGGGAAGGCCAAGCCACGGCGTCACCTGATGATGACGAGGACAATGCAGATGACAGTGAAGGTCAGACAGAAGAAGCGTGTGTTCTGTTTCACACACACACACACACGCACGCACGCACAGACACACACACACGCACACACACATTTATGTTCCCACACTCTTTCCTTCCTGTTTATCAGAGGTCCAACTCCAAGGGCAATTGGAATAAAAGCTGCACATGTGCACACACATTTGGTTTTGGCTACATCTCCAGTTCCTGTTTTTGGGTTATGCAGCTTGAGTTCAGTCTGTTTAAAGTAATAATATTTTGGGATTTTTTATGAATATAAACAAAACTGAAGTATTTGAAAATAATGAATGTACAATAATTGTTTTTTGGGGGGGGTTTTTGGCAATAACACGGAGTTATTGACCAAGGGATGTATTAAACCTCGATCAGTTGGTCTTGTCAGTTAATACATAATTATGCATTGAACTACCTGTTAATGATGTGCAATTTGCGTTAACAAAAAAAGTTTTTTCGGTGGATGTGTGACCAAAACAAGCTCCAGCATACGGGCCCACACTGTTGCAAATCTGCCCCTGACTGTCACACAAAACTTTTATTTAATTCTGTGATCTAAGGAAGTTGAGGCTACCGCTAACTAGCTGCGCATTTAGCCTTTCATAGCTAGTTTTGTCGCATGTAAATTTGCTGCCATTTAACCCAACAATGTTTGACTTCACCACTGACTCACTTTGACTATAAACCCATTCGATGCTTTGTGTATTCTTCTTATTGTTATTATTATTAAAGGCTTGACACTATTAAGAGTGTGGAGATCCATATGCAGGTTGAGAAACAAACTACTGTCAAGAGCCACAAACAGACGGTAGAAATGTCACAGTTTTGATCTTCTGTTAGGTTTTAAAGCTCCTCAGAAAACAGTCGGATCTTCTGCCCCTAACATTGAGCTAAGAGCAGCATTTGGTCCTTTTTCAAACTCTCAAGTCTGTGATTTTGTGGATTTCAAACATGATGGTCGAGCACCAGTCTTATTGATTGACAACTTTTATTTGAACAAAGTTGTTAGTTTTAAATTTGAGGTGGTGAAACCTGCAGAAACCCTGGGTAGATTGATCAGGTAGACACAGGAATGTGAAAGTGTACTTGCAAACACTAGCATATTGAGTTAAGCTGGAAATGCTGATATCACTATGGCAACAGCTGCAGCAGTGGAGAACTCGCAAGTTGATCATGGCAGGCGGATCTGCATGTTTCATCTCATTTGACCTGCTCTGTATTTGGACAGTTTGTGTTTGGTTTGTGAAAGTGTAAAAATGGTTTGGTTTTTTTCTGTAACGTTTGAAGTCTTTTCTCAACATATTCTTCTTTTTCCTTAGCTGGTGATAACAGTTCTGATACAGAGAGCGCACCTTCACCCTCTCAGCCCGACTCCTCAAAATCAGTCGACTCGAAGAGACCGGAGAGCACGGTAGGCGAAGCTCCAGGCGCAGACCAGGACAAAGGTCAAGCCAGCAATGGAAAGTCTGCAGAGCCTTCATACGGGGAGCTTCGCGTCAAGGAAGAGAAGAGCCCAGAGAGCGAGAGCGGATCTCAGGAAGAAAAAGCCAAGCTTTCTTCCTTCCCTGGTCCCGTGCATCCCAAAACCGAACCTCAGGATGTGGACATGAAGACCGGTGAGGTTCAAGTCAAGGTGGAGCCCGAGATCAAGGAGAAGGGCGAAAAGGGAGAGCCGGGCGAACGGCAGAGGGAGCTCCACTCGGACAATGACTCGAGCGCCACCTGCAGTGCTGACGAAGACGTGGAGGCCGAGCCTGAACGGCAGAGGTGAGCCTCCCAAACATCTTTATTCTTGCAATATAACGGCTCTGTAACACAGTAACCTATTTTATTTGGCTGTCTCTGCAGAATATACAACATGGAAAAACCATCGTTGCTCAACCCTCCAGGATCGGTGCTCATGCCCTCGCCCAAGCAAGCCCAGCTCAACATCCAGCAGCTGCAGCACAGGGCAGCTGCCATCCCTCCTATGGTTAGTTTCGGCCTGATTTATTTACACTGGCAAAGATGAAGGCAGCTGTAACGCAGGGGAAACTTCACTTCTGTCAACTTTCTTATTTTTGAACTAGATGTAGCCAGTCCTCAGCGAACCAGGTGGTCCAAATCAACTGAGATGAAGAAATGGTTTATTAAGCCTTTGTTTAAAAAGTGAACGTAAATGAATTTGTCTAAAATTAAGGCCTTAATATTTCTTATGTTCACTAGAGAACATGCAAGTTGGCCTTGCATGTTCTCTGCAAATATAAGACTGCAGATATAAGACTTGCAGGTCTTATATTTTATCATGGCAGAAGTCAAGCTACTGCCATGACTTTAGAAAACACATTTAGAAAACATGTTTTCTAAATGTGTTTGATCTCTTCAGTCACTGCAGTCTATGACGCAAGGCGGTTAAGAAGCTCCTAATATTTGCTAGCTAGCTAGTTTGTTTGTTATCTCCTTGCTGTCTAGCAAGCAAATAAGCCATTAGCAGCTAGTGTATGGCTTGCTTGTTAGCCACTCCGCTAACTATATGGCCTTGTGCCATTTTTATTATCTGAGAAGCTGCTTTCACAGTTTTGGCCCTTTGGATTTCTTTTGTACACCACTGTTGTGATACAAGTCCTAAATTTTATTCATGATAGTCTTTAAAAGTATCAAATTTGAGTTGGTGAAACATGCATAAACCCCGTACTTTCAATCACTTAACGTGTATCTAATCTGTTATTTTTCTTCTGTCTTGTGTCCCGATTTGATTTCTCCTGCTGCGTTAACCCAGGTGCCCGGGTCTTACGGTCCTGGCGGCATTCCCATCAGCGGTTTAACCATGCTGCAGCACCAGATCAAAGCAGCGCATGATTCGGCTCACCAGGAAGAGAAGCAGCGGCAGGATCAGGGCGACCTGGAGCGGAGACCCCACTTCAACACTCGCAGCCCGTCTGTGCTGGACAGAGACGGTACGAGAAGAGCTGGTCTTTAGTTGCTGTGCACCTGTTGTGTTGCTGAAGGCTTGATTGTTGTTGTGGAGTCTCCTAGGAGACAAATACGGTTTCTGTGCGGTCTGGAAAACTTTTTTTTTTTCTTGGTCTGGTTTGGTGTGGAAAAACAAAACATGGAAAATTATTCTTGATTCCATCTATATGTTTATGTCGTGTCCATCTTCTTCCAATAATCTGTTCTTTCATCAATCTATCGTTTCAACAGTTTGCCCTTACATTCTTTCGTCCACCTTCTGTCAGTCGTTGTCCCATCGTCTCTCCATGTTTGGACTTATTCTATCAGTCATCTCTCTTCCTTTTTATCCATCCCTCTACCCATCTCTTTCTTTTTATGCACCATTTGCATATCCTGTATTTAAAGCCTGACGTCTGTGGAAATATTTTTTGTAAGTTAATGGTAATCTGCTATTTTTAATGTTGTTAATCGAGTCAGGTTAATCATGTACATCTGCCTTGAAAATATGTTGGAACCCCAGAGGGGCAGCAGGTTCTGCCGTCATGCATGTCTGCAGAGAGAATTTCGCAGATCCTGTTTACAACATGACTAAACCGATCTGGAGTCTGTGGCGGCGATCCTCCTGATGCGACTCCGGTTGGGAGCGGAAGGCTTTGTTCTCCTGGGTGGTCAGACGTAGTTTAGTCACGGAGTGCGAGAGAGCCGTGACATCATGTGCTCGACTCTGAAAAGCTTTTAGCACCCCGAAGCCAAAGTGCTGCGAGGAGCGGAGCCGTCGGTGAGCCGCCGAGCTTTGACAGCTACATGGCACAGATGTTTTAGCAGGTGTGTGCCCAGGTGGGAGAGTTGGGTTATTTACACAGGTCCCTCCATTCTGGGTCAGCATTATGGCTATTAGTCTCTCTAATGAGAGACTCTCCCCTGTGGGGCTGAGCGAGGCTTTACCTCAGCCTGACCCCCTTGTCCCCGTTTCCTCCTCTTTCTGAGGGCTTCCAGGTAAAGGAACCGCACGTCTTCACCTTATTTTCCTGGTCGATTCTGTGTCTGTCTGTCTGGCTGCTGTTTTGTCTTTTTCTTTCTGCTGCAAGATGTTTGATCCCACTGTCTTTAAACGTATTTAATCTTTTGTTTGGGACTGCAGCTAACAATTATTTTTAGTAATAGATTATTCTGGCAATTATTCTGATAATTCATTAGATTCTTCAAATTTTTCAATTAACCACTTCTTTAGAAATACATTTAAAGATTCAAATAAATAGTTCTGAAATAAGAAAATTATATTACATAAAATTTTATGTTTTTGTATCCTTGAATACAAGGTATTAAAAATGTGTCTGCAGGTTTTATTAAAATATTGCATATTTAGTTTGTTTTTACTGTAGAACTGTGCATTTTTTCATAGCAAATGAGAAAACATGACGATTGTGGGAGAAGTCTGACCTCCTGTGCTCTAAACAAGTCTTGAATTTCCTCTGTTTAATAAACTCCATACAAGATGCATTTGAACTTCGTTTAACTGGGAACATGAACATATTTACCATCTCTGGCAGGGATAATGACTCCATTCATGACTTTATTCTGTAGGGTTTTGTATGTAGTCTTTGCTTATGTTTCACTTTAAGATGAATAGTTAAATCATCCTCCTGGTAGCACTGGTCACCTCTGTGACCCAAATGACGTGTGAAGGTTATTCTTTCATTGCCGCATGAATATGTGTGGGTTAGCTCTATGAAATCTGTTGCGACTAGCACAGTGTGAAGTAAGACTACCTAAGAATTAAACATAAATGTTTCACCAAAAGAGTCCAACTTGCTAGCAGGAAAATAAAATTTTCTTGATTGAAATTACAATCTTTAGAGCTTCACCAATCTGAAGTTGCGCCAGTTACCAAGCTTTACCACAACAACCCATATAGAGTCTAAAGGTATTCACACTTCACACAGATTTAGGTCTAAACTAATCTTATAAGTTTATCAGCATATTTCCTCTGGGTAGAAATGGTAAAGTTGGAGTTCCCCAGCCAGAATCTGGAGGAGAATCCTAAGGGAGCTAAAGATTAAGGTGATGGTATGGAGGTTTTCCAAACTGAAAAACCTTTGAGTTCCTCTGCAAAGACGGAAACAAACATAAAGCTGGTCAGCAATGATGAGAAGCATTTCATTGCTGCAGTGCCAACAAAGGCTTTTCTTAACTAACCAGTGCTGAAACAATTAATCGGATTAATTGTGGTTAATCAGTTATTTAAATAATGGTCAACTAGTTTAGACTCAAAGGTCATTTGCTGAAAGAGCAACACATTCAGAGAAGTAATTAGGGCAAAACTGTACAAGGAATACAGCTTTGTATTTCTTGTACTAAAACCAGGTAAAGTTTTAGCTTTACCTGGTTGAAATTCTATTAGGAAAAATCTACTGCCCAGTTATTGCATTTTAGTCCTTTAAATATTTATTTTCTTATTTTCAAAAGGAATCAAATTATTTTATACATACTTTTAAGGTATTTATAACGTGAATTAAGCTTAAATGGTATGCTAAAAAAAATCTGCAGAAATTGCCTAGTTTTAAAAATACTATTACTTGAGAAATCGTCAAAATAATAGAATAATATTAGAATGATCTATTACTAAAATAATCATTGATGCAGCTGTACTCGCAGTCTGGCTTTGATAAAATTCTAATAAAAAGTGCTGTTTTTCTTAAATATATATTTTTTTAATGATCCGGTCAGTCTTTCATCTTTCGGTAGACGCCTGTGGGATCTCCAATCAGAAATAACTTCTTGCATTAATGAAAATAAGTTCAAATCTATTTCTGGCAGTGGTACAAAAAATTTTGCCGTTAAGTCTTTGACTCATGAAGTGGCGTCAGAATAACTCCAATGTGATTTAGGCTTTTCTGTGTCAATATTCCCATTTTTCTCGATTTTGTTTCTGTTCGTCATGATGTTCTCTCTGCAGCTGCTAACAGCCTGTTCGTTACGAACCGGCTCCCCAGAGCAGGGCTTTATAAATTTATATAGTGGGGCTTGTTTTCTCATCCATCCCCTTTTGAACTGACAGGATTATGATGTCTGTGAATGTCGGAGGAACTCTTCCAGCCATTTGCATTTTTTATTTTGCAGAGAGCAGAACACGAGGTGCTCTCCCCTGCAGCGAGGCCGCTCGGTCTGCGCCGCTGTGGATCTGTGGTTTGTTATGAACTATTCTGTCTGCTCCGCTTTCCCAGGGTGCATTAAAGCAGACAGGGAGCATGGACCAAAGTTACCTCTGTCTGAAGAGAGGCCATTAAACTTCAAGGCTTACCTCACCACTCAAGAGTGCTATCAGACAGACTCTGAATGATTGATCCTGTGGGCTTTGAGGGGAAATGAGGGCTTTTGGAGCGAAGATGCTGAGAAAGACTTGTAGGATGGACGAGTATGAAGTTTGATTTATTCATCTGGTTTTTCTTTTTTCCGTCTGTCAATCTATTTAACCATTTATCTGTTTTCCCTTCCATCTGCTAATAGTTCTGTTCGTTTTGGCCATCCACTGTAGAAACTTTTGTGTATTTTTAAAAACGAGTAAAAACAACTCTTTAATATTAAGTCTAGAAGAGTGTGGACTATTGCAATGAGAAATGTTTACAAACCAGAACCAAACTGGGTGATTAATTGATTAATGTTTTTTTTGTTTTGTTTGTTTTGAAGTTTTTATTTTTGGAAAATCTGGAATATTTTTCACCGTTGCACTCTTTGGGTTTCCATAGTTAGGTGATGTCAGCACGCCATCTTGGTGGCCGTCTTGTTTGACAAACCTGCTCTAGAGCTTCTGATTATTTGGAATTTGAATTCAAATCAACTCTACGACAAAACATAAGGGTCAATATTGTTTTCTTTTTTTTAATTATGAGATTATTTATAACATTTAATTTTCCTTCTGGATCAATTAAAGTGTTTTTCAATTTGAATTGAATTTGAATTAAATTACAAGAATACTGAACTCCCCCACAAAATAAAAGTAAGAATTAATTAACCAAACTTTTTTCTCGTTAAATCAACTTTTTTTCTTGTAATTTTAAGACGTTCTTTCGGTAAAATTGCGCTTTTATTTTGCACATATTATGACTTTATTCTTGTAATTATACAAAACTTCTCATAGCATCGCCCTAATACTCCGTTGTGCAACTCACATAAATGATGGCTGGAATAAAAGCCACCTTTTTAAAATGTTTTCTGTCATTTATAAACTAATTTCTAGAAAAGAAAGTGAGAAAAGCAAAGCGATTAAAATCAAGCCTGGTATGAAAAAAGACTTCATTGTTATGTAACATCGCCCAGCTCTGTGACGAACACCATAAAAAATCTTTAATCAGTCGTTAATCAGAGTTTGTATTCTTTTGTGTCATTTCCCTTCCAGTCCTCCATCCCAACCCCTCCCAGCTGGTCCAGAGCATGAACGACGGAGTCCGTCTGCCGTTCAACAGACACAGTCGACCTCCCAACATTCCTTCTCCTCCTCCGCTCATTCCAACCAACAAGCCCACAGACAAGCCCTCCTTCATCCAGGGCGGCTCCATCTCCCAGGTAAGACAGCTGGGTCTCTCCATGTTGCTGATATTCTCCGTCTTCATGTTCAAATCTAATTCTCTAACAGGCTTCACGTGGACGGTTCCGTTTAAATTGGAAAATCTGGGTTTGTTTACCTCAGCGCGACCCACTCGTCCCTTTCAAATCCAATTTTATTTACGCATTTGTTCTGCTTATGATGAGAGCCGTAATTGATGCTCCACTAATACAATATTCTGGTTGTATTAGCGTCCTCGGTTGGTTTTACACCACGTGAGGTAGTCGACAGCGTAACGTAATCAGTGCATCAGGAGCTAAAAGATGATCGGTATCACTTGACACCACTTTGTTATTCTGTTAGCCACGGTGACCTGAACATGAGATGAACGGTTTGTCCTGTTTCTTATCCAGGGAACTCCTGGCACATATTTGCCCTCTCATGCCATCTACGGGCCAGAAGGAACGAAGAGCTCTGGGGGCTCCATCTCTCTGGGGCTGCCACGGCAGATGGACCCCAACAAACCCGGTGGGTCCAACGTTTGGCACACAACCACACAAAAATATCAACGTTAAGACAAAAAAGAATAAACAATACAAGATTATCTCTTCAAACTAACATCAGACTCGGATACGATCGTGTTTTAAAGATTAATCATGATGAATCGATGATTGACATAATCGACACTCGGTTTGATAATCACTTAATCGTTAACTGAACTATATATAGACTATTTGCCGAAAGGCAGCTTACTCACAGCAGTACTTAATCTACAACTGTACACAAATTACACATATTTTTTTATCAGATGGATTTAAACAGGATAAAACAATAAGTGAGGAAACTTTGAATTCAGGTTGAACTGGATCTGTGATTTTTTTTATTTGTTTATTTTTTCATTTCTTAATTGTTTATTTGCATTAGGTGACTTTGGTTCAAGGGGCAACCAGATTCCATTTGATCCAACTAACTTGGATCAAGTCGGTCCAAATCAGTCAAGATGACAAAAACAAAAAAAGTCACTTTAGTCGCACTTAATTGGATGCCAAATTTGGCGTTACCCAGTTTCATGATGTGTTGAATCTGTAGACAGTAAGACCGGGCTGATGTTCGAGCAGAGAGGTTTATATTTTCTTCCCAGGTCTTCAAAGAGTTTTATAAAATGCAACAAACAAATCTGGGAAAAATGGGGACATAGGAACCTTGTATTCATATGATGGAAATATTCTTATGATAGTTTCAGTACTTGTTCTGCATCTGTCATCAGTTGTCATATGACTTGTTATATTTCCACTTGAACTCTTCTTCTGTCCCGCCCAGCAGGAGCTGTGGTTTCCTCCATCCAGGACGGCAGAGGCAACCCGACAAAGGTTGGTGAAGGCCTGGCATTCAGAGGATCCATCACTCAGGTAATGAATTATTAAACAAATTATTTACACTTTATTGGTTCCACTGTGTGTGTTGGTATCTATTGAACTAACTTTGTTTTGCTGTCAACGACACAGGGCACTCCGGCTCTGTCCCAGCCTAGCATAGCTGCTGACCTCCTGAAGGGCACAATCACAAAGCTGGCTACAGAGGACCTGGGCAGCCCAGATAAAGCCAGGGGGGAGCAGCTAGCTAAAGTCATTTATGAAGGCAAAAGTGGCCACATCCTCTCTTATGATGGTATGTAGATTTATTGCTGTTGAAGTGCCTAATACCTTTTTTTTTTTCTGCCAAGCATTAAGGCTGGATTTCTTTGTTTTCAATAGGTATAAAGAATCCCAGGGAAAACACCAGAAGCCCCAGAACAGGTCATGACCTGAAACGCACTCATGACATGATGGAGGGTCCCATGGGAAGAGCACACCATGGCAGGGAGGGCGCTCCATTCGAGGGTACTCTTCGTGTGTCACCGACTTTACCACTTCACTTTGGAAAAACACAATTTGTCGTGTTGCAAACGCAAACTTCAAGGCTTTTTATTGGGATTTTATGTGACAGACAAACCCAAGGCAGCACATAATGGCAACTTGAAAGGAAAATTATGAATGTCTTTTTAACATATGGCAAATTAAATTCTATAAATTGTGGCTTTCAGACCTCTTTAATCTGTCACCCATAAAATGTCCAACCAATGACCTGCACTAATCCACCGCTGAGGGAAACATGTCCATTCCCAAGTCCAATTTATGTATAAAGCAATTCCTAAAAAAAATTAAAAAAGAGTAAGTTTGCCCAAAGTGCTGCACAAAAATAAGACAGATGAAGGCAAAGTGGTCACATAAAACGGATATTTTAATTCTCGTAAAATAGAAAAGAAAAAATGTCAACTCAAACTGGACCAAATGCTAGACAGGACAGCTTCCACTTATATGATGCACTACGTCGTACTAGTGCAGGACATAAAATCCCAGTAAAATACACCGAGGCTCATGGCTGTAATGTCAGAAAGTGTAAGGTGTGTTAGTATTGTGTGTCCTGGTTTGTATTTTCTGTTTCATGAGTGATATTTTCTTTCATTCCAGGTCTGATCAGTAGGGCTTTACCTAGAGAAGGGCATCATGGCGACTCCAAGGAAAGAGCGCTGATCCCTGGATCCATTATGCAAGGTGGATGCCTGGAAAGCTTCCCACATTTGTAGTTTGCTGCGTGAAAAACAAAGCAAGGCTGGAGTAATTTTTATTTATTTATTTATTTTTAGGGACACCTAGAACTACCGCTGACGCGTATGAGGATGCGGTGAAATACGGGAAGCTGATAAAAACCGAAAGCCCGCCCATCCGAACATTCGAAGAGGCCATCAGCAAAGGCAAGCCTTACGAAGGAGTTAACACCATCAAAGAGAGGGGGCGCTCCATTCACGAAATCCCCAGGCAGGACCAGTCTGGACAGGACATGTGCAAAACTCCTGACCTGCCTGACAGGAGGGTGATAGAGGGCTCCATGTCTCAGGTTTGTGGACAAAATTTACCCGCTATTGATGATTGGTGTCCAGAGAGGCCATATGCAGCCCTTAAGCAGATTATTTTTAGCCCCTGAATGCAATTCAATAATGATACAAGACTTTTTATTTTTAATTAAGGCAAAATGATCACAAATTACAATCTTACTTTGTGTTGTAGCTAATATTGTCTATTGTATTATATTTGAATCTACATTTTAGGCTTATTTTGTAGGATTTTTATGCTCCTTTGGTAGAGATTTTGGATTTATTCTGTAAATTTAACACTTCAAGACTCCATAATTTATATTTTTATATATCTCTATGTAACCGGGATTATTGCTTTCTTATTTTACTCAAAAGTAAATGCTGCTGCAGCCAAATCTGCATCGCTTTCATTTACTAAAATTGGCTGAATACTGGAAGCATTTTCAAAGAAGTCGT
The DNA here is from genome assembly GCA_010277015.1 of Poeciliopsis turrubarensis. Taxonomy (NCBI): domain Eukaryota; kingdom Metazoa; phylum Chordata; class Actinopteri; order Cyprinodontiformes; family Poeciliidae; genus Poeciliopsis; species Poeciliopsis turrubarensis. The sequence continues at coordinate 2,395,375 of VMRN01000011.1, forward strand.
GACCTAAATGCTGTTTTTGGAGCTCAGAATTTTTTCGCTTATTTATTTCAGTCAAGATATTAAAAATTTGGAAAAACTGGATGCCTTTCTTTTAGTGAGGCAAGCCTGCAAAAACGTTTTTCATTTTTGGATCTACAATAATTTACACATTTCCCAACAAAAAAAATCTATTTATTTTTTAATTAAATCAAAGTTCTGCAGCTGAATGTTTTGTTGAGATTTTTTTTTTTTTTTTGCCTGCAAGTCTACACTTGCCATTCAGTAAATTCTTAAAAGCACCATCCTAATAGAAATACTTTCTCCTCTCTGCAACAGAGTTACGCCATGGGCCAGCCGACCATCAAACACAACGTCAAGTCCCTCATCACCAGCCCCAGCAAGCTTCCCCATAGCATGCCCCAGCTGGAGGCCATGGAGCGGCCCAAGTACGAGGAGAACAAGGCGGTGCGGCACTCTGTGGTCAACAGCACGGCCTCCGTCCTGCGCTCCACGCACCAGGAGGCCGGGAAATCGCAGCACAGCCCCAGCATGTATGAGGACGCCAGTGCTCGCAGGACCCCCGTCAACTACAGCACCAATCCCGTCTCCAGAGGATCCCCCATGCTGGGTCGGGGCTCAGAGGGTAAGTCCCATAAGGGCTTTAGGGGCAAAGGGTTTTGTTTACTAATGGTTTGTGTATTTAGTAGGAGTGGGAGTCGTTTACGGTTTCACAAGTTTTGGGGCCACGATTAGATTCAAAACCAATTTTCGAGTCAGAAAGCGATCATTCAAAATGATTTCTGTTTCAATCTGTCAGTATGCAAAGGATCCTCATGTTGTGCTCCAGTCTGAGTAGATTGGATGACGAGTGGAGCTGTTAAAGTGTCGCATTAAATATTGATCCAAGATTCACGTATTTACGTTGTTCCTGAAGTATAAAATCTTCATTTCGTAAAGCTTGTACCCAGTGAAGCTCTTGTCAAACCAGTGACGTGCGGTCAGGGGAGGCAGGTGAGGTGTGTCATCGAGGAAAAATAATATATAATGAGAAAATAATTTATATTTCTATTTTCACCTTGTGGCTTGTACTTTAAAGTACCTATTTTTCATTCAGTTTAACCAATTCTGATTATTTTTTTCTTCAAAATCACTGTATTTTCGCATTTTCCCATTCAAGTCCTCACCTGGGATTGATCAACCTCTTGCTAACTGCCATTATATGAGAGCATGTTCCTCCTGTCTTTACGTCGCCAATAAAATGGTTAAAAAACATCTCCTCCAATATTTGGTAAAAACTAAATGAATCCAAATGTGTATCTTCAACAAAGACCGGGAGGGTTGAATTTCTCTCTTTAATTTTTGGTGACATTTAAATTCAACGAAAATCAGTAATCTTATGTGAATCAATGTTTTTATTTTTCCTGGTACATCTTTATATTTTCTGCTCTTTTTAATTCTGATTTAATGTTTTCTCTGACATGATAAAATCAACTAATTCTGGGTCATTTGTTTGTGTTTAAGGGGGCATGAGTTCTGCCAAATCCGCCGCACATGACAGAAAGAGTGCCATGACCCCGACGCAGAGGGACAGCATCCCATCCAAATCGCCTGTGTCGGTGGGCGACCCTGTGGCCTCCCACAGCCCGTTCGACCCCCACCACCGGCCCTTGGTCCCCGGAGAGGTGTATCAGACCCACCTGCCCCCACACCTGGATCCCACCCTGGCCTTCCGCCACAGAGGCCTCGATCCTGGTACGGTGTTTTCAAAACGCTCTCACTGTTTTTTTGTTTGTTTTTTCTCCTTCAATTATAAATGGCTGACAAAAGCAGATCAGGTTGCCTAATTCATAGGCATCCGGTCAACAGGATCTCTTTCAGTGATTGACGTCAGCAACAGCGATGAGTATTAGTGAGCCGTCTGTTCATATTCAGTCATCTGTTTTTGTTTTTTTTTTTGTTCTTTGTATCCTGTAGCGTTCATGTTTCCCCGGCAACCCTCACCAACCGGCTACCACAACACCTACCAGCTGTACACCATGGAGAACACTCGGCAGACCATCCTGAACGATTACATCACGTCGCAGCAGATGCAAGTCATCCCTCGGCCCGACATGGCCAGAGGGCTGTCGCCGCGGGAACAACCCGTCGCCATCCCGTACCCGCCGCCTCCTCGAGGTAAGTCTCTCATCTGCCGCAGAAGGCAGGGGGGCTGTAGTATGCAGACTGTGTGCTTGTGAAGTAGTGGCTACCTTTTGCAGACGCCCAGAAGCAAATGACCTTTTTCTTCCTTTTTAATACAAATTTGACAAATTCAGCCGATTTGCTCTTTTAAATTGGGGCTGCGACTCATTTGGCTGTTACTCAACTTATTTATCGGGTGTGGTCATTGACATCTCACATTTGCTGAGTGGTTGCTTCTTACAAGTTGACCACTATTCCACTCCGTGCAGCCCTGTCGCTCACTGATCAAGCGGGATTTGGGATGAAGGTGATGGGTTACAGCTAAGTGTCTACATACATTCAGAAATTGATGGATCGATTCTTGTTGTTCACCACTGGCCCTTTGCTTCTGTCTGTAAAAGGGATTATTGATCTAACCCAGATGCCTCCAACTATCCTGTTGCCTCACCCTGGGGGAACAGGTACTCCCACTTTGGAACGCGCCTACCTCTCTGGAGCTCAGCCCCCTTTCCCTCCTAGGCCTTTCAACTCAGCCTCCATATCGCCAGGTGAGGACCCCTCCCAATCCTACACCCTGTTTTTCCCTTATCTCTACTGCCACCAACTCTGTGTTCCCCCTCGCACTCTTGGTGCGAGTCTCGACGACTCAGAGAGGTTTAGGGTCACCGCAGTAACCGCTGGGATCCGTCTCATATGCAAGTGTCAAAGAGTTCTGATGGAATGTTTAGATTTTAATTGGAAGTTCTGGAAGAATTCAGTATTTTCCATATGGCTGAAACAATTATTCACGATTAATCGATTATTAAAATAATTGTCAGCTAATTTAGTAATCGATTGATCGTTAACTAGAGTATACAGACTCAAAAAAAAAGCAATTTGATGAAGAAAAAAAACGTATTCAGTGCAGTAATTAAGACAAAACTGTACAAAAAATATCAATTTTTGCATTAAAGTTAAAAACACCTTTGTCTGAAAATATGTTTTAGTTTCCTGATTCAGATTTAGTAGAGGAATGCAACGGTGTTAGATTTTAGGCAACAAAATGTTTATTTTCTGACTTAAAAAAGACACTGGATTTGTTTTTATTTGTATCAGTTGAGATATTTCTAAAAATGTATAAAAATGTTTATGTGGCTCAGTAAAATACCTGTAGAATGTGACTTTTTTAAATTAAATGAATCAATTAATCCTCAAAATAATTGATAGATCAATGAATTACTGAAATAATCGTTAGCTTCTGCTCTAATTCTTCATGTTTCTCTAAGATGAGCACTAAGATCATCCAACTTCACAACTGCATTTTAGATTTCAAATTTTTTCAGTTTATTTATGATTACTAGCTTGTATAACTTGCTTCTATTTGCAGAACATAAACAGTCATAATCTTCTTCTTGTGACAACATTTAAACTGCCTGAGCTTTCAAACACTAACTGCATACCAACCGCATCCCGATGTGCACGGTCTGCTTTACTGAGCTGTAACACGAAAGGTGCTTGTGTGTTTGTCTGTATGCTGTGCCTTGCAAAAGTATTCATACCTGGGAAAATTTTCCACATTCAGTCACGTTACAACCACAAACCTCATGTTTTTATTGGTAGTTTATGTCTTTGACCAACACAAAGTGTTTCTTTGTTCAAATTGCATTTAAAATGTGTTTTAATTTCTATTCACTTTTTAGACCCATCTTTTCACCGCAGTGAAAGCGGCAAGTGTTTTGTGGAATGTCAAGATCTAGGTCTGAACTTGGACTGGGCCATTGTAGCACAAGACCAATCTTTGGTCTGAATCATGTTTGTGTGTTTAAGGTTTTTCTCCACCTCCGTCTCACGTCTTCTGCAGCCTCCAGCGGGTTTTCTTCCAGGGTGGCTCTGTGTTTAGCTCCACTCCATCCTCCTATCAGCTCTGACGAGCCTTCCTGTTACTAAAGTAAAGTAGAAAAAGAAAGTATCCACACAGCATGATGCTGCCTATAGAGATTTGCACAAAACAGCTGCATTTAGGATTAAATTACACTCAGGTGGACTCTATTAACTGACTCTATTTACTGAGTAGGTGTCTCCATGTTTTTTTAGAGATATTAAAATAAATCGAAATGGTTACATACACAGACGCTGCATTTTTTCTAATTATTTCCCTTTCACTCAGCAGTGTTAGTAAGTCACAAAAATTCCCAACATTTTGTGGTCGTAACTTAAATGGAAAACCAATAAAATAAAATAGGACACTTTTTAATATACCTGACAATATGGCAGACCTGGGATTTAGTTTCAAACTGTTAATTCTTTTCTCAACATAATAACAATATTTAACCATTCTAATTCAGCTCATAAGGTTGCAAATATGACCACTTCTTGTTTACTAGGAGGTAAATGTTCACCCACTCCCCGGTGCAGTGGACCGGTATTTAAACCATGACTTCAATCTGATGCATCATACATCATACATGCCAGGGGTGTGATGATGTCATGCAGGTATAAAGTTTAACGTTTTGCGTGCATGTTGTCGTCCCTGTTCTGCTCAGGCCATCCAGTCCACCTTGCTGCTAGTGCAGAGAGGGAGCGGGAGCAACAGGAGAAGGACCGGGAAAAGGAAAGAGAGCAACAGAGAGACAGGGAGAGGGAACGGGAGATCAGAGAGCGGGAGCGCACTAATGAATACATGCGTGGAGGTGAGCTGCTTAGTAAGTCACGGCTCGGTGACTAGTTTCTGAACCAAAGCTGCAACGTTTGCCCTCTCTGTGTCAATTAGGCGCCCTGGAGCAGCCAGGCCGGCCAGGGAGCCGAGGTTATCTGCATTCCCCTTCGCCGTCGCTCCGGACCCAGGATGTGGTCGTTCAGCAGCGGCCGAGCATCTTCCAGGGAAAAAGTGTCATCACCTCACTAATGTAAGCTCATAAAATTTGTTAATTCTTAATACAGGGTTTGTATGGGTGCTTGAAATCCTTCAAAAGTGGTTGAACTTCAGTCAGGTGTTTTTGAAAAGTTTTGGAAAGTGCTTGTTTTCTCTATGAAGTCCTTCAAAGTCCAACGTTTCATTGAAAGCCTAAATTTGGAAAATCTTATTTGCAGCTAAAACCAGATTTTTTTAAAGCATTTAATTCGAGAAGGAATATTTTTTACTTAAGATTTGTTTGGATTGTTTCAGTGTGATGAATATTTATTACTCCCTAATGGCTCAGTGATTTATTGAGTTGTGTAACTGAAATAAAAGTTGATTTATTTTTTTATATGTTAAGCAATTTCACTGAAATTGGGTGATTTTTTGTTTTTATTTTTTTTAATTTGTTAAATTAGTTCTCAAACCAAACAGGTGAATTAGGTCTATCAGAGAGATTTTTCAAAACATCAAGTTTAATTTTATTTTAGTTGACCCAGAAGATAGAAAATTTACTTGAATTTTATTTTAATATGGACCCTTCTGAAAGAACTTACCAATACCTTTTACACATCTTAAAGGTATTAAATCATCAATAGTTTTGTTGTAATATTGTAGAAATAAAACCTCAAACATACCATTCATTAAAAGCTGCATGTTTTCTATTATTTTTTTGATCAGCAACGATGTAAAATACCGTGAGAAGTGGTCAAGTTTCCACTATGGCAGTCAAGCTGTTCTCCCAACATGCTTTGCAAATTATTTAGGGAAAAAAAACAAACTCTTATGTTATGCTGTGTGATTTCCTCTTAGATCTCACCCGCCTGTGGCTACATCAGCGTCCCAGAGCAGCTCACGCTACAGCACAGCGGCCGACGCTCTGGCCGCTCTGGTGGACGCCGCGGCCTTAGCTCCGCAGATGGACGTCACCAAGGTCAAGGAGAGCAAACACGAGCGGGACGATGACATGTCTTCATCGGCCGCGTCGCGGCGGGGCCCGATCCTCTCGGAGCAGCAGCAGGAAGCAGACAGGCGGTCGCTGCACTCGCCATATAACGCCATGTCTCTGCCGGGCGGAAAGCCGCATCCGGCTTACGCCGAGGGCCCCGGGGTCGTCGGGGGGAAGGAGAAGGGTCCTCATACAAAGTCCCGCATCGAAGAGGAGCTTCGGACTCACGGGAAGACGACTATCACCGCCGCCAACTTTATCGACGTCATCATCACACGGCAGATAGCTTCAGACAAAGAGTCGCGGGAGCGAGGCTCTCAGAGCTCCGACTCTTCAAGCAGCTGTGAGTGCCTTTAATGAGGATGGTCATCCACCCTTAAGAATTTTTAAAATCATGCACCTAATATTAAAGCTCTATAGCTGCAGTATATGATTTTTAATAAAAAATGTTTTTAAATATTTGTTAAAACTGTCTCCAAGTCATGACAGTATGTTACGAGACAGATAATCTGTGAAAAGATTGGATCTCGTCCACCTCCTCCTTGAGATATCAGTGCAGTCTGAAGAAATGCACCTGACCAGAAACAACCAATCAGAGCCAGGAGGAAGGTCTTAGCGCTGTCACAAAACTTAATGTACTGGCTGCTCAATGTATGTCCTAATGTCAGAAAAACAAACTCACCATTACAGGAAAACTATTTATTCTCCGTCATCGGTGGCCATGCTAACTAGCCAGAGTATTCACAACAGGCTCTACTAGCAGCAGCGGCGTAGTAGAGAGAACGGAGGGCGGAGGAAAGTGATAAGCAGCGCCTCATGCATGGTGATCCACAGCACCAAGACTCTCCTCCTCTAACTCTGATTGGTTGTTTCACGATGGCTCGGGGAGAAGGCAGAGGAGTTTTTTTTTTCCACCAATTATCTGTCTCATACCAAAGTGTGACACCCGGGTCACAGTTTCAACAAATATGTTAAAAAATATATATTTTCAGAAAAGTTGCATTCTGCTCCTTTGTCTTGAATTCATTAGAAAATAGATTGGCTTTCAATACATTAATTACAGGTTTCAAATTGTGTCTGTTAGAACAATTAAATCTCATATATTCTATGTTTTTTCTTCTCTTTGGACTTTTCTGTTAAGCAAAAGTTTAAGTGACATTAGGACATCTAGCTGACATTTTTAGATCTGTCGAGGGTTAATTAAAATTTATTGGCAGTTAAATGGACGAAGTTTGTACATTTCTGTGGAGATACATTTCTTATATTCCACTCATGATGGTCTTAAAAAGCTCTTGAGTGAATGAAACCTGAATAAACTCTGTTAATTGACATAACTTTAAACTCAAACGTTAAGTCCACAAACATCATCTCCTTTAGAATCCAATCTTCCCCTCCCTTTTAAGTTCTTGTATGAAACTTTACTCTTTTTTTTTTTTGTTTATCCATGTTTAAATTGCAGTGTCATCGAGTCGGTATGATAACACTGCTGGAGGAGCCATTGAGGTTATAAGTCCTGCTAGTTCCCCAGTGCAACCCCAGCAGGACAAAGCAGAAGACGGACAACAACAAGCAGCAGGTGTGATGGCGTTAAGTCTGAGAATGTCTCACCTTTTGCAAAAGATAATTTAAATATTTTATGGGAGATTCAGTAGTGAGGGCTTTGTGGAGCAAACCTTTGTGTAAATGTCTCGGCGTCCTGTTATTTTTAGTCGCCTCCCTGCAGACGTGAAGTAGTTACTCATTTCCTGGATCTTGCCGGTTCTTTTCTGTTTCATCATTTCATCACCACTATTTTAATTAGACGTTCCTGTTTCTGGTCACTCTTGCAGTTTCCATGCGGACCTACGACATGGGCCGGTACCGATCGTCTGCAGAGCCGCCGCAGCCCCCCTCCTCCCAGGCAGACAGCTACTCACAGGTCCCCAAAACCCACAGAGTCATGACCTTGGCAGACCATATTTCGGTAAGGAATCCGGTGCAATTTTGTTGGTCTTTTTGCAAACAAAAATATAATCCAGGTATTCAATTCAAAACCACAAAAGTGAAAATGTGTGCCATCTAGTGGACAAGATTTTAGTTGTAATTTTGGCTGTTTGTTGTACTGTTTATGATTTATTAAAACACGCATATTTATATCCCGGGCTGATCTTAGTTTATCAAATAAAGTCTTTGGATGTTTGTGTGTCTTTCCCGGAAACCCAGCATATAATTACCCAAGACTTCGCCAGGAATCAAGACCCTCCAGTCTCTTCGTCAGCACCCACCACATTCCAGAGCTCCATCTCACCGGTGTCCTCTACAGGTCGGGTCAAAGCCCCGAGCCGCTACAGTCCTGAGAACCAGCCTCCGCACCACCAGAGACCCTCCAGTCGGGTTTCTCCAGAGAACGCCCCTGACAAATCCAGGGCCAGGTATGTAGAGTTAAAAACGGAGGACGGATTTCTACTCCCACAGAATGTCTGAGATATGTTTTTTGCATTCTGCATTCAGACCCGGCAAGTCTCCGGACCGAGGAGGCAGGCAGATGGAGAACTATGAACCCATCTCTCCTCCTCAGGGGTACCAAGGCATGGACAAGCAGGAGGCGGGTGGGCCTCCGTCCCAAAGGCGGGACACCGACAACTCTGAGATCAGGTATGCAATTAGCACCTTTTATGTGAGATACTTTTAACTCACTCTAACAATTACAGGCTTCGTACAAAGAGTAAAATTGTTGGAATGGATCATGACTTTTTCTAGAGAAATGAGAGGGGGGGGAAAACGCGTAGACAAATTTCTGAAAATATCCTTTTGTTTTTTTTAGAAGGACCATTTGATGGTACTGGCTTGACATGTATCTTGAAGTTATCTCTAGTTTCTTGTCTGAATTCTCACAGGTGAACTGTTTCCTGTATCTGTAAATACTCAGCTGCTCTCTTTCTGCCACTAGGAGCGACTCACGGTCCCCAGGGAGTGTCAGCTACCTGCCTGCTTTCTTCACCAAACTGGAGAGCACTTCACCCATGGTTAAATCCAAGAAGCAGGAAATCTTTCGTAAGTTGAACTCCACCTCTGGTGTTGGGGATTCTGACGTTGGTAAGTGGGTCTTCTCTTATCTTTTGTGTTTAAACTGAATAATTCCCTCTAGTTCTTCTCTCTCATTGTTCATGTTATATTCTTATTTCCTACTTGCGTTTGTTTTCAAAATTTTTCCATCATATTGTAGGAAATGCTCAGCCTGGGACAGAGATTTTCAACCTGCCTGCTGTTACCAGCTCCAGTAAGCCAAAAAAAAAAACTTTCCAGATCAGATACCTTCATTCTAGTTTCCATTTCCTCTCTCACTGCAGATTTGTTGTGTTGTAACCCGCAGGCAGCATCAACCTAAGGAATCAGTCGTTCAACGACCCGGCCAGTAACTTGGGCCTGGAGGACATCATCCGCAAGGCTTTAATGGGCAACTTGGAGGAGAGGCAGGAGGAGCACCAGGGAGGAGGAGGAGCTGTCGTCATGAACAACGCATCCGGCCCAGGCGGCGATACCCGACAGGAGGCCAGCCCGTCTCCCCGTATGGGTAGGTCTAATTTTCCAGATGGTGGAAAATTAACTCCACCATCTGAGACACGGTGATATTTATTAGTAACCCAAAAATCTTAAAATAAAAGCATTCCTCTGTCTGTAGGCTCCAGATTTGTGATTTGTTGCTTTTTGGAAAAACAGCATTCAGTTTTTATGTTCCATTAGTCTGCAATAAACTACAAGAAAACTGCAAACCTGCTGAAACACTGACTTCCTTTAAATAAAGGCTAAAAACTTACTTACTTAGAGCTGCCTTTGACTCACAATAATTGAAACATTAATCAATATATTTGATGTGTATTTACCTGATGATTTTGATTTGTCAAGATGCAAAGTCCTGTGTGTTTTTAAGATGTAAACTATCTTGTTGCTGAAATGTGCTAAACAAATAGACCAGTAGACCAATGGGCCTGGTCTACTGGCCCATTGGTCAGCATAATTGACAATAGCATAATATTGTAAATTTGCCACAAAATTTTAATTTAGTAAAGAACATTAAACACTGAAAGATGTTTTAAATAGCCAAAATAAAACAAAACGAGAACAATTCATAAAGACCACTCACAACCAAAACCATAAATTAAATTATGAATTATGATTATGAAGTCTGTAAACAAAATTTCCTATAAAAATATTAATCCTCAGAATGGAAATGATCAAGCTCATTTTAATTAATTAATTGCTTACCGTGACAGATTTGCATACAAACAAACTGATAGTCTGATCTGATAATCAACACATTGAAAAGCAAATTTGACACCTTTGTGTTTAGTAAAGTTCTGGGTTTGATTTTTCTAAAGTTTTCAATTTGATATACTCCTGCTATAAAAGAAGAATTTGATTTAAGGATTTCTGCGTCTCCATCGATGCTACAAACATGCTACTGATTTATAAATGGCCGTCACTTTGAATCCGCAGGGAAACAGAAGCAGGGCAAAGCAAACAGCCGGAAGTCCAAGTCGCCTAATCTGGGTCAGGCCTACCCAGGAGGGGAGCGTCCGCCGTCGGTCCACTCTGACGGGGAATACCACAGACAAACCCAAGCACAGTGGACCTGGGAGGAGCGACCCCCTTCCACAGGTGAGCTGCTCATTTGTCTGAGAACATGATTACTGCTAAAATGAGACTTGAGGCTCCTACATACTTCATCCGAAGTCACGCGGCTCTGGACCGTTGGTATCCGCATTAACATACCCGTTCCTCCTTCCTCCTTGCATCTGTTTTGCTTTTACGAAGTGGCCATGGAGCCAAAGCCACAATCCGTGGGCGACAACGTTACCATTTTCATCCAGGAGTTTTTAGTCTTACTAACGCAGTTAGTCGTTTAGGGAAGAACCGTGCAAATGTAAGCAATTCCTCATCGCTTCAAAATTAACCTTGCTCAATGGGTCTCATGCGGATACAAAAACCAGTGGATATCTGCAACAAACTTCTGACTAATCACACATTTTGCACAAAACAGTTCAACATGAGTCTGATGTTAGATGCAGATGCACTCAAATTTTGTCGTGCATTTACATGGATTCAGGTAAAATGAAACTTAAGGCTCATAAAAAAAAGCTTTAATTTTGTGAATCTAAAATTAAGGCCTTAACATTTTTAATTCCATGAAATAATGTGAGTTAGCCTTAAGTACATTAATCAGAGGTCTTAAATTTTGCCGTGACAAGACTAATCTCTTATTTTTATATATAAATGTGATTGTTGTCTCAGTATGTATTTCCATAGGAAATGAATGAACAGGGAGCAACGTCACCTCATGTGTGTCAACCCTGCAAAGTGTAAATTAGTTTTTCTTTCACTGGCTCAGGGCTGTTGCCAACACATACAAAGCTAGGTGCAGTTTGTGCAAAAACAAGAATACACTTGGCACTAAGGCTGTAGAGGGAAATCCATTGTATTTATAGTTGTTGCATTAAAAAGGTCAATAAAATTTCCTTAAATTTGACTCACTACGACCTGCAGATTCCCTAAATAGGAGCCGATTTCGGTGCTTCGGATGAAGTGCATAGGGGGCGTTTAGACCTGGTTGTCTCATTTTTCTCCTCCTTTATTTAAGGTCCCATGCCGTTTCCTTACAACCCACTGACCCTGATGAGCACACCGCCCACGTCCATGGCCTCAGCCTCTATACAGAGCCAGCAGCAGCAACAGCAACAGCAGCCGCCCCCAGCCAGGGGGCAGCAGCGAGTGTGGCAGTCTCTGCTGTCGGAGCAGTACGAGACCCTGTCTGACAGCGACGACTGAACCCGAAACCCATTGACAGCCCGGTTGCCAGGGAAACGGCCTACGCTTCAGGCGGATCTGTCCACACCCCCCTCCCGGAACTAACCTCACTCTTTTTGCGAGTGAGGATCGGATGCGGTGGTGTCATGTTTTGTTTTATTTTGTTTTGTTTTGTTTTTTCTTCTTCTTTTTTTTTTTTTTTCTGTTGTTGTTGTTGTTTTTGGTGCTATGGCGCCCCCTGGCGGTCAGCTTGGAGCAGCAAGCAACAGGCAGGGTTCTCTGGAACAAGACTACGTGTTTGCTCCAGGAGCGCTCACCCAGCCTGTCGGGAGACGTACACGCCAACATGGAGGACGACAAACGGCGCCAGTCGAGCTGAAGAAGTTCCTTCATGTGTAAAAAAAGAAACATAAGAAGCTGTTTCTGAATTTTTTGTCTGATTCTGTAAAGATACAGCCTGTCTTTAAGAAAATTTGTATGTACATAGAGTAACCTTTTTGCAGTGTTTTTCTTAACTTGTTTCTTATTTTAACGTCTCTTTTAACTTGATCCACTTTAATTGGGAAGAGGTGTGGAGTAATCTTTAATAACGCACTCGCTCTCTCAGACTCCTCGCCACCAACCTGAAACTTTATTATTATTATTTTTTTTTTTTACCATGGCTTTGCTAAGAGAGACCGGACCTGTTGTTGACACTTGACCCCCTCTGCGGATCACAGATTGTGCCGCCGTCAAACCAAGCACCACCAGAGCCTGAACCGGTGTGGACAAAAACAAACACAAAAACAAAAACTGAAGCGTCAAAATCTGAAGTCAGTCTTCGTCACACAGCAGAGCTGATGCGTGGATCGTAAATAAACAGACGGTAGAGACAACTTCTCACCCAGTTGGAACAGAGAAACATCACAACAAGTTGAGATCACTGGCATCAGAGCCGTAAGGTGAAAAGTCGGAAATAAGCTTGCTGGAAATGATAATCGTTATGACTACTCCTGGACCCTGTCTGAATGATGAAAGTGAGCCAATGAGTTTATTTTTTCTTTTTCTTTCAATAGAGCTGACAACGCAGTGTGTTGCATCCCTGCAGTTTCTCTTTCCAAGCTGTCCAGAATAACGTCTTGTCAAAAAGGAAAAAACAAACAAACAAAAAAAAAAAAATGTCAGCGTCAGGACATGTGATTTATTTTCAGCTTTCTTTTCTGAGGGATAATTTTGCCACGCCTTGTGAGTTAAGAGAGAAGGCAGCTTTAAAAACGATTTTCTCAGAGATATATGTTTGTGTCATTTGTATTTGTTTCTGCAGTCCCTTTCTTTTTTATTATTATTTTTACTTTTTCTTCTCTGTTTCCTGTCCTGACAACAATCTGAGCTCTGTAAAACTGTCTTCTCATTACACAAAACGCAGAAACTAACCAAACGTAAAGAATGCTCTGCACCATTGTTGCACTTTTTGTTTGCTTTGTGGCTTCGGACAACAGAAAGCATACTACCTGCTGTGTAACTTAATCAACCTCCAGCCTAGGACTATACTAAGATGTGCTTTAACTTTTTCCCCGCCACTCAATTAAAATCTGGATGTTTGAACTTCCTTTCTTTCCTCACTGCTGGTACATAATATAGTTTGGTGTTAACACCTGCATCAGTTACTGTTTTTAAGTGCATGGTACCGTTTAATGTCTAGGAGTTTGCTGTCAAAGTGATACAGAATCTTGATAACTTAATATCTGCTTGCGTTGTGTCCGCCAACAGATGGCTCTGGAGATGACTCCTATTACATCGACGCCATAAACGGCAGTAATTCTGTGCACATTTTCTTTATGTAACAATGCCATATTCTAGCTGTCTCTCTGCTCAACTTGGGAAACCCATTTTGCTTGAAACTTGATTATTTTTTCTCACCATTGTTCATTTCACTTTTGTTTTCCATCCTGCTTTTTAGGGATGTTATGTGTTTACAGACGCAATGACAAAAAAAAGTTTACAAACTTGAATCTTAAATCCGACATGAAGCCGTAAAAAGAAAATGAATTGGAGCGTCTCAGTTTTCTTTTTTTTCTTTTGTTTTGGTTTCTTTTTTTTCCAGCTCTCTTTCAAATACACAGTGGTGACTCTTTTTGTCTATTGGAAATTGAGACTTGAAACCCCATGTGTCCTATGATGTTAAAATGCAATATTTGTATCGCACAATGTCTCTTAGTAGGCTATTACAAGAGTTCAGACCAATCGAATAAAGTGGATCAGTTCTACATCACTGACAGATTTGTAGGTTTATAGATGTGCCATCCTTTCTTTTCTTTTCTTTTTTTTTTTTTTCCTTTTGACTGCACAGTGTCATGCTTGGTTGCTGAGGTTTACTTGCAACTGTCGCTTGGCTCTTTACTGGCAAGTTATTGCAATATTAAATTTAAAAAAAAGTGTCAGGAATTGCAATATAATGAAAGGTATGTGATAAAAGTCTGACAGTATGTTAGAATAGGATAAACACACTGAAAAATACCTCATATATAGAAATATCACCTTCATAAAATACACATGTCGTCTGGTAATGTCACTGTCCATGTATGATATGGTAAGTATTTTCTCCCTTCTCAAGAAAAGCTACAAAAAAATTACTTCAGTTTTCCACGTTTTATTTTCATGTATGTACTTACTTAAATATTTTCTTGCTCCTGATTTCTCCCCTAAAATAAGAGTTGCTACTGAATTTTGAAAGTTAAGTAAAAATTTTGAAAAATGAATTCATTGAAAATAACTTTTACTTTGAAAGGACTTTCGGCAGTCTAACACCGGAAGTCGTAATGTTTTGGTCGCGCCTTACTGGCTGCTGAAGAGCGGTAGAGCCTGAAAGCAGGAAAAAAAAAACTGGAAAAATGCGGACGTTTTTACCTGCCGTAGCAGAACAGCTTTTCCGAGACATCCGGAAAATCTACGAAGAGACGAGTCAAAGTAAGAAAAGACAGAGCGGTGATATTTGGGGCAACACGAGCGCTAGCTTGATTGGTTTTAACTGAAAAATGTCTTGAATTCTACGAACTAACAACGGGAATTACTAATTTCAGTCCCACTTCAATACCAATACTAATTTGAATCGTCGGATATATATAGCTACTTTCTTCAAATAAAATGAAAGTATTTCTACTTTGCTTGTACAGTGGAAGAAATGTAGCTTTTGCCAATGCAGCAGGGTGATGTAGTTAACTATTTGAGCTGTAGGGGGCACTGCTGTCTTAGAATTTGAACTGGATTTTATGAGCCGTGAAGATCAGTTAAAGTAGCATATATCCACGTAACAACGTTGACTTTTTTTTTTCTGACAAGACATAATCAATGAAGTCGTTTTTTAATTCATTCTAGTAGTTCTTGGAAAAAATATTTACCTTCTAAACACAGTTCTTCTTTTAGCCAAAGGTAAATGTTTCAGACCATCAGAGAAATTTTACATTAGACAAAGATGAGCTGAGTAGGTGTAAACAGCTGTTGTCAACTGAGGATTTCTTTTAAGAATGCAAAGACTTTTTCACAGGCCCATGTTGGCTTAGACGGCCCTTTTCAAACTTTGCATGGTAACTGTAATCCTTAGCAATAACAACTGGCATCATGCCTTTGCAAAAAGTGGAATTCGAAGCAGCAATGGAACAATTGGCTTTCCAGAATTTAAAGGTGACTCACCTTGGTCCAAGGAATGTGTGTGGATATTTTCCCTTTTATCACCATTTTTTTTAAAACAGAGGGAACAACCCAAATTTTTTGCCCTGTTCTGAGTAAATTTTCTTGCTTGAAGATGATTTTTTTAATGCATTTTTTTGTATCAACTGATGGTTCTCTTGTAGTTATGTTTCCTTTCAGTCAACAAGCTGCAACCACTCATTAATGTCTGCAAGTATTCTCTTTTACAGACCTTTATTTATCCTCAAATGTAATCCATAAAATAAGAAATAAGTCTTATTATTTGCAACACTATAATTGCATATTTCAGGTATGTTTTGCACAGGCAGAATGTCGAGCTGCTGAATTAAAAAAAAAAGTTCGACGGCATGCCTTTTCTTTGCCACAGAGTAACACATCATCCTCCGAAGAGTAGTTGCATTTGATTGCAGTGTTCCAGTTCCAGTGTGACGGCCAGAAAGCAATAACCTGGAGTTAGATTTTAGTCCCCTTCGAACAGTTCCTCAATAAATGAATCAGATTGAGGAATTATTTGTTACATTTTGAACTTGAGATCTTTTTTTTCTTTTTGCAGTACCCGATGACCTACTTGTTGCGTAAGTATCCATTTTCCTAATGCATAGCACATTTGCTTTTGTCAAAGGTATTATTTTGAGCTTGACGGACATTTTTCTTCTGTTTTCTATTTAAAATATCTGTGAGAATAGCATTAACATTAATCATCCAGTGGGATCCGAGTGGTGATGGAAAGGGTGCTCAGGTTGAGTCATGGTGAACTGCTAAACCACACTAAGGAGAATGAATGGGGCATTTTTATGGCTTGGATTCGCCCCACGTTACGTAGAGACAGAGACATGATGCCTCGCTTTGTGTGTTGACGGAGACATTTCCTGCCCTGGTGGTCTGCGCTGCTGTCAGTGAGGGCCGCTCCCTGTCTGCGCAACACTTTCACATCCTGTTTGTTCATCAGGAAGTTTCCAGTTTAGGGGTTCACGCTTGAAAAATCTGGGCTTTGTGAAATTTGTCAGAAAGTTGAGGTTTCGCTCCATATTGGTCTTTTCACAAATTAGCGACTACTTACAAAATATGATTGGAATTATCACGAGACAAATTTAATGTGGTTACGTTATTTCTTTCTTCATTTCTGTAGATTGTGTATTTTTTTATTTTTCATGTTTTGCAGAATTAAAGACATACAAACAAAACAAACTAGGTTTCACTTTCACGCTCTCCGCCCTAAGAAAGGCACCAAAAATCCTCCATTGACTGAAATCTTTTCTGCCTGACGGGCCCTGATTGTTGACCACTTGGTGCTAAACTCGATCTGATTCATTGGTTCATTCAAGCTGCAAGAGAGCGAGCGAGAGCAAGACTTTCAAAAAGCAAATAGCGGGAAGCAGTTTACAACAAAGCTATTCAGGTTTTATCTGTTTGAGCCTTTGAAATGTCAAAGTGAACAATATCAACAGATATTGCATCTGGTTGAATTTTAAATAGTTTCGCTGAACTTCGGTCCAGAACCACAAAGCATTCTGGGGGATGTAGGCAGAGGAAAGGCTTTAGCCACTCAACCTCACAAAGCGAGCTAACAAAGGTTGGTGGCATCAACTACCTCACTCACTCTTTGGTTACCTAGCAACAGCCTGTTGTGTGACTATTTGTGTTTTGTCAACGTGCATGTTCTTGGATCAGAAGAACATCTCAATAAAAAGGATCTTGAATTATCAATGAATTTACAAATAGCAAATTGTTGTTGCTGGATTAATCCTTAGAGCTTGTATTTTGTCATGACTTTGAATCACGCCCCGAGATTGACGCCATGAGATCTGACTTTACTGGTTTCCCTCAACCCTCACGCCGCCTTCCTCTCGTCTTGGCAGGCTGAAGTTTGTCTTCGGGACTTGTGCGCTGCAGGCGTTGGACCTGGTTGACCAGCGCTCCGTCACGTGTCTGTCCTCTCCCAGCGGTCGAAAAGCCTTCCAGGTCTGTTAAGATGCTCTAAATGTTGCACGTTTTACAGTCAGGACTCCCCACTTGCACAGCCCACAATCTCTATAAACCACAGACTGTTGAACTGCAAACAGACCAACTTCCATATATGAGCCGCATGATTACTGTTTATGAATTTGGTTCTTCTGTCAAGAGCATTACAAGACTTTCGGGTTGAGTAACAGTCTCATAAAGATGATTTCTTTTTCAAGCAGGAGTGGTGTGTTCAGGGTCAGGTGTAGTGTTTTCTCACACATGTCTCTTTTGTTTGCTGCATCCTCTGTCTGACCTCTGGAACAACTGGATTTTATACTGAGATTCAATTACTTAGGGGATTTAGGAAAGCTCTCTTATAAATGAAGACTTATTGTTCTCCAGGATTTCTCTATATTTGTCTGCATTCCTCTTACCTCCTGCTGAGAAGCACCACCACAGCATGATGCTGCACCCGCCATGTTTGACAGTGGGGACAATATGTTTGTGGTGATGGGCTGTATTTGACGCCTGCTTAACATGGCGTGGAGACAATTTCCTGTCTCGTATGACAATAGACAGTAGTTTAATTTTGCTAGTAAGTCTGTTTTGCTCAGTATCAATCTAACTGCAAAGATATTTATGCTAAGTGGTGCAGGGCTGCAGCTAATTAATCTATTGATTATTCTGACACTTAAGCAGATAAAAACACCTTCATTTAATTACTTAAGACTTTTTACACAGTTTTAGAGTACATTAATAGATGCTAATAAACAAATCAGTCACTTCCTTTTTAAAATAAGAAATGAATGCTGAAAGTGCAATAACAGTTTGATAGTTTGTAGCAGAAGGAAGCATCAGAATCTAAAAAACACCGGTAACATCAACATCTGAGTCCGTATATTCCAGTTAAAGATCAACCAACTACTAGATTAGTTGACAAGTATTTCAGTAATTGATTCATCATAATTAATCCAGTTAATTGTTTCAGCAATTATTACAGAAATGCTAAAGCACATAAAGAAAAGGACTTGGTTTTTAAAAGCTGAAGGATCTTAACAAACTCCAGCTGTTGCCTTCTTCAAATCATGACCTTTGTGACGTCCTGGAGAACTTTGACCCCATTAACATATGAGTCAGCACAAGTCAGAGGAGATGGTTCTCAGCCAGAGAGAGGAGGGCTGTTTTTCATCTTCATGAAAGTTGCAAATAAATTGTAAAAATAGTCATGAGACGACCACGACAGTTTTCAATTCTAATTTAAATGTAAATGAAAGAAAAAAATAAATAAAAACGTGTGTCTCAGTACGTAAATTAGTTCTGTTGAATATCAGAACAACAAAGATTTTTTATAAATCCTGGAACTAGCTAAAAATAAATCCAACAGAAGGTCTGAACACTCTTCAAAGCAAGAAGTGGTAGTCCGGATGTTATCTATGTCTCTAAATCCAGGATTCTCACAGAATTTCTCAGACAAACAAACCCGTCATCCTTACTGAGTCATGCCGTTAGCGCGTCAGAAGGGCGTAGCGTTACTCGAAGTGGAAGAATCGACGTTCTCCACACAGTTTGTGGTCATTGTGCCACGGTTTTCCGGTAAACTCCTTCAGGCTGAAATAAAAATAGTTTTATAAACAGAGCCGTTTAATGACAATGAAGTCGAACAGGAACGTGGTTCTGTTGGGATAGTTCCACCTCTTGAATTGTGATTGTTTTATGTGATTTCCCTCAAGGCCGGCTGGGATTTGCTGGTCGGCACCCTGCCGGGCCAGATCCAAAAAGAATAAAAATCTCTTTTCTTTATAAAAGAAACCACTGAAAATAACTCGTTTTTGCTTTTTTCACCAACATTATGTCATAGTATTTCTGAAACCAAGCTTTTATTGCGCTCTGTCGTCTTCCTGATTGTGAGGACAGTAAAAACCAGAGACCAAATAAGAGACTCAAACATCTCTTCCTTCTCACTGTCTGAAGTTAGATCAGACCAAACTTGTCTTTTTCAGGTCAGTTGGAATCGACAAAATTATTTCCATTTTCTAAAGACATATTATTTCTCTCAATAATGAGAGAACTAGCAGTTTGTCAATGGGCCATTTTATCAATGCATTCTGCCATAATCTGCCCTTTGAGGACATTTGTGATATCAATTCGGCCTGAAATGAAAATGAGTTTGACTTTCCTGCTCCAGAGGACTGAGATCAGGACTTTGTGATGGTCATACTGACTCTTCCCGTTTCCTGTGCTAAAGCCATTTTGTAACCACTTTGGCTCATTGTCAGTGTGGAGACCAATCTCTGCCCAAGCTTTAACTTCCTGGCTGTTGTCTTTAGATCAGTTGGACTCATTCTAGCTTTGGGCCAAATCAAGATCATGAATGCTCTTAAAGGGACGGCCAGGCCAGAATTTATTGATAAAACCCGTTCACAAACTGTTAAAATATCAATGAATTCTTAAAATTAAGTAGGATTATTGAACTTCTTTTCAAGTCCCCCCAGGATTTAGTGGTTATTTTTGTGATTTATTATTTTTTTTGTAATAAAAATCTAAGTGTCTATGGTACTAGTGTGGAAATATTTGCTCTCATTTATGATGGTAAATATGACTTTTTATTACTCGCTGCAGACGTCAATTAAGGCTGAGGCAGCTGTTTAGTACAACAAAGAACGTTCCCAAATTTTTGAGAAAAACCTGTAATAAATGTTTCTTTTTAACTTGTTTAGCCTTTTACTGATTTTTATTTTCCCTCCTTCTTGTATTTGAACTGACAGCCAGTGTTTTTATGCCTCTGTATTTAGGAAAGCTTTATTAGGTGAGCAAAAAAGCTTGTTTAATGAACCTAACTTGCTCTCTGGCTGTGTTAAGGTGAGTTTTAATGAGCCGTTGGAAGCTCCTGAAATCGGCTCTGTGAGGATTCGGGGTTCTGTTCTGACAGCTCTGATCTTTTGAGCTGGACTCTGGAATGTGTGTTCCAGCTCAGGGTACATCATCTTCACACCGCGCTCTGACTTAGGAAGCCGTATGGAACTTTTAGCAAATAAATCTTAACTGTGAAACTTTGAAGAACTTTGCTTCACCCTTAAAACATAAAAAACCACCTACAATTAGTCATCCAGGAGATTTCTGCTCGGATTAAAGTAGGATGAGAGAGCTGGATGATATGCATGTGTACATTACTGAATCGAGATAACGAATGAAGCAGGGGGTTTAGTAGCCTCCTGTACATATGTGAATGTGTTTCTCTTCCTTTTCTGCTGGATTCGTCTGGATTTCTCATGTTGAATTTATTCTCTCTCAGTCTCTTTCCGCTGAAGGGATGAATTACTCATGAGAACTTGGCATTTCACCACTGGGACTTTCACCTTATCTCATTCCCAACATCCACTGACCTTTACATAAGGGATGATGCACTGATGTCTACAGGGAAACAAAACTGTGAACAGAAACACCGACTGTGTGGCGTTATCAAAAAAAAAATCTTAAATGAAGTAGAACACAAAAATATAAGCAGATTTTTATATTTTGCCACCTTTTTTTGTTACTTTCACCCTAAATGAATACATCAAAATTATGTTTTTTTTCTCAGTTGAAATAAAATTAGCTTTAAAGTAATCAAACTTCTTGATTATGCAATTTTTCATTTTAATTGGATTTGATGTCCAATACTTCCACCCACACATTTTCCATTGGATAAATAATGGAAGTAAAACTAAGGTCACAACTTCGAAGGCATATTTTGATAATTTCCTTTCTATTCAAAAAGTTGAAAGAAAACTCTTCCGTTCTTAATTTAAGCTGGTAATTATTATTGAAAGAAATTTTTGATGTGTCTGTCAAAATTACCAAGCCACTAATTAATCCAAGTTTCATCCAACATTCAGAATCTGAAGGCCGCTAGGACCTGAACTCTCACTCTGTTGTTACTTTTACAGACAGCTCAAAGATGCAGAAAGGAAAAAGTGTTAACAGTATCACAATGACATGCAACACCTTCGACATCAATCTTTTGATATATGCTTTTAACATTTAATTGATGCTCAACGAGATAAATGACATGATTCATGATGTTGAATAGCAGAAAAATCATGTTAATTGCAATGATTTTGAAGGGCTCTTAGTCTGTCAGATGTTTGAAATAGAAGGATATGCAACAAAAGGCAATGATTCAGGCGAAAGTTGTCAAAGGGTGATGGAGATACGAGTGAAACACTAAACTGGGATTAATGCATAACAGTCCTGTGAGGAGGAAGAAGTCAAGAGGAAAGTTGTCTTAGAGAAGTTGCTTGAAGATTTAACAGACCAGCTCTGGGATTTAAAAAAAAAACAAAAAAAAAAACACAATTTTGCAATTGCTGTGTTTCCATTGAATGAGAAAAGTAGTTAAAATCTCATGTGAATAAACACTGGGGGACACCCTGCATTAAATCTTAAAGCACTTTTATAAGTCAACATAAATGCACCTGATCAGATGAGTGCAGAATGGTTGCATACGGTTGTGATATTCCCGGGTTTTACACCAGAAGCAGTTAGCTCTGTCATGATGGCTTCCTTTCAAGGGCTCTTCTGAGTCTAAACTATGCAAACTCTCTCTCTCTCTCTTCCTGTTCCATGTGCTGCCACTGCATGTCAGATTTTGATGTATTGTGTTTACCAAACAAACATGTATCCATGTCTGCATGTTGCTGTAGGCTTTGATGATATTAGCTGCCAGTGCTGCTGCGTGAGCTGCAGCAGAGCCACATTTCTTTGACGGCAACAGAAAACAAAAAGGGCCCAAGTGTGAGCTGCTTCTTAATCAGCCTAACTCTTTAGAAAGTCCCTGGTTTAGTTCCCACAGTGTTCCTTCCTCATCCCAGTATTCATGGTGCTTTATTCGTCTTCCTCAAGCTGCATTGAGTCGAAGCAATTTTCTCTTTTGTGCCTTATTTATAATGAAGCGTGGTACTGAACAAATGAGCCTTTTTTTTCTTTTTTTTTTACATTGGTAGATCATAGGGGAAGGTAATTAATTATATCTCAGCAGAATAATGGTGCCAAGTCTGAGAGGCATTAGTTATTGTGCTGTGTCATGCTAATTTGCCAATGTGATGTCCTCACACGCTCTCACAAGCAAGAGAGAGGCGCCTAAATCACTGTCCAAAGCTGGGAGGGGATGCCGACACCGTGGACACGACGCTCCGTCACCCAGGGCCATTAGACATCCCACGCAGCTCGTTTAAAAATACATGATTTCTGCTCCCACTCTTCTAAATAACTCATAGGAAATGATGAGGTTGAAAAAATGGTAACAAGACTACCTTGGATCATAACTTTTTCAATACTCAAAATGAGCTCCTTGGAGAGAAAAGAATCGTTAAAATAGCTGTGTACTCGAATATTATTAGAGCAAATACAAAATGCGGCTTTTAATGGGTTATTTAGTTTATAAAGGGAAGCAAATCTATCCAAATCAGGCCTGCACTACGTGACAATATAATTACTGTCTCCCAGGACAAGCCCCACCAAGGTTTTATTACTGCCACAAGGTTAGAATCAATAATCACTTGAACAGATCCAAAGACAATTTGTAGAAAACAAAGTAATTGAAAAGCCACCTCTCAGTCCAATAACATCTATTATCCACAGCCAAAGACAACATTGGAACAGAACCTCTTTATGAGTCGTGGAGTCACAGAAAAATAGAGAATGTCTTCAGAGGCTTCCTCAAATTTGTTGTGATACAGACTGCTACAGGAGATCCTTCCTGCAAACAGCCATCGCCGTCTACAATAGCTCTTTAAATCAACGAGTTACATTTCATTTCCCTTAGGAATCAATAAAGTATTTTTTAATTTTAAATTAGAATTGAACAGTGAAAGTCGCAGATCACCAAATCATTCCAAGAACAAAATGTGTTCTTGGAATAACTCATTCCAAGAATCTGTTATTCTTGGAATGAGTTACATTCCATGAATAACACATTCTTTCATCCAGAACCCAGAACAAAATTTAAAGCTCTACAGGCCTCGCTTACTTTAAGGTCAGAGTTCACGATTCAACAAAAAAAAGAACGATACCGGGCATGAATGGCATCATTTAGAGACAAAAACCAAACCTGATGAATAAGAACACAAAGTCCTGTCTCACATTTGCCAAAATATGTCTTGATGACTCTTTTTTTGAAGGAGTTGTCCGCAGTTTAATTCACTGTTTGTGTGCTCATTAGAGGACTGAAAATATAGAAGTGTTTTTAAGTTCGCAGAGATAAAGAGTAGGTAATTGGAATCAAGGGATAAAAATCTGTAATTCTATCCTCTAGTGAAACCAACGTGTGCTGATATAAACATTTGTGATACCTGCACATAATAAACCCACAGCAGGAGAGGAATTTACATCAGTGCTGTGTCTTGTATTAATCTAGTTTGCATGAATTGTTTGCAGGTCATTGGAGGCTCTGGCCGTTTGTACACTTGCTTCTTGTCCTGTCACTACTGCCCCTGCCCGGCGTTTACCTATACCGTCCTACGCAGAAACCAAGGTCTGCTGGTGAGTCTCCCAGAACCTGGTTCCATATGAGCTGTGTCCCCATTTAGCTCATTTAAAGCTGCAGTATGTAACTTTTACAAAAGGATGTTTTTTACATATTTGCTGAAACTCTCTCTATGTTGTGCTACTATTGTTTTCTGAAGAGGTGCAGCGCACCATGTGAAAAATAACCATTCAGAGCCAAGAGGAAGATCTTAGAGTATGAATCACACTCATGTACGTGCTGCTCGATGTGCTAATGGTGGAGAAACAACTTAGTGTTCCAGGAAAACTGTTTATCCGCCATCATTTATGCCTTAGCATTCATAGCAGCCTCTGTTGGGGTGAAGCAGCTGTCGTGTGGCAGAGAGAAAAGGGGAGGGTCTGAGCAGCGAATGCACATGCATGATTGACAGAGCCAAGACCCTCCTCCTGGCTCTGATCTCTTGTTTCTGATCGAGCGGTGCATTTCTGCAGATGGCAGTAAAAGAGAAAACTAAAATTAAAGAATCTTTTAGGGGATTTTATAAAGGAAATAGCGAACAAATTTTATGACTATTTGCTTTATTAATGGTAACAATTAGGGGTCCACCAATTTATCTGTGCCAATTTCCTTAATTTTGGGAGATCTGTGATTGGTCAATTTTTACATATGAAGCCAATATTCTCCACCAATGTTATCAACCTTGTCAAAGGTCTAGAAATCAACTGCTGTGCTTTTCTTTTCTCCCAAGAGAGAGGTTTGACTGACAAACCGGCCGACCAGGTCATGTCTGCACATTTGCAGTTAACAAAAATCACCCCATTGTTGCCAATTCAGCAACTTTCTTGATTTATCGAGCAACATTTCAGACCAAAAAAAATCGGTATTGGCCAAAATCGGAATCGGTAAATTATGCTTTTAAAATTATGATCTTTAAAAGATCGGTAATCGGCGATCGGCCAGAAAACTGCAATCGGTGCACCCCTAGCAATCGGTCCTGCTCTTTCCACACCTTGGAATAAAACCAACTTACAAAATCTCAACTTAAGCAAAATGCTGCAACAATGAAACAATCTGAGCTTCCTGTTTCTCAATAGGAAACAACCTGGCCTTAGAGACCAAGGAGAATGAGCAGAACATTTTCCGAGCTCCTCAGGAATCGCGTACCCAAGTTTGGACTTGATTAGACCAGATCAGTTTTGCTGCTGATGTTCAGTGTTCATTACTTAATGTAAAAAAACACAATTTTTAAAATGAACTGCAGCTCTTGCAGCGTTTTTATCTTTTGCCCTTTAAATGTAGAGCTGCAACTAATGATTATTTTAGCTTTCAATTATTCTGATGATTAATTAATTAATCTGATTTTTAAAAATCAGCACATTCTGCCAATTATTCGTCTGAGCCATTTTTATACAATATTGAAAGTGCATTAAAAGATGCAAAGAAACAAATAATTCAATTTTATTTTTAGCTGAGATAACCATTTTATTGCCTAAAATGCAAAAACAGCATTACTTTAGTGTATGCTTAATAGTTTGTAGTAAATGCAGGTAAAAAATATTTCTATCAAAGCTTCTGATCTCAGGCCTTTGTTCTCGACTGAACATCAATTCAGTGTAGCGATAAATTCTGTGCAGGTTTCTGGATTAACCGATTAATAATTGAATAGCTAAATAGGAGATTTTTAGTTTGTACAGCATTTGAACCAAGTGAAACTAAAACTATTCCACATTTACATTTTTTTGTCAATTTTTTATCTAGCTTTGGGCTCATTAGTACTCCGAGTATGTTATTTGTTTTTTAATCTGCACACTCCGGTTAACGATTAACCAATTACTTTGACGATTATTTCTAATAGATTACTGCAATGAATCATTTCAGCCCTACTTAAATGTGTGCATTACAAGATTTTCCAATGACGGGCCAGTTGAGTAACCTATGGTCCTTAAAGAAAGCCCTTTCGTTCTGCAGAGGAGTTTTAGACGTGTCAGAGTTCACATCACTTCGTCGTACATCGTGTACTTCCAGCGACTCTTAGAGACATACGACCCGTTTCACAGACGTTGTGTCTTCTCAGTCGAGCGTGCATCTCTGAGGGAAAAAAAAACCCTTTGCCCCGCTAAGTGAGACAAAGCACACTGTGGAGTGTGTGCGCAGATGTGTTGTGGTCAGGTTGTGTTTTTGTCTGGTCACTGATTGGTGTCTCCCTTTCGGTCTCTCCCTAAATATCTCGAAACAAACAAGCTCGGCTCCTTCTCCGACTGCGCGGCTGATTTGCCTCCCTGGAGGATGCAGCTAAAACCAGTGTGAGAAACAGAGAGCTGCAGCAGACCACGGAGACTCCCAATGAGCACGTCAGCAACACTGATACAAAACGCACGACACACACAGCAAAATAAAATTACTTTTACTGTCATAGGGAAGTGCATCAGTTACTTGCAGAGTCTTATAATGGGCCTTCAAGCATGACTTTTAGCAGCTGGAGTCCATTCAGGGAATATGTAGGCTCAAACTTGGCTCGGTGCAACATGGACTAGGTCCATTTTGTTTCAATAAGTGGGTCAGAGGATAAATAACTGAGCTGCAACTGCAAAATGTGTTGCCTTTCCCATACTAGCAGCAAACTGCCTTCAGCAGAAGCAAAATTCTGTATCTGCTGGATATTTTGAGGTGCTTTATGGTAATGATAAAGGTCGTGTTAAAAATTAAACTAGTTAGTTATTTTTTTAAGTAGCTGTATAGTTGTGAATGCATGGCACAGCATTTATAGCTAACACAAACACAAGTATTAAATGAATACATTCCTATTTAGGAGGATACCGCTTCGTCAAACCCCCCCCAAAAAATCTGATTTATATCACTTAACTGCACACAATAAACACATTTAATCATGTTTTTGAATTTTCTGATTTATTGATCCGCTGTTGGAACAAACTGGATAAAATAGATAAATACAAATTCTCATCATAAATTGTTTACTGATTGGTAAACAATACAATAAATGCACACTCCTGATAAATAATTTTAGTGTTATGGAAAACTAAGTCGATTAAAAACCAAACTTCGAGTATTGAAGCATATTCAAACGAGAGGCACTGATCAGAATGTTTTGCCTAATTTCTGATCTCAGTTTTTATCTTATGTATTGTTCTGCAGATACCAACTCTATTATTGATTGATCTTTGAATCAATCAATAAAGTTAAGATCCACATTTATTATCTTTTGTCAAGCAGTTATTAGTTATGATGAACAAAAGACGATTGACTTGTGAGTCGCTGTGAAATGGGGTGCTGTTTATTTAAATTAAAATAAATGAAAAATATAAGAAAAATGAAGCAAATACCACTAGCATTACTAACTGTTACTTCCCATGAGAATACCAGCATTTTTCAAATACAGCTTGTTCCATTAAAAACAACGTTGTTGTCCAGTTTTCAGCCTTCCTGTTTCCTGCTGAAAGTCTTGCTTTCTTTCGCTTTCAGGAAGCTTAAAATAACACGTCTTTTAAACAGATTTCTATTTATATGTGCTTCATCTAATTTAATTTTAAAAGAAAAAAAAATCACTTATGCTAAAAATAGCTACATTTTTCACTCTTTAACAACTTAAACACTAGAGTGTCGTTTCCACAACCTGCTAACACTCGGGTTTAAAACACTCAGTGACTGGAAAAAGATCGCTTCCAAAAATGAATAAAATCTAATACTCCCCATCATCATTTACTCTGTGGATTTTGGTGCAGAGCTTGATTGATAACTGAAATTAGCCTGCCATTTGCTCCGTGACTCACGCTCCTCCACTGGTGGATTCTCAAAGGAATATTAGCAACAGGTTCCTCTGATGAGACCTTCTTGTTGGAATTACCGCCGACATTGCAGCTTCATATCCGCGACATTAATCATCTTTGCTTCCACCGTCTGTGCAATAAATTTGTCTCTCTCTTTCTTTTTTTTCTGTCCTCCCAGTGCAAACACATCCTGGCCGTCTACCTGTGTCAGGCTATGGCAGTGACTCAACAGGAGAGTGTCTCTGACCAGCAGATGTCCGCGGTGCTGAGCGGGACAGAGAGCCCGTAGCAGCCCCCACATGGGCGGCTCTCTGGCTTGCTGCATTTATCTGAGAGATAACAGATTCTGCTCTGTTTTCTTTTAGAAATGTTCTTAATCTCAAATACTTACAGCTTTATTTTTAGTTGCTTTTCATCTGGGGCTCCATCAGTTTTGGAGTGAGAGAACATCTGGACACCGGGGTCACTTCCAAACCGTCTCACTGCACAGTCATGATTTTTTTTTTTTTTTTTCTCACGCGCTGCTACTAAATATAAACTTGTCACGACTTTAACATGTGGGAATAAAATCCGACTGTACCAATATAGACATTGCCTTTATTAACAAAATAATTCACCATACATACAGATTGCATCATGTTAAAACAGTTGTAGTTTTGTGTTGAACAAATGAACTTTCGCCTCTGGAAAACGTTGGACATCAGCTCGACCACAGTGGAGGCATTTTTCCTGATTAGTAACAACAAGATGGCGCACAGATACTTGGGAATGAAAGGCAGGAATGTTGAACTTGCCATTGTTCGCATTACCTTTTAAAATAAAAATAAAAAACTCAAGGCAACAGTTTGACATCAAGCAGAAAGCCAGACAGCTACAGTACTTATTGTCACACATCGGTCAACAAAGACGATAAGATAACGTTACAGTGCAGTTACAGTATAGATGTCTCCATCGGAATGTCCCTAATCGTTGCGACTCTCCTGTGTTTTAGCCCTTGAAATCAGACAGAGGTGGAAATCCATAAACGCAGAAAGACAGCGCAGCAGCATAGACAGAGGGCTCCACGTCAGAGCACTTATTTCACACCAGTGACGCACACCAAAACAGGAAATTAAAACGTCAGTGCAATCTTCATTTGAATAGTGATGACTGTCAGGTGACCGTAATGCCCTCTGGTAGTTCATAGATGGCATGACTTTGCAGAAAGACCTTCTTATGCAGCTTAAAAGCTTTTCTTTGAATTATAATAACGCCTCTGTGTCGAAAAATATTTTGTTTTCACAATCTCCCTCACTGTAATCTGGATTTACTAACCTGCTTTTGTTGGCACACATAACTGAGTTAAAGATTCAAATCGTTTGTTTTCTGAAATCAAATGGCTTGTGTCTGTTCTGTCTGTGGTTTTCAAGACTGACTGTGGCTGAAGGTTTGAAGTAAGCCCAACTCTTATGCCCATAGCAATGACAGCTAGGAAGTCTTATGCAAGCCACTAAAGGGAAGTGTGACCAGAACCCGGTTGACGTGGAGTTACATAAAGGACTCCGATTTGAGGCGTCATCTTGCATGACGTTATCGTGAAAAGCAGCTAAAAAGGCCCAATGCTGACACAGCTTAAAGGCTACGATCCTTTTTCCACGTCCTGAGCTTACATCTGAAGAAATGCACATCACTGTAGGCGAGTTTTGCAGCTAAACCAACTTCCACCACTTAGCCGTTTCCTGTGGAACACATGCAAAGGTGACAGTTTGGTGTTTAGTGGTTACAGTAAAATGCAAGGCAAAGAAAAGTGACTTGTTTCTTATCAGTTATTCATCCTATTTTAAAAATATATATATTTTTGAAAGTGAGATTCTCTTAAGAGGTTTTAAACAATCTTTTCATTCCCTAAATTTAGTATAAATCCAGATCAATTCGTCCGATAGGCTAAAGCCAACGGCTAGTCTGTTGGAGACAAAAGCAAGACTTTAGTCATTTAAAACAACTCTAGCATAAAATAATCACAGTTGTTTTCATCTAATATTATTTATGGACAGTTACTCTGCTATTAAAGTTTCTGCTTTGAGGACTAAGGCCTCCATACGTGCGTTGTTCGTTAAACCTGCATCACCGCAGCAACCAACTGGTTGCTTTTGACAGTTTTTTTTGTCTTGGTCTTTGCCAGGTTAGCCGTTAGATTAATTATCCAGGAAGAAAACTATCTAAACCTGCCTTAAAATTGAAGATACTAAGTTATATACAGTAGGTAAGTTACTAACTGTAACAAACATTTTTACCGTCTTAAACTGATAAAAATAATTAATAATCCCAATTTTAGATCTTAAAACATCTTGAAAATGCACAGACTTACAATATGAAGTAATTAATTGAGGGGTTTCCTGTTACTTTTTTCCCATTGCATTTAGATTGGTGTATATGTATATTTGGAAATATTTGGACAGAAGACGTCACAAAAAAAGATATATTTTTTGGGATATCTTAATCTTTCAGATCCTACTTATGGAGTTTGACCCTTGACCTGGTTAAGTTTTAGAATTACATTCATTTTAGGTTGCTACTTCTGGGTTAGGGCAATAAAATCAAAAACATTCACTACAGTAACTAACCACCTGCTGCTTGGTCATTGGATTGTATATAAATGACAAGTTAGGCTTTGATGCTTTGAAGATTTTAAGGGCAATTTAAGGAGATGGAAAATCAAATGTTCATGTACATCTTGATTTTAGATAAAACTTGTCTTGAAAATGTCTTAAATGCAATTTAAGCAGAAACTCACCATAAAGGCCATACCGTCCCTTTATTTGACATTTTTAGCACTCTACAAACTTGGTGCTACTTTAAGGAACCATGAGGTCAGCTTGTCTTGAGAAAACTATGGTGTACTGATGAACGATATGCAGAGATTCATGCTTTCACCTCAACTGCTTCCTTCCAAATTAAATGAGTAAATCCAGGCTGAAGAAAATGTGTCCTCCTCTCAGCAGATAGATGAAACAAAGATCTGTGAGCTGCAGAATACCCACAGGGTAAGGATGGCTACCACTGAACCTTTCTTTAGCTCCACAAGTACAGAGGTAGCCCACACACGCACGTTTGTTTGATCAATACATTCTCAAAGACAAGGTCTTGTAATAAATAAATTATTTTAACACTGGCACTGAATGTCGAGAGTATAAAAAAGAGCAGGGCACAAAAAGAGGAGCGTTTGTAGTTGGAACAGGGTGAATTCAGAACAATAAATAGCATCTTGAGTTTGGATCCTCACAGTCCTACAAATCCAGTTAGCTTCAACTATTTAAACAAAACTCCTTCAACGACAACAACAGACCGAAGTTATTTAAGACTTATAGTTGAACACTTCACAGACCCCCATCCCAACCCAATACAATTGATAAATAAAAGTACATTCAAGGTGGGATTGACATCGGTTCATCTTCACATTGTTCTGTAAACATTAGAAGCCTCACGCCTCGACGTCGATGGAGTCCTCTGCCTCTAAAGCAGAGGGTCAATGGTCACTGTGACCTGGTCTCTGTTGTGCCTGCTGCCTTTAGAGCTGAGGTAAAGCTCCTCCTTTCGGCAGAGGAAGTGCCGCACCAGGATTTTGCGGAAGGTGTTCCGGAAGTCCTGAATGCGGTAAGCGTAGATGATTGGGTTGATCGCGGAGTTGGCGTGAGAGAGAATGATGGCCACGTACATGACAAACGCGGGCTTCTTCAGATCGCCGTAAAACAGCGTGAGGCAGTTGAGGATGTGGACGGGCAGCCAGCAGAGGGTGAAAAGTCCCACGATGATGGAGAGGGATTTAGCGGCCCGGATCTCCTTCTGCAGCAGCCCCTTGTTCTGGTTGTCCCCGTTGCCGACACACTTGAGCTCGATCTGCCTCAACTGCTTCCTGGCCACGGTGAAG
Organism: Poeciliopsis turrubarensis; assembly: GCA_010277015.1. NCBI lineage: Eukaryota > Metazoa > Chordata > Actinopteri > Cyprinodontiformes > Poeciliidae > Poeciliopsis > Poeciliopsis turrubarensis. The sequence continues at coordinate 2,426,950 of VMRN01000011.1, forward strand.
ATCTTCACGTAGATGCCCAGCATGATGAGCAGCGGCACCAGCACGCACACAAAGAAGTTAAAGTACACCATGTACTGCATGTCCACCACGCTCTCAAAGTAACACTCTTTGCATTTCGTGTTGTTGACCGAGCTGCTGTTCTCCCAACTCGAGTCCTTCAAGTTCCACCCAAAGAAGGGAATGAGGCCGATGACAAAGGAGAGGATCCATAAAATGGCTATTATCTTCCTGGCGGTCTTCCCCGTCATCAACTCCTTGTACCTGGAGAAAACGGGGCACAGGTTAGTATTATTCACAAAGGTCACAGTGATCTCACAAAACACGTTTTTATCCATAACTCACAATATCTCAAAGGTCAAAGTCACGATGAGATCATACATTCCCTGATCAATATTCAGCTTCGTGTTCAGGGGCAGAAGCAGAGATGGTCACTGTCGCTGTCTGTTTTTCTGAGAATCTGCGAAGAACGTGGAAAAAAGTGAGCTGAAGGTGCAAATCCGCGCCAACAGCTCGACGATGTGTCTGAACATGTCTGGTGGTTTCCAGTCTTGAGAAGGCTTTATGGAAAAATGCAAACTTTCTTTTTGTTTTGCAAGGACAACAATAGTCAATAACAAGAGACAGTTAACAAGAGGGTTGCTAACTGTTCATTTTTGTATGCAAATGAATTTTGCTCTTGGCTTCATTTTCTGTTGCTTATGTGCATTACAGACACAAAAGCCAGCTTTGGATTATCAAGCCAGGAAAGCACAGATAGAGATCTGCTGCAACAACATGGACCTGAACAGTCTTTGTTATAGTCTACCAATCTGATCTTAACAAACACTATGAGGAAAAAGTGAGGATAGTACCCCCAACATTCTGCAAAAGCCTGAAAAACAAGGTTTAGTCTGCAGGTGCTGCTTATCAAACAACATGGTTATCTAATCATGAACAAATATGAGCTCCGCTATAAATAAAACTCCGTATCTGATCTGTCTGAGAGCACTTTCTGAGGATTTGGAGGTCCACAATTCCACGGAGAAAAAGCTTGTTGGAAAGGAAGTGAGGACCGCTCTCACTCTTCCAGGACGTTCCTCCTGAGGTCAGACTGTGAAAACGTCCGTCAGCATGTAGGATTTTACAAAAACACAAGAAAAGTGTGGCCCGGTTTGAAGGAGTCGGTCAAGATAGCAGAATTCCAGTCATCGTGGTCGGACAAGTCATCATGTCAAAATGGTGACACCCAAGCTGTCCGTAGTACCTCTTACCAACATCGTTTTCTTAAGCAAACACCACTTTTAACTCGTTCAGAGTTGCTGAACGAAACATTGATTTTAGATGCACTCTTACATGAGTGCCTTGTGAAATAAATATGTTTCCATCACAGCTTTCCACTGTTACTGCCATAAAGAAATGCCAAGTTGGTCTTACCACTTTATGAGTGAAGTCTGACATGGGGGAACATTCCAGTTGATTTCCCCGACTGGGAATTCAGAATTCCTGAGTTCCGACTACAAATGGGACACCAGGAGCTACGAAACCGGGACGCTACAGTCATTGAGTCAACCAGGAGCTACACACCAGACTTTCTACAATCAAACGTGGACAAACTGGACGATGTTCTACAGCTCAGCAGCAAATCTACAACAGAAAAAGACTCAAAGTGCAGCAGAAAACCAAAGTGTAGATCGCTCACAAATTTAAATGTTTGCTTGCACTATCAGAGAGTTGAGCAAAACAGATGGCTCCAGCTGAAATGCAATTCCTACTAACACGGCACAACAAGAAAAAGGGGGATACGTAATAAACATGTAAAATCCACAAGTAGCTCAATGGAATCGAAGAGTATTTTTTCCAGTAAGTATTTATTCTCCACAGACAGAATCTACATGCAGCCATGTTTTCTATGTGCCTCTGTAGAGTTAAAATGAAAGTAACAATTCTCCTGCTTCTTTAAAGTCTTGGTCTGTGAGCAGGCAGCAGGTGTTTTACATGTTTTACATGTTCTTTTCTTTGAAACGTAAGATTTGTGCTGGTGTTTCAAAGTGATAACCCACATCAAAACATGAGCAGGAACTTGCAGTCGGTTTCTCATAAAAACGTTCCCTGGCTGAAACCTGAAGCCAAGAGCAGCAGCTGTACATCAGGGCTGCTTGTCGGGAAGCTGGGCGAATCATTTCTGTCTTGACCGTCCCGATCACGTGAACCACGCTGGGAGCCCAACGTGCCTCTTCCTCAAAGTGATTCAATGGCACAGCCATGATGACTCACGAGGACGCTGACAGGGACACGCTTCCAAACACGGGTCAGTCTGAGCTGGAGGTGTCACATGTTGTATGTCTGCACACTGAATAGGGAAGAACACGACGCTTTTCTTTAGAGGAGAGCTCTGAAAGGATCAGGCATTAAGTCCGCCGTGCGCCTGCAGACCACAGAAGAGGCCTATTTCATTGATTTGACACTGAAAAAAACACAACTTCTCTTGTCTATTTTTTGTTGAAAGTATCTCAGTACACTTGAACTAAGAGAAAACAAACTGACAAGTAACCTTCTAGCAAGATATAGAAGCTTGTTTTAACCCAATAATTAGTTAATATTGATGAAAAAATGATGACGTGTTTTCAGAAACGCGTCTTAGTTTGAGGAGAGACGCTGATACGACTGGTCCGATATTTACATCTGTATCAGTCCTGATATCGAAAAAAACGTCATCAGCTTTTAGTGACAATGTGCCCGATCCATAAGAGCAGGTCTAATCAGAAAATTTCTACGCTTTGTGCTCTTTGTCATACTTTATTATTTATTTTACATAATATTTAGAATCCCTAATTGCACTTCCTGAACCATTTCGAAAGATTTGACGCAGTTTATTTTTATATTTTTGTCCAAGGTAGTCAACTTATTGCTTTCGTCAGTTTCTTTGTGATTTATCTTACATAGGCTGTTATACTGACTGAACAAATTGTTTTATTTTTACATGTTTGACCAAGTTTGTGAAGCCATTGGTGTATTTAAGTGTTCTGTTTCGGTGCAGAGTTATCAAATAATTTTTTAATCTGTTACATTTATGTCTGTATCGGATCGGTATTGGCCGATACTAAACCTCAGATTTCTGTATCGGTATTGAAAATTAAAAAAAAAAAGTGGATTGTGCATCTCTAGTGTAAGTGAAATGGTTCTGGCACTTTTTTAATCAATACTGAGGAACTATTGGCTTATAACAAGCTCTTGCAAAAAAAAAAGAAAAAAAAAAGTGAGTTGTAAGTTAGTTTTTCATTTTGAGTGTACCAAGATATCTGCACTAGAAATAAAAATAGATTTGTTTTGGGGTTTTTTTGCAGTTTCCTCCCACTTTGTGTTGGTCTGTCACGTAAAATGTCGATAAAATACATTGAGTTTTTCTATGTATAACGTGAAAAAGTCCAAGGCCTTTTACAGGGCTTTGTTCTGTACCTCCTCACGCAGCACTTCCTGGATTTGCTCTCCGCATTAACGGGATGGAACAAAAGCATAATATGATGATAAATGAACAATCGTTTCATTCTGTGGCGCTGCGGTGATGGAAACGTGGATTTAATCTGGGCTTCGTGACGGAAAACCACTGTTCCTGTTTTACGGGGAATTTGATTGTAAAACAAAAGTCAGGTTACCATAACAGCAGAAATTATTTTTAATCATTATCCCGTTCTGCCCCTGCCTTTTTATAATTCTGATAAGTATAAGTTTATGAGCCCTGGCTCTGTCCAGTGACCCCCTGCTGGGGCCCGGGCGGGATGCCCCAGGGGGTAAGAATGATAAAAACACACGACCCAAAGCAGCCCAGCAGAGGAAACCAAGTAGCTCATCCTTCATTACCCACAACATCCTGCTGTTTGTTGCCGTCGCCGGCTTCTTCTTCCTTTTAATCACTGAGTACAAAGGTGAGTATGGGATCCCTTTCCCAGAGGGCCCGTCTCCTGAACACTCTCTGCTTTTCGTGCGTGGAGACAGCGAGCAAACCAGCAGCTGAACGGATTAGTCCTGGCATGACGACAGCCCGCCGGCATCTATCTTTGTTCTGCTTCCTTCTCCAAACTCCACTTCCGCCCCCAGGGGCCACCGACCTGTGCCGCAGCCTGAGCACTCCCAACATCCACCTTAAAGCCCAGCTGCGTCCACAGCAAAAGCCCCACAAACTGTCCAACAGGTGACAGCAGAGTGTTTGTCAGTGACCTGGACAACCCCTCAGTCATATCAACTCCATTCAGATTGTTTCCACAAACCAACTGGTTCAAAGTTCCTGCAGGAGACAAAGTCTCTGCTGTAAATCTGTCTGCACGTCTTCATTGAGTCTTCTGGTGAGATACAATAACCGCAGCCCGATTAATAAACCGGCCATGAGCCTCCCGACTCCCAGTGATGCTCTGTAAAGACTAAAACACCAACATACGACACAAATAATATCGCACAGTATATCAATAAAACTTAGTTTAGCTGGTTTAAAGTCCTTTAATGGGATAGCGAGAACCTTGAAGAGTGCTGAGATTTCTCCGGCGGCGTAGCGTAGCTACGTAGCTACATAGCTAGCCATCAGCTAGTACAACAAGCTGCTATGCTTCTTATGACGTTAACCTGTAGCTAGCTTTCAAATTAGACAAATGACTGTAATTCCCAGGCAGACAGCCATGTTGTGGAGAAAATACGTCACGCAACAGGCTTTTAAAAAGTGCTAAGTTAACCAAGTGCTTTAAGTCTCTGTAAAAATCTAAATAAGTAGCATAGTATCAAGACACCTATTATAATCAATATGTTCTATTGATTGAGAATAACCTCAATTTTCCATGTGTACAAGCAGTGTGTGTGTAACTAACTCCATTCAAAGGTTAATAAAGTACCATGTTTAATAAACAGCCATAAGATTAGTTTCTCCTCACGGTGTGTTAAGACAGGAGTAGTTAACTCGGTTAGTTTATGGGATCAACTAATTTGGATTAAGTCTCCAAGTGTAGTTATTTAAAATAGGCAAGATAGTAACTGCTTATGATCTGTTCACAGAAAAATCATGTCAAAAATCTTGAAGCATCAATTTAGGTTTTCGTCTGTTGAGTCCCGACTAAAAACACATTCAGTTTCAGAGAGTCACTCATTCGCAGCGTTTAATAAACAGCGATAAAAAGCTGGTTGATCATGTTTATTGCTGCTCGGAAACACAGATCAGCTGCAGGAAGCGAAGCGAAACAGTTCTGCTTCGGGTTCATCGAGGTGTTATGTCTTTAAAGCGGCAGATAAAGACCACTGACTACATCACGATCTCTCAATAGTGAAACAGCTTTTAGGTTTTCAATGACTTTGATGGAGGATTCATTTCAAAGCTGGAGGAATTTGCCCTCAGTGGTGAAAATGTCATCGCTGGCGGGGGTCGACCTCATCGTCTCAGGCTCAAGTCACTTCCAGATTCGATTTCCCTGCTGACTGATTTAAGATTTTTAAGATTCTTCCACCACAGAGATTCAAAATGTTTGTGTTTTAACATGAAATTGACCAAAGTGTAACATCTAGCTCTACTTTAGATGCACTAATCTTAATCAAAGACACATTATCTAGTTAAAACAACAAAAGAGCCTAAATATAGACAGGTCAGCATATTTTCTTTTGTAGTTCATTTTATTTCTATTTTGGGATTGAAAATAAAGATAAAATTTAGCAAAAAAAAAAAAAAAAACTCCTCTACTATTCCACCTTTCCAACCTCTAGCACATAAAATCCACTCCATATAGGTCAAAGTTTACATTTATAAAACATCACAGCAATGCTAAGTTTCAGTTACAGCACGGCTAAAACTCCCACAGGCCGTCGTCAAGCTTCGGTTTGACAGGCGGGTGGATTCCCCTCCATCTGACTCAGATCGGCCTTTTTTCACACAGTTTTCTCTTTGTTTACAACATCAGCTGACTTTGTTTACAACATCAGCCGTCTCATTTCAGCTCTGAGCTGAAGTGAGACGGCAAACTTTCATCCAACAATAAGCAAAACTGACATTCAGGTCATAAGAAAATGGTTAAAAATGCAAAAGGCGACTGTTAATGGACACTTTTTAAATGAACTTTTTTTTGTTTAACGTCATGTTGTTATGTTATTCCTTCTTCAAAACCATATCTGGAGCGTGGCCTTGACTGCCCCAGGGCAGCTGTGGCTACTATCCAGTAGCTTGCCACCGTCAGCATGTGAACGGGTGAGTGAACGGGTGAGTGAACGGG
>VMRN01000011.1:2433177-2563177 GCA_010277015.1 Poeciliopsis turrubarensis
GTGAGTGAACGGGTGAGTGAACGGGTGAGTGAACGGGTGAGTGAACGTGTCGTGCGAAGCGCTGTGAGATCCTCTGGGCTTGATTCTTGAATCTCCCGTGGCAACCATTCAGTTGTGAAACAGCGTCACCGTCAAGATGCTCAAGAAATGTAAGGTTTAAAAAAAAAAAAAAAAGTTTAACAAAATCATAACATCACGGTGAGATGAACAGCAAAGATATGTTGCCGTAAGAACAAAACCAAGAAACCCACAATAACACCCCCTCCTCTGCGCCAACAGAGCTACACACACTGCAAGGCTTTGCATCACACTGCAGCTCACTGCTTTATGGCGCAGCTGGTCCTCAGACTCACGGCACGTTCTGGATCCCGAAGCTGCACCTTTGCCCATCATTGTCCGTGTGACAAATCCATAAATAGGGATCGGGCTGTTTCGAAGTCCAGCCACCAGCAGAGTTTCACCTCGTTCTTCAACTCTAAATCCGCCTCATCGCATTACGAAGCTGCGACACAGACGCTCCATCTCCGCAAAAACACGACCCAGCAACACGATATTTGTCTGAGTCAGACACCTGGGGCAGAGCGAGGTTTCATTTTCTCTGACTGGGACTCGCAGATGAGAGTACAAATAATTCTTAAGAGTCGCCTGATGTGTGTGAGTTGATCTCAGAAAGCAGCCAGAGGGGATGTAAGAGCAGCAGGGCTGCAGGTGGGGGAGCCCTGAGTGTGTTGTGGCTCGGTTATCTTGAATCATCTGGCCTCTCTCCTCCATAAAAGCCAGCTGCACGACGTCTGGGACAGAATCGTGGCGTTTCCAGGCCTGCAAACTGACCAGACTCCTACACTAGCGCCTCTGGACGTGTCATTTTGGGCTCAACAAACACGCTGATCTTACTTTCTGCATATAGACTCTGCAGCTGTGTGGGTCGAGTAACTGCTGAGCCGTAAACTAGAGTTTCCTCCTTACAGATTTCTTTTGTTTCCTCTTTTTCTTAGCAGAGCTGTCAAGCATTTGCAACAGCTAAAAATAAAATAAAACAAAATCAAGCTCCTCTAACCACCATCTCTAACCCTCTTGCTATGGTCCTACTGCCATCTGCAGAAAGACACTGCTTGGTTAAAACCAACCAAGGCCAAAGCACAGCCCAGGACGTCACAAGTTCGAATCCCAGCCTGCTGACCTTTGCCGCATGTCTTCTGCTTCTCTCATTACCTACTTTCCTGTCTGACCACTCTCAAATAAAGGCCACTACAACCAATAAAACCATACAAAAAAAAAAACAATCAGACCCAGCAAGCAGCGCATACACACGTGTGACCGACGACGCTAAAACTCTCCTCCCGCCTCCGGTTCGTTGTTTTTGTTTGGGAGCAGAGCATTTCTGCAGATGGCGATAATAGCTCTGGGAGGAAGTTGACTTTTTTCACAGGTCATCGTATTATACTGTCAAGACGTAGTGAGAGTTTCAACAAATATGCCCAAAAAAAAAAACAGAACAAAAACATATTCTTGTAAAAGCTGCACACTGCAGCTGTCAGGTCAGTCCACAACATTTTCAGGTTGGACTGTTTGTAAGAACATTTTAAGGTCGGCTTATGTCATTTTGATTCTTACTCTTTGCATAGAAACCCCAGAGTTGAGAGTCAAAGAAAGCAAGAATAGTGATCTTCATAGCACGGTATCACAAAAAGTTCCAGATTTTTATGTTTTGATAGTGGTATCTGTGGCGGAGACAGAACAAGCATGAACAAGTTCAGTATGTGCAAAAAATCTCCAGGTATTTTCCTTCGTGTTGCTCTACCAAATGCTCTGCTGTTTCATCTGTTTGGACATATTCTGTACATCTGGCAGTGATGTGTTTTTATTTGACCTCTTTCAGTCACTTTGTCAAAAAAGCTCGACTTCTTTCAAACCGAAAAACTGATCAGATTCAAGTTATGATTGAACAGCTGAGTCGGTTTATTTCTAATAAGTTGCTTTGTAAATATTTTCCCCGACCAAATAAAATCATGATTTTAAAACAAGCTTTTGTTCATCCTTGATATAAAAATTTGAAGCGTTGAAACAACTTATCGGATTAATCACGATTAACCCATTATCGAAACAATTAATCGCGTACTCATTAAGTAATCGATTAATTGTTAACCTGGATACGCAGAAAAAATGCTGTTTGGTGAAAAGAAAACATATTCAGAGCAAGTAGTTTAGCCAAAACTCTACAAAAATCTTTTACATTTAATATAAAATATAAATATAAATATGTTTTAGCCAAAACTCCTCAAGAAAAACAGCTTTAGCTTCACTCAGTTCAGGAATGCCATGTTATTGCATTTTAGGCAATAAAAAGTTCATTTTAAAAACACTTAAGTGATTAGATGAAAAACCTGCAGAATGTGAAATTTTAAAAAAAAATCCAATTAATTGTCAGATTAATCGATTAATAAAATAAGCATTAGAAAAATTGTTTGATTAAAAACAAAGCAAACTTGTAGGGACTCCTCGGCGCCCACAAAGCAAAACGTTTCAGAACGAGAACATTTCTTTGAGTGTTTTTCTGCTCTCTGCGAAACAACAGTCAGTGTTTTCTGCGTGGGGGGAAGCGACGAGCTTCAGGTTTTGCTCTGTGGGTCAGAAATAGACGTTGCACGTGGGGGAGTTTACAAGCCGCCCGCTCGGTGGCAGGCAACTTTCATCGCGAGTTTGTGTCACACTGTCCTTTCTTGCCGGGGTTTTTGAGCGAAATGGAAATGACAGCGGATCCGACACGGCCTGGACGGCCCCCACAACTCGCTGACACGGCCCAAAAACAACAACACCTGCAGACAGATGCTTCCCATCTGATCGTAAAGCTGCTGCTCCTCAATTCATGGAAATATCAAGCAGCACCGCGCTGTCCCTGCTGGCAGCTCGATCTGTCTGTTTCTGTTTCATGAGAACACACACACACACACGCACGCACACGCACACACACGCACACACACACACACACACACACACAGCTCACTGGCCTCGGCCATCAGCTCTGACACTCAGTGGCAAGTATCGATCCAGAGGCTTCGCCTTTTGTCTCTAATCACTCAAGCCTGTTTTATTTTTTTGTTTGTTTTTGATAAGTCCAAACAATAAGTGCAAATTCAGCCTTTTTTATCAAAAAAAAAAAAAGAAAAGAAATGCGACACTTATTAGTTTTAAATATTGCTAAATATTGTTCTTTTAATTTATCAGAATAAAACATATTTGCTACTAATTTTGTTGGAACCAATTCTGTTGAGTCACAGAGAACTGACTCAAAAAAAGCATCAATCAAAACAGGGTTGATTTGAATTAACGTCCAAATTACTGCTTGGGGGAAACTTTTGTTTGCGACGATTTTCTAAGAGTTTGTGTTTTTATTCTTCTTTCTTTGTGTCCGTCAACAGAACGCAGAGGGAAAAAGCAGCCCGGGCGTCGGTGTGGAGCAGAAAAGCCTGGAAATCAGCCGGGAATGGTTTTGGTCTCTGAGCCCTCGGGCGGCGCAGCGTTGGAAACGGATTAGCGGAAAACACAGGATGAGCTCAGGAACCGAGTGAAATCACTGCTGCGTCCTAAAGTTGACTCTCTACCAGGACTCAAGAGCTCCCTAGTGTTGCAGCTTTTACGGAAAATCACAGCGTAAGATCAAGTTAAACCAAAGTGGTCCGTCCATTTTATCACACCTTTATAGTAATCAGTGACTTAAAGCTAAAAAAAAGAGAATAAATTTAAAAAGCCTGCTGCGCTAATACCGATTTCTTACTCATTTCAGTTTGACTGACAAACACATTCAGCTGAACCTGGATTTTAATTTAGCAATCAGAGATGCAAGATGATCCCCGTTGACGCACAAAAGCAGGTTTCCTCTACGTTTAATCTGGATTTTCCCAACTAGATCTAAAAGTTTGCTGGTTTTTATGCATCTAACTTATCTGTCAATGCTGGTCCAGGCGAAAATTGACAAATTTCTATTACTGGCAACTACAATAATTGATGCTCCATTAAACGTTTGGCATTTAATTCACTCACAGAACATGCATCAAATTGCCGAGTTCAAAATCCTAAATGCTTCCAAAGTGAAACTTTTTTTCTACCATCACAAAAACGTGATGTGAAATAAGTTAGCGAAAAAAATCGACGATTATTCAACCTGTTGGATTTCTGTTGCTTTACCATCAAATGTAAATCAAGTATGTAAGGAAGTAAGATGACTTTATGCATCCCGGCACCTGATGAATTTCAAAGGACTGGCTGGATAAATATAGTCTAATAATGCAATTATTATTACAAGTTCATATGAGGCAATAAGCTGCATGGGGGATTCATCAGATCCCTGATCTGATTCTGATCTGTGCGTCTTTCTGAAGACAAAAATCATCTCATATGACGACGGCGCGAGTGAAGGTCTGCATGCTTCTGCTTCTCCTGCATATGATTAAAGAGACGAAGCTCCAACGCTGCAGATAAAAGATCGTCATGACGTGATTAATCAGAGCACTGCTTGATGGGACTAAGGCTGAATCTCATTTCACTCCTTCAGCCTCAACCTTAAAGGAGAAAAGGGAGTTTGGTTTGTCTCTGAGGAGTAAATACAGATTTATAGGGAATGGTTGCCTTCCAGGATGCAAACGTGGAAGTGAAGAAGCAGAAGATTTAACGTCCATAAGTGAAAACGACTCCAGCAGTGTGCTGGGCTCTGATGCACATCAGATCCAATCACTGTCAATTATTGGTGATCAGATGAAAAATAGCAAATATGCATTTTGAAAAAAGTAATATGACTTTCATTTCTTCTCAACAAGCTAATAAAGTGAAAACATGTTGTAGCAAGAACAAAAATAATTTATACACCAGACCTAAACACTTATCTGATCATTAAACTCAAAATCCTTTTATAAACACATCACATCTTTGTGGTTTGTAAAATATTGGACTCCAGTTACAGATCAAAGTTAGAAATGATCAGGCTCATTGATTGGTGCATCTCTAGTTATGCAATATTACTCCCAGTGACAAATATATGAACTTAGTCAAGTTTTATCATACTTTATTTCCTTTAAACATGTTAGTAATGCACATAAAACCTGTCGTTTTATAAACTACGTAAAATGTCAAAGTTCTTTAAATACTTTAAAGTGAACCGCAATTGTTCTGCATTACAAAGCATAAAAAAAATACCGTCTGCCTCTGTAACAGTTTATAGGATATTATTAGTCATCTGATCAGTGGTGCCCCAGTCTGATTCATATTTAACCGCTCATGAATACGAACCCTTCCTGAAAAAAATAAAACCAGTTTTATAAAACTGGAATGATTTTAAGGCTCTCTGCTCGGTGTAAAGTAAAATCATTTTTAAAAGAGTTTGAAATGATGATCGACTCAAAGCAAATCCTTAAATTAAGCAAACAACATCAGCCGCATTGTTATGCCATGTTTCATTAAAATCCCCAATAACACTCCATTAGATATCAGAAAGAAATGGAGAGCTTTTCTTTCTTTTTTTTTTGGTTACTAGCTTTTATATTGTCCTCCTCGTGCGATGACGCCCAGGGCAGAGAGCCATAATGCCACCTCTGGGAGTTCAGGAATTCAGTCCGAGTTATGAGCTTTCCCTGTCTGTGTGTTTGCCAGGATAAAATAAAAACCCCATTCGGTGACCAGGCGCGGACTCACCTCAGCGGGATCTTCACCGCCAGATATCTGTCGATCGCGATGGCCAGCAGGCTGAAGATGGAGCTCTGAGTGAGTACCAGGACGAAACAGGCGAGGAACAGGCAGCCGTAAAAGTTCAGGCACAGGCCGACGCTGATGATGATGGCGAAGGGGATGGCGAGGCAGCCGACCAGGATGTCCGCCACGGCCAGAGACACCAGAAAGTAGTAGGTGGCGTTCTTCAGCGTGCTGTTGATGGCCACGGCCCAGCACACCAGCACGTTGCCGCATATGGAGAGGACGGCGATCACCGCTTCGATGGCGATGTAGGACGCGTCCATCTCAGCAGAGCGCGTCCGGCCTGAAACCGGGCAGGTGGGTCACATCAGCGGCGGTCATCCGCGACGCGTCTAGTCCCAGAGGAGGCAGCAAGCCCGCGCGCTGTAGTCCGGCGGTACTCCACAAGTGGCTGCGGGAGGTGCCATCTGCTGCGAAGTGAGGAGAAGGTTTGCGCAAAACTTGACGAAACTTCAGCGTCCGTCTGTTTCGCCTGGTCGTCTGCGCGACTCACCTTCTGGACGTCGTCACGCGTGCAGAGGCGCGTCCGAGGGGCATCAGCACGTCTGCACGGTGTGTCGCACAACTTCCCTCAAACAGCGGTTTTCATGTTGAGGAAGCGAGGAGGAGGGCGGGGGAGTGGGGGGGGGGGGGGTAGGGGGGGTATCACTTTCACACAGGAGCCACGCCCCGCACGACACACACGCGCGGTTAAAAAGTTCCCCCTGAGATCGCCGGTGCCACGCAGCGCGTAATTACGAGTGGGTTAAAGCGGCGTTCAAGTTTCCACGTGGAGTTCCCGACACGTAATTAATCGCTCATCTGTGCGCGCGCGCGTGAGAGGGCACCCACGCGACCAGAAGCCCAACACCGCTCGGCTCCGTCAAACCCTGACAGCGACTGACAGGAGTCTTCAGGATCGTTTATGTCACGAAGTCTGACTCCGTAAAGAATGACACTTTAATGAACTTCTGCATTAAAAGTCATGTTTTCATTTTTTTGATGTCTTTCTTAAATGTTTTATACCCTATTTTATCTTATTTTAATCAAATAAAAGGTTATTTATTTAATGTATGTGGTACAAAATATTTGTCTTACATTCCTTGTTCATGTGTGAGATTTTATACTTCTTCCTGTTCGAAACAAAATTATTTACCGAATAAAGACAACAGTTATAAACCTTTATGAACTCCTGACAGGTGTGTCATGTTTAGGTTTTTTGTTTCCTGCAGAATTGAGCTGTAACATGAAATACTTGCATGTGGTTCCTCCCAAACATGTTCATGCTCCTTTAACTTTGAGATTTTAATGTTATTTGATCGACACCATTATTGATTTGTGAGGCGTTAAGTAAATAACTGTTTTTGAAACGGTTACAAGGCAAAATCTTAAAAGTGTGGTGCGAATATGAATTTGACTCTTTCGAATGTCACCCAGTTAGTCAAGGGACTCCGTCTGTGTGGGGCTCAGTCTCAATAGAAATCCAGCTGTTCTGGCCTCAGAGTTTTGTTAGAAAACATTAGTAAACAAACGGCATCAGGAAGACCAAGTGAGGTCGGGCAGAAAGTTATGGAGTTTCTGGCTTACAAAGAATCTGTAACAATCCCCACTCCACCTCCAGGAAGTCACTCCTCTATTAACCCGATAACGCTTTTATCAACTTTGAATTGAGATAGCTCATATAACGAGCTCAGCAGCTGTGGAGTTCCACTAGGGGTTTGCTAATTGCTGCTGGCTAGTCTGAAGGAGCTGGCTGGGGGGAGCAGCTCCATTGAGGAGCCGCCCCTCGAAGGCGGAGCTAGGTCCAGCGAGGCTTTTTACGCAGCTGAGTGGTTGCCACGGGAGACCGAAGGACTTCTCAAACATGCATGAAAGAATAAAAGAAACACTTCAGATTGATTTGATGGAATTTGATTTTTCACGACACTGGCCTTTTTAAAAGAAGAAAATACTTTTAATTTAGATGGGTTTTTTTCATGCTATCGGGATATTTGATGAAAACAAGGTCAGAAGTTTATCCATCAAAAACATTAGAGTCACGTTTTCCGGTACGTTTCCAGTCCTTGAGGTCGACGCTACTTGGATCAACCTGCAGCCACAGAAATGTGTTACAGTAACAACAGTGTACTGTAAAAAAGATGGCAGCCCTGCTGTTCCCACTGACTTCAGTGTTGTTCCAGTCCTGGCACTGGGCTTCAATGGGTTAGTGGGAAAGCAGTTTATCACCCATGGAGCATCACGGCAGTATGATTAAAGCACAAACACAGAGGCTGGACCGTTTTACCCACAAGCAGCCGACGTGTCAAAACATGACAAGTGAGAGCAGACACACCGACGAGGAGGGAAAATAAATTCAGGATAATCCTTTATTAACCTAAAGTTACCATGGAGACCTATCCATCGCCAGAGAACATCTTCTAGTCTTTTAGTCAATAAGCAACTTTTGTAAATAAATAAATACAACTTTATAAAAAAAAAAAAAGAAAAGAAAAGAAAAAACGACCGTCTGCAAATTGAAGCGCGTCAAAAGCTGGAGTGTCATGGAAAACATCGTCCATATTTCAACGTTGCATGCAGCCTAATACAGATGCACACAGTTTGCTTCACTTTTTTTTTTTTTCTTGATGAGAAACGTGGAAAACTTGTGAAAACCTGTGAAAACCTGTGAAAACCCGTGCAGTGTGACGTCAGGAATAACGCCTAATCCCCGAGGTGAGCGTGTTGTCGTCATTTCGCCAAGCCTGCAGCGGCCCCTCGGTGTCGTGTTGTGGTAACAAGAAGAGAACAAAACTGAGTCTGTCGGGAGCTTTTGATTTGTAAACAGAGCAGAGTGGTTTCAACGCCGCCTTTTAGAAACGCGCCGGCAGCACGGAGAGGATGATGGAAGACATCAACACTTCTTTGTTTCTCGAACGGTAAAATAGAAATAAAAATCTCAGCGGTGCTGTAAAACTGCTACAAGATGTCAGAGTGACTCTGGATCAGTTCATCTGTGAACGCACTCCTCGGGAGAAATCTGTTTCGCCGACTGCGGCGTCTCTCCTTTTTTTCATTTTGGTCGCACGTCTGACTGTAGAGGCGAGTTCAGGAACTTGTTGGGCAGCTGATGGGCGGCGGTCAGGAGCGCCGGTCTGGAAGGAGGGTGTCCCACACGGAGACGGGACAGAAGAGTCGCCCTGATCGTCCCGTCCGGCTCCCTGACGCGTCAGGTCTCAAAGTATTTGTAGATCTGGGAGACGTACTGCATGACGCTCTGCCAGTCGGGCCTGTCAGTCTTCATCAGCTCCTCAATGTCCTGTTTGGGAAAAAAAAAACAGCGGAAGTGAGACGGGATTAAGACGATGTTGACGGTGACGGGAATACGATGGAGTATCAGGGCCTCACTGAGAAACTGATCACAAAGTCATATTAGGAGAATAAAGACATGAAATTCTGACTTTATTCTTATAATGTGGCAATATTACTACTTTCTCCTCATTGTGATTTTATTCTCTTTTTCTTGACATTTTCTTTTATTTATTTTCTTATCACCATCACATGGCAAAACCTGGTTTGGAAAGTGAAAAATGTCAAAATCACCGCATTTAAAAACACTTCCTTAGGACACCAGACACATAAAGAATCGTGATTTAAATCATTAGGCTGCAAATCGTAAATGTGTTTAGTCAGATATTCAAACGTATTTATATTTATTGATGCTTTCATTGAAAGAACAGTGAAAAAAAAACAAATATTAAAGCTGATATTCTTTAATCAGTTTTGGGGGTTTCAAACATTAATTGGAATTTCTAATGATGACGACGAATCAAAATTAAATTTATTACGATACATGATAAACGATACGATGAATGTCCATCTCTACTATGACGTGCGAATTACTGAAGACAAGTCCCCCAATCCGTCCACCCATCATTTCATTCTCATTTATTCAGACAAAAATTTAAAAATAAACATGATTAGTAACAAACTATCTTAAGTGGTTATGATTCTGGCCGGAGGATAAGTTCTGGAATCGGTTCCAAGTGAGAGTTTGGAGAACTTATGCAGTTTTCATACTTTTATTTGCTTTTCATGGTGGATTTTTGATTAGTTACTGCAGCCAATCGTTGCTGAATCATGTTAAGGAGGATATTGGAGACAGGAGCAGCGAGGCTCGTTTTCCCTGATCTATTCAGCATACGTAAAACTGAACACAAGCACATACAGACACTTTGATTTTTAAAATCACTGCTAGATACGCTGAAATGAAATGAGCAGGTTTGTTGTCCTTTTCCATTCCTCTAAAATATTTGATGAGTTGTCATGAAACATTTCACTGAATGGAGCACAAGGAGAAAATATATTTTTAGACTATTTTTATATTTCTTATGTTCCAGACCTGGGAAAAAAAAACATGAAAACTTCCAAGAGGCCGTTTATCACTGCAAACCAACTGGGAGTTTTCCAACCACGCCTTAATAAACCAGGTTTACACAGTGTCCCAAATTATTATTCAAGTGACATTTTCTCAGATTTTCTTAAATGGTCAATGCAAATGATGAGCAGTATAATTTTCAAGTCGTGAACTATTATAGTACAAATCAAACTTTACTGAACAAAGCTCACCGTGAGAACAACTTTTTTTTTTCAACAATAAAAAACTCAAAATTCACTGCCCCAAATTATGCACAGCAGATTTTCTAAACATTTTATGGATTATAAAGAACTGCAAACGGTCATTCTTTGAATGTGCAGCATTAATTGGTCACATGTACTAAAATCAAAAGCTTTTTCATTCAAACACATCTTAACAGACCGAGTTGCATGTTAACCCCTTATTTGGCATCACCTGCACAATTCTTGCATCCATTGAACTTGTGAGTTTGAGGAAAGTTTCTGCTTGAATCTCAACAAACTGATCAACCAGCTCTCTGAAATTAATTATAGTGAATCAAAGAGCCTTGACACACAATACTATCTGTAAATTTAATAGCACAACAAAAAATTAAATCTTTACGACACTTAAATCCAATTTGCTTAATAATTTGGAACAAGGCGTAATGATCTGCGGCAGCAGATGAAGAGATAACAGTGTAACAAAAACGATGAACTGCACAAGGAAAGGCTTCTGAGAAACTACGCAGAAAACCGTAAATTAGTCCAACAAAGTTTGGATTTGGACGCAGCAGAACATCGCTGGAAGGACCTGAAAATGATGGAGTCCAAAAGTGCTGAACTTCAACAAGTCTACCGAGAAATTTAAAGACCCATCTTCTGCAGAAAGATGGGTCGTAAAACTCGCAGGATTGTTTCCCCGAATTCCTCTGACTCACAGAGTTGATTTGTTAAATGTTTTCTCCCTCAAAAAACAGGAACTGACATGGCATGAATCTGAGAAAAAATAAATAAGTCAAGGTTTCTCTGCAGACTCATTTCTGTAGCTGCCTCTATGAGACCACAACCTAAAAAAAAACAAGGAATTAATTTCTGGGATGTGTTCAAAGTAAGGAAGCAGGAAAAAACAGGGTCCAAAGTTCACCAGCAGTAAGAGAGTCAGGATGGACTCTCTTACTGAGAGAGTCCATCCTCAGTCCATCCTCAGGATTTGACTGAATTGGGAACAATTCAGTCAAATCCAACCACAAAACGCGTAATAGAGAATTATAAGAAACCAAAGCGTGACCTTTGACCTAAATGCAGCAATTAGGTCAAGTCAAACTTCCAGATTTGGAGTTTTAAAAGCCACATCAGGACAAAAGATTTCCGCTGGGAGTTTTAAGTCTGATTCTAATCTCAACGTACTTACTATTGTCATTTTTATTTTTTTCATTTCTTGCAGGTACTATTTTGGTCAGTTAATAAAGCAGACAAGCATGTTCCAAACACAGAGTTTCCACAAACAGAGCAATTACTCTGAATGTAGATTGTTTCCTAATAATGATCGTCCTGGACTGGAATGTCAAACTTTAATGAGTCCCAACTTGCGGCGCTGATGTTGGTGTGTGTTGTTAATGCAGGGATGAAAAAACATGCAAAGTAGAGAGCTTGCAAACAAAGGCTGTGGGAGTGTGATGGAGTTTTTGTTTTTATTCCACATACATTAGAATGACGGATGGTGTGTTGCTCATTTCATAGGACAGGAAACAGTCGTATTGAAGGCCAGCTTATGTTGGCGAGCTCTGAAAGAGCAGAAAATATTTACGTGTCGATACAAGTGCAACATTATGTTGAAATTGTGTTTCTATTGCAGGTGGCATTTCACGATCTTGGCTATCGAGCCGATTTCTTCCACTTTATTATGGAGCTGGAACCGGGAACGTATTGAACGCATCACCAGTTTTCTCTGTAAAGTTTCTAAAGGTGAAAGGTCATCAAATTCTCACCAGTCCAGTTCAAACGTACCAAATCCAAACCACTGATATCCATAAAATAAGTTATGTGTAATCACCACATAAGACTCCACTGTTGAAGAAAAAAGAAAATCAAGTTTTGGAGGATTTGATCAGGGGTAATAAATTTGGTGAAGGTGACGACATTGTGATTATGGGCTGGCGCCTGAAACAAGAACTATCAATCGTCCTGTGACTGGCAGCTCATTCCAACGCACGTTAACGGTTGATGTTGTCATTTACTGCTGATAAGAGCCCTGCGTGATCCAATCACAAGAAGAACGTCGGAAGCTGTAAACGTGATCCGGACGGATCAATGAAGCAATCGAATCCATCTTCTCAAGTGCAGCGCTGACGGTTTTAGATCTTAAACGAGAGATTATTAAGCCACATTTCTGAAATAAAGCTGGCAAAATAACCTTAACATTTAACACCGTCAGGAAGGTAAAAAGCTGCATTTTGGTCCCATTTCCAGTTCTTAGGGCTTTAACATCACAATGACGCTTAGAAAACCAAGTCAAACTGAAAACCTTTCATTTCCTCCTGGCAGAATGAAGCCCTGCTTGGTACCTAACAGTGTTTGTTGAAATAAAGCTGTAAAAATCACAATTCATCCACAAATTATTTTTTGTATTTTAAACAAAGCTACTATAAAGTCACACGTTTTTGTGTCGCATCGACTCAGATGACATCTGAAGGTGATTGAGTGAAGCTTAAATACATTTGGACCGTCAATAATGCAAATGCAATTTCAGACGTTTAACACCGGATCTGAGAACAAAGTGGACGTTTGGCCATAACCCAATGTTCACTCAATGTCTGTTCAATAATTACTCCCCGAAGAGGAAAGACCAGCAGTAAATTTAACCACAACGTGAAATAATTCTCAGTTTCAAAATAAGAGTTAAAAACTGGAATTAGCACATTTTGCTACCTGTTTACAGTAAGATGTTTTTATCCTGCGCTACTTATAAAAAGCATCCATCTCATAACTGAGTCGATGAAAAGTATGTTAAGCATCAAAGGAATGACACAAGACGAATCTGAAACTTTGATTGCCCTCATGATGATACTAAGACACAGTTTACATAAACAAACAGGTTTTCAGTTTTACATCCATGACTGAGCAGAAATGTTGGTTCAAGCTCACTGTGGAGTAAACTTGAACCCGACTGTTTACACAAAACACACTAGGAGCTCTCTGCAAGAGTAAACAGTGTAGCGTAGCTGACTTCTATTCAGGCATTTACAGATGGCAAGGGTTTTCCAATTAGTTATTTTTCTCGTTATAGCCGAGGCAACACAACAGAAATATGGATTTAAGATCCTCGGCAGTAAGTACTGGAAAATCTTTACAAATTCAGGAAAAAAACATCCTTTGGGTAAATTAAAGTTACTATAAAATCTAAGAAAATCAAAGTGTAGTATTTCCAATTTGTAAAGAGTCTAAGAGAGTGTGGGCGTGCGTGCGTGCGCATGTGTGTGTGTGTGTGTGTGCTCTGCTCACCAGAGACGTTTTGATGCCAATGCTCTCTGCGGCCTGGAAGGCTAGAGTCAGATTCCGGACCTGAACCAAAACAAACAAACCGTCGGGTTTTCAGAAGACATGAAAATCAGACCCGGAGTTTCGCTCCGCAACAATAATAAGCTCACAGACGCACCAATAAACAGTACAATCTCCCATCACATGGGCTTAAAACCGGCATAAGGCTCTGCTTGTTTATGCGACCGTCTTACATTTTCCTGTGCGTTTCTGACATGCGTAATAAAACGAATGTACAAATGTCAGATCGAAAGTAAATGGGGTTACTAAAGGCTTAAGTTTCAGAGCCAGAATCCCCTAAATGCCTTAAATGTATGAAATATAATACATGTAGAAAAAGTGGGAGCAGTTTTGACCCGGGAAACGTTCTGAAAAGAAATCAATGCTAATGGTCAACAACACAGTTTATGTCGTGGCAGGGACAGAAAACTCAAACAGTGAGTTAGCAGTCAGACACAAAGAAGGTGTTGTTTGTGAACATAAAGTGTTCCAGCTAAGAAAACACCTCGTTTTATAAATCATAAGTTGAAGCAAAG
The DNA here is from genome assembly GCA_010277015.1 of Poeciliopsis turrubarensis. Classification (NCBI taxonomy): domain Eukaryota; kingdom Metazoa; phylum Chordata; class Actinopteri; order Cyprinodontiformes; family Poeciliidae; genus Poeciliopsis; species Poeciliopsis turrubarensis. Next base: position 2,447,346 of record VMRN01000011.1, read on the forward strand.
AAACGGCAAATAATACCTGCCCCCCACAATTTCATTTTTTGTACCCCGAGACACGACAGACATTTTTTCGGCAGCGTTTGGACCAAATGAGCAGGTTGTGTTTTCACTTCCCTTCAGCAGATTTGTAGCAACAACTCAAAGCAACTTCTTATGGCAAAACGAGATGTTTTTGTGACCGATTAAGATTAATTTGTGTCTGATAGGAGTAGAAAGAGAGAAAAATACCAATGCACCACAATTGTGGAAAAAAAAAATTCAAACATGACAAAAAAGAACCTGCTGAAAATCATCTATAGACTTCTCAATAAAAAAAATTAAAAAAAGTCCTTATTGACAGCACATCAATCTAATCCGTTCTTGAAACTAATGACAATTACATTGTTACCACTTGTGGTCAGACGAAATAAGATAAGATAAAAAGATTACTTTAAGCTTAAATCATCAAACATATAAACACCTTTGCCTTGATTGGACCTGCTTCCTACATGTACAATTAGAAAAAAATGTATATAAATTCAGGAGGTGGGATATGGAGCAATGAGATATATTTATATAAATTGTCATATAATGCAAAAAACCCCAAAGTTTTAAGCGAGTACTGCACGGTTCTTTCACCATCTCTTTGATTTTCCAGTTATGTCACCCAGGTACAAATCCCAGAAACCTTTTTACCTAAAATCTAAGCAGACCCACCGTGTTATCTTCCTAAAAGTATCGATGACAAAAGGTGAAGGAGGCCAGTAATGGGATTATTGGGAGGATGGATTACACCGGGAGCAGTCTGGGTGTTTGGGCCTCAGGGAAAGTCACTCAGAACGAGTTATTAAAGGCAACACACGTCTATTGAATTATTCAGAGAGATGGGCCATGCAGCGTCTCCGTCATCAGCTCCATGTCACACATTCACGCCGACTCGGCCGTACGCTCCCACCTTCACGCGACTAATCCGTCAGGTAGAACATGTCAGCTCCGTTTATCCATCGCCGCGATGTGAGAGGAAAGTGACGGAGGGAGGCGGCATATTGTCTGCAGCGTCACTGTTTACCAGCAGCTTGTCTGCATTACAGAGCTGTCAGCATCACGTAAAGCATGACCACACAAACATTCATAATTCATCATCATGCTTTCTTACAACGCAGCACGGCTAATATGAAAGACGCATGAAATGGATGCAACTCCATTAGACAATCCGTGACGACATCGAATGTAAATCACAAATGTTATTTCCCACTCGGCTCATAATGTGGTGTGCATAAGCAGACGATTTCCACTTCAGTCACTCTCACGCGAACCACTATGATAGACTATTATGGCTGTACTGAGAAAAATACAAATAAAAACAAAGTATGAGAATAAAGTCAGAATATTGTGAGAATACAGTCAAAGTGTCACAAGATTAAAGTTATAATACTGTGAGAATAAAACCATTACAATTTGAAAATGAAAACATATTCAATACAGTCATAATGCTATGACTTTATTTTTGTGTTATTTTGACTTTATTCTCATACAAGTTTGTTTTCATTCTTTAGTTTTCTCCCACTGATCCATATCCCACTGCCTGAATATTGTTTTCAGGCAGTTCATTTCTTGCAAGCTACAGAGGCCCAACATGCACTTTTTTCTTTTTGCACCTTTTCTCAGCTGCAAAATCATCCAGTGAAAAAACAAGATGGAGAAAGGAAGTGAAAAACACAAGAAGCAGATTAAAGCTGCAAACCTTTGAGGATGCTCTAAACAGGACATGACTTTCTAAGCATGTAGCCAGAAAGTGTGTGGTGCAACGTTCAGTACGTATGAGACGCTCTGGTGTCCTGATGCAAGCTGACAAGGAGCTGCTCACGCTGCAGAAGCTGCTGTGACTCACTGAAGTATCTCGGCATCTTAGTTGGAGGTGCGAGTGATTTGTGTGGACGGAGGGTCGACACGTGCAAAATGCCACACTTGTCAACCTGTGCAACACGTGCCTTGATTAAAAATATTGTTGCAAGACGCGTCACAACAACAAACTCCTTTCACCGACATGTTTTCCGATTCTTTAATTCGTGGAAGTTCACCGTCTGGGTTGTGATTCAAACTTTAAAACCGCATCTTGTCCGATGGGGGCAGGATGAGGTGAAGACGGGGCTGGATGCGCTCAGCGTGCCTTTCAATGAAGGCATTGATTTCCAATCACTTAGGTTTAATGAGGCGATTCCCTGATTATATGCTGGTGAAACACTGACCCACTTACTGAGGAGGCCAGAGCGGCCATGAAAGCCTGATTCCAATAAAAGCTTAAATGCTGCTTAAAATGAAAGAAAAAGGACAAAGTTCACAGGTTCTGTGATGCTTTGAGCTTTTTGTTGTTCCGACCACACACAGTCTATTTTATTTGGATTTATTTGGTGTTAATTTAGACTGAACATATTACTTAAAGAAGTGGCTAATGTTCCCATGGTAACTCCAGAGGACCTGCAGACATCAGCGGCTAAAGTCGTTTCTGACATGGCAGCTATTAATAATGAAACCCTCAAACACGGCCTTTGTCACAGAGCCGCAAAAAGAAAATCTAAATAAGTTTGCGGTTCGCCACAGGCCAGGTTTTCAGACGCAGCAAACATGAGGAAGAAGTCGCTCTGATCGAATCAGAGCGAAACTGAATTGCCTGGCCTACGTGCGAACCACTACGTGATGCAAATCACTGCCGCCGCAGAGAAAGCCGGTTCCACAAATTACAGGCGCCTGAGGGCTGGATGGATCAGAACGCTTTACCGATCTCTATTTTTTGACTTCCACGTCACAACGATGCACATGTATGTTGATCACTCACATAAAACCCAGAAAAGTGTTGAGATTTGTGGAACATGACGAAAATTGGAAACCTTCCACAAATGATAAATGGTCAACATTCCCACTGTGTAATTAGGATGTTGAATCGAGATATTCTCTTAGATATGCAGTTGGTAACGTCGATAAAAAAAGATCTTTTTTATACATTTGTTAACATCATCATATTAAGACAGAAAAAGAATCTTCCTCATGTGGTCCCACTGCTATCTGCAGAAATACATTTCTCTCAGTCTTAGCACAGTCAATCACCCTCGTGTACTGACTGCTCACACACCACACTCCTACTGTCTGCTAGGCTACAGTGGAGCCTGCTGTGAATGTTCGGGCTAGTTAACATGAATAAAAAGAATGAACAGTTTTCCTGTAATGGTAAGAAAACTGTCAATCTTCAGCAACATGTACACAAACATGATTGACAGCGCTAAGACCCTCCTCCTGGCTCTGATAGGTTGTGTCTGACCAGGGTGGATGTGTTTCTTTAGAGTTACTTTTGAAACATTACAAATTGCTCTGAAACATTTTGATGTATAACGATGAAACTGGGTGTTCTTGGACTTTGTATTTTTTGTGTTTTTATGATGTAAAGCATTTTGAACTGCCATGAAATATAAACTTGATTGATTCTGCAGATGGCAGAGGGGCTCAGTGTTTTTCCACAGCCCATCAGGCTCACATTAAACTGTCAGAACATAGTGAGTCTTAACAAATATGTAAAAAAATATAAATAATATTTTTAAAATGTGTGCAGTCGGCAGGCTTTCCCCTCTACTGTATAACTGATTGTGAAACAAGGAGGCCAACCTGCTGTTGCCTTGAAACTCGAATGTTTTCCCACACAGAGTTCCAGCTGTTCAGTCAGTGTCCTCCTTTATCGCTTCTTTTTATTATTATTTTTTTTTTTTATTTCTCTGTTCTCTAAATAGTATTGCTTTTTGACCCGTCTGACCCGCATTGAGGGAAGCGTCGCTTTATTTTTTGGAAGCAGGGGGTATTTTTCACAGAGTGGGCTCCTGTGCAGGCTTCCTTTACCTTATCTTGACTGATGAGCTCCTGGTAAGGGATGTGAGCAGGCAGGTACGTGTGCAGCAGGGCACAGAAAGCCAGGCCGTCGCTCCAGCTGCTGCTGAAGTTGGTCACATCGATATTCTGTTGACAGAGGAAAGTATTTATTTATTATTCATCAGTAATTACCAGCAGGAGAAAGAGGAGAAAGCCACAAGATCACAGGATGGAAGTCACAGACAGTAATTATGGTGACCTTAAAGCATCCATAACTCGGGCGGGTGAGCGAGCAAATATGAACAGCCCATTAAGTCAAAGAACCACAGAAAACAACACGACAATTAAAATCTAATGCTATTATGTCGCACTCTGGGTTTTCCAGACTCCATTTAAGGCTGCTAGTGTTTCCATCTGCGGCGGGTAAGAGGATCTTCGCAGATTTGCCGTCGACGAGGTCTCTGATCTGCCCTCTGGGTGAGGAACGTGCACAGCGGCACGTCCAGCTCCTTCTGTTTTTGTTTGTGGGATTCGCACAGAAATGTCACCTCGCACACGACGCATTCAGTGTATTCTGGGCCTGAAAAGTCTCGAGTTTGAAGGAAAGACTTCCTGCGGGCCATTGTTTGGAGGTTGCACACTCCCCGTTGGACAGATAAGTTATTTACGGGGTCTTCCTGTTCCATGCCTCTCATGAGCTTTTGGGAACCAGCCTCGCAGCTGAGGAGGCTCTCCTCCTCACATTCCAGAAACCACTTCGTCGCCAAATGTAACATCTCGGGTTTATGGTGTCCGCATGTCACTCTTAGCACCAACGAAAACCTACAAGTCAAGTCTGTGGCAGAAAAGTCAGGAAAAAAAGTGCTGCACAAACAAATGTAGATTCTACTGAACCTGCTTTGGAGATGTTGGGCCCAACCCGACCTGGGCGCCAAGATTCGTTTCCCCCACAAGAAACAAGAGGCTTGTTTTCACAACTCAAAAAACAGAACAAAACAATAAGGTTGGACTTGCTGTACCAGAAGATATGTGTTTGGAGCACAATAAATATCTCAGAGTCCATCTGTTGCATCTTGCACACAGAGAATTAACTCCAGAGAGATGCTGACGACGTGCCGCGCTGCCTCGTGTTTGTTTACCGTTGCTCCCGGCCAGTGGTCTTCAGCCCTGGCCCTGCGGACAGGAGCGCTGCGGATTTTCATTCTGCAAATCTAATCACCGACTGATCCATATATGCGACGCCAGGTGAATGCAATTAACTGCCCGACAGGATGGAAAAAAAACAGCACAACTCTGAGACCCGAGGACAAGAATGTTAAATCACCCGGCCACCGCAATAATGAATATCCCTTGAGCTCTGAGGAATTGTAGACAAACGGGGGCATTTCTGGCTGCCTTCATTTGTCTGGATGCCTGTTAGCGTAGTCATTAAACCAGGCGCACTCTCAAGGTGAGGAGGGAAATTCAGTGGAAGGAAGAGGAACATATGATAGCACTGATGATGTGATTACCGCCGGTCGCTGATGTGTAACTATATCTTTGGCTAAATTTAGGAAATGAGCAAAGCATCTTTCACAGGTAAAAAACAGCAATGTTCACAAAGATAGAGAATGAAAGTTTAAAAATGACTTAATAAAAATGTTTAAAATCCTCGATTATTAAAAACTAGCATTTTTGTACTTTCTTTTGGATTTCTTCTCCTTTTAAAAGCCTCCCAAGTGCCTAAAAAAACCATCCAGCTGTTTTTTTGTTTTTTTTTTTTTGGTATTATGTTGATATTTTCCAGTGTCTGGAAAACAAGCCATTTCAAAAACCTCCTGAGTCCCACAGCTCCGTTACCTAGCAACCCAAGCAGAGCTCCAGAACTTTTGGTCAGCTGGTTTTACCCGCTGGCTGTTCAATGGCTGCTGTGAAACACAAGTGTTTTGTTGTTGACTTACTAATTGCCGCATTCTTGTTGGCTGTGCAGGAGGAACTGCTGATGCTTTTCAAAGATTCACAGTTGCATAATTGCGCATGTGTTTGCAGCCATTTTGACGTCGAGTCAGCAGCAAATTATTTGAACAAGAGGCCCTTAAACATCTCATTCTGAAAGGAGTTTAAAGCAGGCAGAACTGACCAGACTAAAGTCTGATCATCTAAGACAGACCATGTTTTATATAGGCCACAGAGCTATTTTAAGATGTTCAAGGAAAAAACAGGGTTAAGTTGAGCTACATGGCTTTAACAATCCAATGACATTTAAAGGAGCTTTACCATGCAGAGCCCAGAAGGTTTAATTTGGGATTTTAATATGAACTCTGAAAAGAAGAAGAACTGCGTTTGGACCAGCTGAGCCGGTCAGTAAGTTTTCTTGTTGATGCATTTAAAAGGCATTTACAGTCTAAACAGGAAATAAAAGCGTAAATAAATATTTGTCTCTGGTTCCTGCTTTGACACCAGCCTTCTTAGTTTAAAATGATCAGTTCCTATAAACAGAAGGACTGGTGTTTGACCATGAAATCTTTTAAAGTGCATGCGTCAAACTTGGGGCACAAGGGCCAAATTATGCCCGCCGTGGCTTTTCATGAGGTCCTCTAAACTCCAGATGCAAATGGAACCGACAAGATTGCAGCTGTTTGTTTATATTTTATTAATCTACTCAAAGGAGCTTTTATCTGCTGCAAAATTACACCAATCAGTCCCTTCAGAGTTTTGATTCTGCAATCGCTGAGATTTACGCAACAGATCCCTCCACTTTTTATGCTAATGCAAAACAGTTTATTTCAAATTTTTCTCAAAAATATTGGCTGTAAGTGCCAGATGTTAATATTTCTTCTTTCTCCTAAGTAAAGCTGCCTCAGCCTTACTTCATGTCAAGCTGTAATTTGTGATCGATACAGAGTGTAACAAAAAGTCATTATTACTGTTGTACATAAGCTCAAATATTGCAAATATTTCTAAAATAGCTACACAAATCAGTGACTTTTCAAAGCATGGTCCATGTTATCCGGTGCATCTATTAATTCAAACAGAACGTACTGCGCCAAATCAGATAGTGCCAATTCCCCCAATGATTAACAATATTAATATCAGTAGGTGGGTGTTACCATGGTGACATCAGCATCATCACTTTATGGACTGTCCCTTCGTGTTGGAAATGTGCTCAGTGAGTTCAGGTCCGCAGCCGAAGGACAGACCTGGGCAGTGATGTCACATTCCTCTCCCTCTCGCAGCTGGTTCAGCAGCACTGAGCGTGGGTGAAGCATGCGTAAACTCTCACACACACACACACACACACACACACACACTGGGGGAAACAGCAGGGGGTCAGTCACACTCCAAGCCCAAAGCAGACAGAAATAGTCTCTAGATCGGGGGGCTTCTGAGGACAATGTGAGACAGGCTTTCCAGGTGTCAGCGGGTCTGGCGAGAGCCAATCGCAATCGTAGGTATGTTTGAATTCGGGGAAGAGGTCGGCACAGACTGTTGGAGTCGACATGGGGACGGAGGGGGAGAGAGACGAGAATGCTAAAACAGCAGAGGACAACAACAGGTCTCTGGGAGTGGGATCAGAAAAGCAAACACAGCATCAAGCGACAGGAAGCGTCTCGCCCGGCACAATAAAGCCAGAGCCGACGCTTTCAGGGAGAGAGAGAGACAGAGAGAGAGAGAGACAGAGAGACAGAGAGAGAGAGAGACAGAGAGAGAGAGAGACAGAGAGAGAGAGAGAGAGAGAGGCCAGAACATTTTGTTGGACTGAGCCTGATTCAGCATGTCAGCACATGGACAGTTGAGCTCTACACAACTTTCTCTTTTAAAAAGTTACAGTTCAGTGAAGTTAAAAAAATAAAAGCACTAAGGATTCACAGATCACTTTACCGTTTGATTTTTACATATTTTGCTCAGTTTATTGCACAATTAAATTACAGATCAAAGGTATTAAGAAATAAAATGATAAAAGTCCAGTGGCTTTAACAGAAAATTATATAACCCAACAATGCAATCCTTCATCAGCTGATCATAAATTTATGAAGTCATGTAGAAAAAATAAAAACATGACTGTGATGGACCTGTTCATAAAGCTGCCAGGTCCATCATGTCCAAGACACGAGCCTTCCTGTTATCCTGCAAACAGGAAGGAAAATGAATGAGTGAGTTTTGCTGCGTTGCCTCTGCTTTAAATAATCCTCTCATTTTGAAAGGTGATGGAGACAAATGTAATGTCTATGATTCTTTCCAAAAACTTACTAGTTTAAAGTCCAAATATCTTAGTAAACTTGAATTAAGCAAGATAAAGGAGCTTGTTTCAAGTCAATATTCTTTAATATTTGTAAGAAAGCACTGAGATTATTTCACATATACATTTCCCCTGATGTATATGTGAAATAACCCGAATGAATTGACTTAAAACAAGCTGCTTCACATTGCAGAAAAAGGTCCTTGTAAGTTAGTTTTGTCTCGTTTCAAGTGATCCAGAAACGAGACAAAAATAATGTTTTATGCCTGAGTGTAATTAATTCCTCTATTGCCAAACCAAGTCAGCTGACTCCTTTCAATGAGTTGCACCAGCAGCTCCACTTGAATAATCTCTTTTTCTGAGCACAGGCCAGCGAGAGAGGAAGCTTCTATCCAACAGCTTGTTCTTTCAGTCCTGATCCAGACCAAAGGTGAAGCTCTTCACCGCTACAGGCGGCAGCAGTGTCCACATCACCGCCAACGAGGCATTATTGTCCAGTAATCACTTGCTCTAGAAGAACAACTCAGATTTGAGGGAACTAGTTCCCTTTCTCTGCCTCAGAACCATGGAGGAGAACCTTAGTCTTGACAAGAAGAGCATGTCGACTCCAGTCTCTGCAGCAGAACAATGAGGCATTGCAGCAGAGTCACTGTTCACTGCAGGCAACCAAACAAAGCCAAATAAACTTGCTCTGGCTGAAATCACTTCTTCTGCAGGGGCGTCACGACAACAAGGAGTTTGTTCGATTCTCGGACTATTTGCCACTCAATTAAAAATGTGATTGTGACGAATTAGCCCGTAGTTTACACATAAAACTGAAATAAATTTTAGATTTTCTTCCCATCATTTCCACATTGGATCCTTGCAGTTTAATGCAGGAAACTAGTTGTGGAGAAGCAACACGTGGTTATATCTAGTGTGGTCTTTATCTACCGAGTGCTGTAGATATTTTTAAAATAACATTCATGAGGAGGTTGGACCTTCGCCACACACACATAAACAAACACACCCACACAAACCCTCTGTGTGTGTAAGACCAGCAGATGCCACTGGTCTTATGACCAGCCAACTACTGCCGTCATGCTTTAAAGCCACTTGACACTCCAATGTCAACAATGTCACTGTTGCAACATTGAACTTTTTCTCACAGGAGAAGTAAGAAGAAAAGAAAATGACTTTGCAACATGCATTCAGTGAAATCAACAAAAACAGGATGCAAGCAGGGAGGGATGGACACCTTTTCATGGTGCATTTGAAAGAAGCTGGACGGTACTTATGTGAAAGTGTGTTTGTCATAAAAGCTCCTTTTGGAGATGTTGTGCAGGAATCGATTATGAAAAAAATAATTTGTACAGAGGCATCACATGACTCTCCACCGGTTTGGACTCGGCCTTTTAAGTCCTAACTGCAATGAGCCAATCTAAAATAAACGGTTTGGTTTCACAACTTCCTCTAATTGCATTCTGGACTCTTGTTGTTGTGGGGGTCAATGATCTGCGCCCCAAGGTCATCGAAGCTGAAGCAGCCAGACTGGCCTCTCACAGTCTGCAGACTAAATTCACCGCCCGCCGTTAGCCGGCACAGCAGGAACCAACCAAACTGACCAGCGCAGAACGGCTTCAGGAAAGCAAGTTCGGTGCAGAAAATATTTGGTGTCAATAAAGCTGTCTTGGCTGAAATCTTCCAGAGCCAAAGATAATCTCTGTTCGTGATGACTGGTGATCTGTGGTTGTTCAGCTGGAGATGTGGGCTGCAGGCTAAAGTTCCCAGGACTGAAGAAGACAGACCACAAATACTGAATATTTTCTGGGAGCATCTTGCAGTGGCTGAGTCTGATTCTTGTCAACTTTTGCCGAACCATGAGAGCCTCTAGTGCCGTTTCCCTTCCCTCCTCAAAAAAAAACCAAACATTTTTCCTACTCCAATAGTAAAATGAAGAAAAACACTAACATTGTGTCTATTTATTGATAGACTAACCTGCCATCTGGGCTGATGCAGAGAGTACGCACCGGCCGAAACGTAGGATGAAAACCTGAGCGAAATCTTGCAGTGCTGCAACACAAAATGTGATCAATGTGTACAGTTTTGGTAGTTGGAGCAGAAATCAAAACGAAAGGGCAAACTTCCTCATTTTCTCAGCCAAATGACTCCAAACTTTTAAGGAGTTTCGTGAACATCTTGGATTCCACTGACCTTTCTAAATATTGCATCGCCTCATCTGGTTAAAAAGAGACAAAGAGAACATTCTAACAAAATGTCAGCGTTCTCCAAATGAGGCTTCTCACCAGGCCCTTCCTGTGTTACATAAAGTCTATTTAACTCTGGGTTTTAGCATTACATCACCTTTTTCACACAACTCTGAAGTAAAAAAAAAAAAAAAGGCTCCATATGTTTTCTTGTAGTCCAGACAGTTTCAACATGACATCATTTGGGTTTATGATGGAGATTCTTGGCTCCTTTGTGGTTTTTGGGGGAGAAACAAAGTTTGACTGTCATGTTTCAAGGAAACGGAGTAAAAAAACCCCCCAATGAACAGATGAATGTAGAGTAAAGCTGCAGCTTTAAATGTTCCTCCTTCGTTATTAGAACTGTAATGTCTACTCTTTGAACTTCTATCCTCTTCCTGTCCTCGATGTCTGACCCCCATACCCCACTCTCCCGGGGGTCCGTTCCGCTTCGTCAATGGCTTTTGTGTGAGCCTGCGTGCGTGCGTGCGTGTGTGTGCGTGCGTGTGTGTGTGTGTGAGATTCCCAGATGAGGCCGGATAGGCTCTGCTCTTTCAGGCCCAGCTGAGCTGAATGTTCAGAGGCTTTTCTCATTGTTCCCATCTTGAGCAAACAGCACATTTATTTTTGTTTGGCTTCTATGGTTAATTGAGAAAAAAAAATGTATAAAGTGTCCGGAGCTGTCCTAAATTAAGACATCAAAGAGCATGATAAATATACAGCGCAAGGCTAGACTGTGTTCCCAACTCGGCAAATGTTCAGGAAAGCTTCTGTGTCTAAACGATGACAAAAAAAATAATAAAACGTTTTAGACTTACAAGTTGACATCTTGGTTCCAGTTTGACCTTCCAGTTTAGCACTGAGACCCGTTAAACATTCAACACGTCTGTGACAATCAGTTCTGAAATTTTGGCTTCAATGATTAAGTGGATTAATTGTGATTAATCAGTTATTTAAATACTTGTCAGCCATTTAAGAAAATTATTGATCAGTTCCTGGAACATACAGACTTGGAAAAAAGGGTCATTTGCTAAAAAAAACAAACCCCCCCCCCCAACATATTCAGAGCAGTTACGTAAATTAAGCCAAAACTGTACAAAAAAACCCATAAATTTAATATTTAAGATAAAAAATATTTTTGTCGGTATATATGTTTTACTCCAAACTTTTCAAATGTAAGAGTTTTAACTCCACCGGCTCAGATTTACTAGAGGAACGTCAAGTTATTGGATTTTAGGCAGCATAATGTTTATTTTCTTACTTTAAGAAAGAACTGAATTATTTTTTTATTGCCATGTTTAATGCACTTAATATTTTATTAAAAACAGTGGAAGTGGAACCATAAAAAATCTCTATCAATCCATTTTTTTACCCGATTAATCGTCAGAATAATCAATAGCTTAATCAATTTTTCTCACTTCCTTCCACAGACCCTCTGAAAACCAGCAGGAAAGAAAATGGAGAACCCAAGACTCTGAATGAGCTACGTTTCTAACTCAGACGCAGTTTCATCAAGGCTTGCATGAATTAGAAAAAATGACACCTGATCCTGGGAACCCGAAGTTGTTAAAGTCTCGACGGCCACAGAAATGGCCTCGGCGGGCTGCGTTTGGGCCGCGGACCGACAGTTTGACCAACCTGATCTAGACAAAATTCAGCCCCAAATCATGGCTACAAATAGACACATCATCGAATGGAGGCCTGTCTAAATGCGCTCTGCTTACAGCTTCCAACAAAAACATCAGACTGTAGAAAAGTTTTCTGGAAGTCAAACAAATGGCAGGAAACTCTCCAGGTGTGTGCGGTCAATATACATTTTTGTTCAAGAAAAAGAAAGAGGAAGAGTTGAACAGATAAATGACAAAAAAATAATGGCCTTGAGAAGTTTTTTCACACAATCCTTCAAGGACACATCTTACAATCTGCCCCGTCCTGCAGAGCAACAGTTCTGTGTGCTTCATGTATTTGGTGCAAAGCTGACGTGCACAGGATCCCTTGTGAATACTAATTTCCTGTGAGAGGTCGTTGGGGTCTCTCCCACAACGCAGAGTCAATCAGAGGCTGCTTTTAAGGCCCTTCGCTAATCGATCTGCGCTTCCCAGAATCTGACAATCGAGGTGACGGAGCCAGTCTGGGCTCACGTCTCGCCGTCCCCCGAGAGTTCAGCTCCGGCCTTCGCCTGCTTCCAGCAGCGTCGTGTTTTTAGGGTACGGAGGCAGATGGTGGATAAACGTGTTGCTCTGTGAAACGCCGGGTCCCCCAGGGGTCCAAGATGTCTTCTCCATGGCGATGGCATGCTCTGTAACCGCGGACTCGTCTTTGTACACGGGCAGGATCTGACTGGCTAAGTTTAGCTGTGAGTTACTGTGTAATAATTAATTAGTGATCAAACAGAATGCTGGAAAAACAATCCTATTGGAGACATTTATATTTGTTTAAAATAATTTTTATAAAATCAGAGCAGTTGAACATGATTTGGGATTAAGTTGATCATAAAATCAGTTTAAGGCCAATTTTTCCAAAGAAAATCAAAAGAAAGACGTTTGCAGCTGGAAACAAAAGTCTAAAGATTATCTAAGCTGATTAAAGGTTTAGCTTTGTCAAAGTTTCTGATCTATAGAGCAATGTTGCTCAATCTGATGTTGAGTTACTTTATCCAAGGTAAATCTGGGGTTGCAGGTTGGGGAATAGGAGGAACGTTCACCGAGAAGGAACAGATAAAACTGATTAAAAGACGTTTATTACGGTCAGAAATCAGGAGTTTGGTCCAATCTGTTAACGGAGCCATGCTGAGCCAGTGGAAGTGTGAAGAAAAACAACATGAAGCTTTTTATGAACTAAAAGCATCTAGATGAAAATACAAACCCTGCAGTTTAATCTGATTTAATGAGGCTTTTCTAAAATTCAGTGTTATAAAATTCTGATTATAACACTTCAAAGACGCGACGTCGTGTATTAAACACTTTAACAGCTTCTGATGTGACATGTTAGGGTAGATACACAGTGAGAACTAACCTAATTCACTCATTTAGATAGTTTACTAATTTTACAAGTCAGTCATGATCAACAATTTTCCTTGTCAAACAAAAAGCAAAAAGAAAACTTTTAGTGTCAAAGTGAAAACTTATTTCTACAAATGAACGACAGCCAAACTAAAATATTCACCGTACTTTTCAAAAATTTATTTATTTGGTCAAAAAAGACAAATTTTGCTGATCACGATTGATGTGTTAAAAAATAAAATAAAATGGGTGAAACATTCACCATAAGAGGCTGAAAGTTTCTCAGTAAGAGTCCAAAATATGCATGTTGTTCTGACGGGCGTCTTCAACTTAACTATGCAAATACGAGTGTGCAGGTGCTCGTCTCTGATTGGTTACCAGAAGGACGCGGACTTCCTGCCGTCCATCCACATTGTTAGCTAACACCTTGTCGTAGTTCTGCAGTTTGTAGGACTGAGCTGCCGTTTATGTTTGCTTAGTTTTATCATGTTTTTCTTAATTAGGGAGTTTTTGTCATTTGGTTTATCTACATTCAATTGGCCAAGTTTCGGTTAATATTCAGATAAGTTTCCTTTTGGTTGTCGTTTTCAGCATTAGCTCACTCTGAAGCCATATGCTCCACTTGTAACATCTTAATCAAAAACACATTTTTAAAAAAATAAACATAAAATGCTCAACTTCATGTGTCGGCTGCTTGGGATCTGAAGAGGATCGATCCCTCATGTTATGATCGAGTTTTAGTTAGACGAGTCGTAACAATGATAATGGAAGGAAAGTGAAAGGTCAAATTTAAGATGTTCATATGTACAACACAGGCACATCACGTTTCTTTACATTTCTCTGAAACATCCTCAGCCACCAAACCACAAATCCGTAAACACACCTGACGTTTCCCTTTTATAGATGAGCAATGAGAGCCTAACCTAATATTAAAAACATCATCAGCGACACAACAGCCCTCTCCTTGCGATGATTACACAAACTTCCCCTCTTATCGATTTCAGAGAAAACAGCAAAGAATGACATCAGGCTTTCAGTCCAGCTACAACCACACAGATTTATTATGCCCTCAGCCACAATAAACCATCAAATAATCTCCCATAATGCTCACAATAGCACCCGGATGATGTTTCACTTTAATTAGGCAGTCATTTGACAACGGCTCCTGCCAACAAAGGGATTGTAATAACAACTGGCATCGACTTTGTCTCTGGCAGACAATCGTGACCCATATAAGCTCGAGTCCTAACTGAACCACCTGGAACCGGAGAGGGGACAGGAAGGGCCAAAAGCTTCCTCTTTCACCTGGCTGCTAATTATGTGGCCCAAGAGTCTGAGAACAAATCCTATGTGGCTCCCAGATGCCAAAATGCTGATTAGCGTTGAATTTGAACTTCCGTGAATTTGTTGGCAGAAAGAAGAGAAAGTGCAGCATCTATCGGCGCCACCGATGTGCAAAAAGAGAAGAAAATCCCACAGAAACATAATCCTAATCATTCACTCTGTGAGGACACATTCATGGTTTTCTAAAATGACTTCAGAGGATTCATGATGTCATGCACAGAAGCAGATTGACCGCATCCCAGATCCTCCACAAGGTGGGCAAGCAGCCACATATCCACCCCTCGGTTTACTCCTGGGTGTTTGTCGACGAGACGCTCAGTCTGATTCTCAAATGTTTGCAGCTGGGACAGCAGGACAGAAAAAGACTCTACCCACGCATCCCATCAGCCAGTGGCCATGTTTATTACGCTTGAATGTGACCTCTGTGACCCCGGGATGCCACTCTTCACTGCTGGCCTCCAACAATGAGCTCTGATGACTTTTTTTTAAATTATGGAGGCAGTGGGGAAAAGAAACGGGCGTCTGTCTGAGATTATATTTCTGCTGCAGGAAACCAGGAAGTAAAGGATTTCTAATTAGAAGTTTCTAGAAACTGATTCATTTATAAACATAAACCATAAAATACAGCTGAAACAATTAATCGGATTAATCATGATGAATAAACTGTTGAAATAATTTAGTAATTGATTAATTGTTACCTGGAGAAAACGGTCTCAAAAAAGGCTATTTTTCTGAAAGAGCAATTAATGCTGCTTAAACTAAAACCCAAAACTCCTCAAAGTTTCAGCTTCACCTGGTTCAAATTCTGCAAATTTTTTTTAAATCTTATCAAATCCTCCTTTTGGTATCTACTGATTCATCCAAACAAAGAGTTCATATATCAACCTCCATCTATATGACGTTAGTCAAGCATAAAAAATGTGAGAAAATCAGATGTCAGAGTTTTTCAGCTCCAGATTCGTCCTTTGTTTCCTTTATGGCAAAAAAAAATAAATTCTTTTTTAGTTAAGATAAAGGATTTGAATTGTTTTATTTATGTTAGAATTACTTTCAATGTAATTCTAACATTGTTTTAGAAAGACATGCTTAAATTAAAAATATCCAGAATGTTCCAATTTTTAAAAAATCTAATTAATCAGTTAACTGTTAGAGTGATCGATTGATTAGCCCTGCCATAGATTAAAAACGAAATGCTACAATTATATTTACATGGAGTGTAAAAGGTGATAACGGCACCTTCTAATTTTGCTAAAGTTACAGAGGCTGCGATTTACTGCATGCATGAAAAAAAAAAGAAAACGTTTTTTCACGCATCTTAAAAGATGCCAATGAATGAGGTCAGATCTGCAGCTAAAGCTAAAGTTTACTATCAGAGCTGAGCGTTAGCCTGACAGAAAGACAAAAATATGACCATTTCCTCTGCAGATGATCAAGTCACAGGCTCCCTGCTCGTTCTGACTGGAACCACAGGTCCAAATGGGTGGAGGCCTGCAGCGCCGTGACCTTCCCCCACATATGTGAAGCTCAACACATCCTACGACTGCGACCTTTTCTCACAGCCTGGCATGAGACTCAAACAGGATCTTGTGGTCACGTTTTCTAAGGAACTAGAGTCACTTTCAAAAACTGCTGTAAATATGCCAGATAAAACACACAGCATTTATCTTTGCATCAACAGAAACAGAAATCCCTCTGGAAAACCTCGAGTTCTGCAGGAGGATGTAAAAATCTCCTGGAAATCTCTGCTGACTGTTCTAGTTGTCACTTATTAGTGGCTTTACTTTTCTTTTCCTGACGGAAGCACACCTTACAGAGCTGCGCATCGATCGCGCTGCACGGTGTCGAGACTTTACATGGCGGCTCAAGCGAGGCGACCGTGAAAGAGTTAACCGCCTCGCCGTGCGTTGAGAAACCCAACGGCAGAGCGGGCGCTTGGAAGAAACATCCGAACAACAATGGGGCACCGTCCGAATCCAGAAAGGAACCGATTACACCACTGCTTGAAACAAATCTGCTTAATGCATTCCTGACATTTGCAAATAATCGCCCTTTGTGAAGGGATCAGCGAAGAGTTTATGTTGCTCAACTCAACCGTCCTTAACTGAACTTTCACTGGGACTACATGGGAGGCGCCGCGTAACCGTGAAGAGGAATGAAAATGATAAACAAAAAATGCTTCACAAGTAAAAATCTTCAGTGGGCGGCAAGCATTTTCCATTCTTTCTCCCCACACACTGATAAATAACTGTGTGTAACTTTAAGCCTCGGCAAACACATCAAATTATAGAGCTCACTCTGCAAATTAAGTTACTTGGCAGATTTCTAAATTGTTCCCGTTTCTGTGTTTAAAAGGGGGAAAAAAAACCTACTCAAGAACAGAGAAAACTGTTAAAGCTGTTAAAATTATTAACCATATTCAGCACAAATAATTTCAATGACTGTCGGTTTGAAATTTACGACGCCGAGCAGAAATCTCCAGGAGAAAATCATGCAAATCATGTGTCCCTTAGCCAGAGCACCTCTTCTAAACACGGAAAAGGAGGCAAAAAGAAAACAAAGCCCCTAAACGTTGATGGTGATGCAGCAGGAAGAGTTGTTTGTGATCCTAAAGTCAAACGCACTTGGATCTGACAGAAAGAGAAAGCTGCGAACAGATTCCCAGGAAATAAGCTGGTCAGAAAAACCTCTGACTGACGACAAAAGAGCTGCAACAAACCCCACTGAACACAAACTTGCGTTACAAACTGTTGGTGGAAGCATCATGCTGTGGGCATGCTGTTCCTCTGTGGTTAGGAAAGTAGATGGATCTAAACGCAGAGAAATCCTGGAAGAAAACTGGAAGAGACTCAAGACTGGGGGCAGTTTTCCAGAATCCCAACTGGGAAGGAACTGTCAACTTTCATTGACCATAGAAATTATAATATAAATATATAAATACATCGCAACATTTATAATTGATGCATTTCTCAGCAAACCTTTAGCTGCCTTTAAATACTGCTCAAACCACCGATTGTGTCTAAAAATCACTGTTTCAGTGGGGCCATCAGTTCTGGTTTCAGGGTTTTTCCACCAACAGAGCAAACTGGGACCATAAAGTCCCCAAGTTGAGGCTCAAAGTTCAGTCGCATTGTTCTCTAGAAATAAGAACTATTGATGCGATAACTCAATAACTCAATCTCTCGCTGGAAAAGTTCAATCTATGTTTAGAACTTGTCAATCTTTCTCTGGAAAAGTCACATGAAACAATTGATTTTAAGAAGAAAAACAAAATAAAGGCTTTGGTGTATTTTTAAGGATTCGTCGGAACGCACACAAGGTTGTAATCGTTCCTTTCCTCCCACAGACTGCAGCCCCTCTGCGTGCATGAAAAATGTTTTAGCCCAGTGATTATACTGGCTAATCTGTAATCCCACTGGGCATAATGGGTTCCTTAAACTGACTATTAGGGGAGAAACTTGGCTTGGTTAATGTCAGCACTTTGCTCTGTGGCCTAAGAAATATTTATTCCATCATTTGTGGAAGCAGTACAACCAGAAATGTTGAAGCATTGCATTACTATTTATATCACTTAAAAACACACTAATGAGTTCATGATTTGTGTTCCTTAGAAGAAGGAAAATAACTTGAGGTTTTATAAAAATGCTCAACATAATAATAATAAAATATATTGTATGATTGTGTTGATTTCTCACAGTTTTCTCTGCAATTACACCTGACAGCCTGGCACATTCATATATATATTTTTTCCCCTTCCAGTTAAAAAAAAAAAAAAAAAATATATATATATATATATATACAATAATAATCCAAAGCCGTCTGAAAACACAAGTATAAACCCAGTCATACCAGTGAGATGCCAGTTAGCTAAATGGTTAGTCAACACTGTGTCATTCCAGCTGTTTGACCCAGCAATGGCTAAAAAAAATAAAGTCTGACCTCAGTACCTGGGGTCAGAATAATGCAACATAAAGCAGCGAATGGGAGGCGTCGACTCACTTTTTTAATGAAAACCAGCGGCGTGAAGGCTAAAATTCAAACTGTCAGACGTCGACGTGAAGGAGAGCTGGGCGTGAAAGTGTGTGGAGCACGTCTCATGTTTGAGAGCGGTCTGCGGCCTGTGATCCCTACCGGATAGCCTTCTGTTTTCTTCTGGCACCACTTCAGTAGAGCGTTTCTCTTAGATCCTCCGTACTCCCGCGCCAGAGCGGCCAAGGGGTCCGTTCTTTCCACACTGTCACCAGGGGAACGCGGGCCGCAATCAGAGGAGAGGGAGAGAGGAGAGATGTCATCTGGAGTACAACTTGTGCGATATCTAGTTCAGTTCCTCTACTGTCCCACCCAATTTCAACCAACTATTTGAACGTGGAGGAAACTTGCTAATCATAGCTGGTCAGACAGCTAAAATTATGACGGATCAGAGCAACGTCTGTCCTCACAAAGAAAGCATTGTGCAAACTAATTTTGTATTTGTGGGCTAATTTAAAAACAAAACATCTGATTCTTAGATTTCTGATAGAACTACTTGATGACTTTTGTTTCTCCTTTTCAAAAGTTCTGTTTGGACCAGAAAAGTAAAAGATCACATGGTTAAACATTTTTATGCAACAGCAAAATTTATTGTCTTTTTTCAAACATATAATCTCAAACTTAACTAAAGCACATTAACTATATCATTTAGATGAAATGCAAAGCTCAGAGCTGCAGGAAAACAAATGCAAATGTATTCTAACGGAAGACAATTTGATGCATGTCTTCTGTATGCCTGGTATAAAACTAAAACAAAATGTTACAGAGATCGTCTGTCGCCGACAAAATGAGATGTTCCAACTTTATTCATATAGGTTCTGTTTCTGTAACCTGGAAGATCTGAGTGGTTCTGTAGATTATCAGTGATCCTGAGAGACTTAAGTGTAATTTAGGAGAGTTTTTAAGAAAGAATAGATTCGCTTTAATACAAACATTTTACTGAAAAGGCAGCTAAACTTTTTACATGTCCAGAAAATAGAAAAGAATACAAGGAGAAACTGAGACGGGAAGATTAGGGTTCAAAATAAAGCTCCTCTGATTTGCAATTTTTCATTACTGGAGGGAATTATCTTATCTTGCACTATCACGATGATTCTGGAGCTTCTTTGTAGTTTCGTTTGTTTGTTTTGGAGTTCAGAGCGGAGCCACGTTTACTTGGACCGGCAGCCATCTCAGTGCAGAGTGGAGGCCCATTTTACCGCCCGGCCCCCCGACTCTATGGTCCCACACTCAAATGTTTCCAGACATCATGCACAACGTGCACAGTTGTAAAGCAGTAAGGAAAGAAATCCTATGCATGATTTAACGTCTATCTGTAATATTATTCTAGGGACTTGCTCCCTGGGGTTGGAGGCCATGGGAAGAACATGAGAGTTGTTCCACTCAGCATGCTAAACATTTCACACGTCACTGCAGCGCTGCTGTTGAGCTCATTATTTCCCCGTTTCAGGCCGTGCAATGCTAGAAGCGGACATGTTTTTGCCATTTTAAATTACTCCAGAATTGCCAAGTATTTGCATTCATCATCAATAACGCAGCAGTTCTCGCATAACCCTGAACATCCTAACCATGGTAACAGACGCAGCTGATCTCTGCGACACTCAATACAGAGTTTAGCAATGCAATAATATCAGATTTGAACTGGCAGGCCTTTGTGTGTTTGCAGCCAGAGTTTCGTAATGTTGGCTGAGTTTTAGTAGAAGACAGCGTTCTCCTTCATATGGGCCAAACAGTTGATAGTTTTAACCCACTTTACTGCCTGACTGCAACACAGAAAAGTACATCTATTAATGTAACTCAAGGACATCCAGTTGCTGGAGTAATGGAGTTTTACTTTTCATGATTCATGGAGGAAATAATAATAATAATAATAATAATAATTAAGGGAAAAAATGTTCTGAAATTGGCAAAAGGAAAACATATCCGTTTGAAAACAACCAAATGGGTTGGCACACGATTGCAGGAGACGCCGCAGATCACAGTTTAGTTGAGCAGCATCTCTCACAATTATTGGCAAAACTGGAAAAAATGTTTTGTTTTTAACTTTAGAAAATGTATCTTTAATTCCACTGAACTTTTTTTTTTTTGTGTGTGGAAACTTTACATTTATTCAGTTGGGGGGAAAAAAAAAAATCCCAGTAGGAAGGAATTGCTTTTAATTTGCCTGACGAACAGGAACAGATATTTCTGTGATAACATTCGACCAGCGCGCCGCCTGCAGAGATCTTTGCAAAATGATCTCGTCTGAGTCGTTACCCAAAACCTACTGATGCAGTTGCAGCTATTTTAGACACTTTAACCCAAACTCTCGGCAAGTAGCCATTTGCTTTAAGCCTTTTCCACTAGCACACGTCTCTTGTCTATAAATGGCATGCTTTACGTCTTTTCCAATTTGAAGAGTGGTTAAGAGAAAAAGGCCAATGTGTCATAATATTTATATCCAAGAAAGTCATGAATGCAAATGATTTGTAACTTTGATCCACTTTAATAGGAAAGAAGGAATTGGAAAAAATACACCAGTCATTTATTTTTACAGAAATGTTGGGATGCCAATAAATTTAGTTCTGGTGTTTTTGAAAAAAATTAAAAATAAATTAAAAAAAAAAAAAAAAAAAAAAAAAAAAAAGTTTTCACTACCAAATAAGTGCAATCAAGTTGGATGCTTCAAACATTTTTAAAGTGAGGAAAGAAGCTGAATTTGTTCATCTTTAGATCCAAACGACGATACCTGAGTTTGCTGCTTCCTCGGCTGTAGCTGAACGACGCGGTGCGGCTGCTGAGCGAAATGGGGCTTTTGATGACACTCTCCAGTGACGGGCTCTTCCTCATGAGGCTGTTTGGTTTCAGGTCCTCGCCGAAACCCGACAGCTTATCTGCGGAATCAAAAGGACGCGAGAGACGGATGTGGATGCAGAAGAATGTGACAAAAGAGTCGAAAAACAGAGCGTATCCTGGAAAAGTTTGCTTCCAGTCAGGAAACTATGTTCCTGCAGCGGCTCCTCAGGGGAGGCTTTGGACACAAATCAACAGTGACACATTTAAGAGCATTTCCAGAGTTGCATTTAAACGTTTTTTTTCTAGACGGAAGTGGCGAAAGTCAGTGAGAAACCAGCATAAGTCAAATGTTTTGTTGTCTGTATTCGTTGTACTTTTCATTGAGGATATTGAATCAGCAGAACTTTGCCTATGAAATGACCATTTGATCAGTGAGAGCCAAAGGAATTTGAATGAACATGTAAATTTCATCGGGACGCAACAAAATCTGATGGTCGGCTCTCTGGGCGAGGACAATGCTGGCTGACTGGATTTTTTTTTGTCTGCTTGCTGTTTGCATGTCGTCTTTCACTCTGACCACAGACCAGCGGAAGGTCAAAATGCAATTCTGGTTTGGTCAGAGCCTTTAGTGGAAGGTCACAGCTGAAGAAGCTGGCTGTGTTGAAATATTTTTACCCAGAATTTAACAGTACATGACCCATAGTCCTGTGAAGACCTTCGCCACACTTAGCAAAAGTGAACAGGAGCCTCAATTCCATATTGTTTGTGGAGAACCAGATCGTTACGTCATGCAGCAACCGATCAAATATGGAACAGCAGATCACATAAGATTTGGACTGAGTGTTGCATACCACGAGGATGAGCGAACTCTCCATGATTTATTCTTTTTTCCAGCATCTTTGATAGTGGCTTCACATAGGAAT
Source organism: Poeciliopsis turrubarensis (assembly GCA_010277015.1). NCBI lineage: Eukaryota > Metazoa > Chordata > Actinopteri > Cyprinodontiformes > Poeciliidae > Poeciliopsis > Poeciliopsis turrubarensis. Next base: position 2,469,691 of record VMRN01000011.1, read on the forward strand.
GTCTCTAAAAAAAAAAAAAAAAAAAGAAAGACAAAAAAAAAAAGTCTAAAACAAACTCCCCTCCACCACATATGTGATTTTTGGATGAAGGTTTTAAGTACCTGGATGGGGGAGACGGCTGCAGCTGGTGCAGAGCGCACGGGGATCCCACTCAAAGGGCTTCTTGGGGCGGAAAGCACCGGAACCGCATGACATGGACCATCTGCAATACCCACGATCAATGTCAGGGTGCGTGAGGGTTTTTTATTTTATTAAAGCTGTGATGTCACAGCTTACGTTTTGTATATTAATAGCAAAACAAATCAGCGAAAACAGTGAATAAAGAGCCAAATTAATATTAAAGAACAGATCAGGGAGAAAGATGTGGAGACGTTTAAAACAGAGTTACGTTAGAAATAATACCATAAGTTTTGCACATGTAAGGGAGCGCCACAGACTCCAAAATCTGCAACCGGTAAAACTCCAGAAAATGTACTTTAGGAGTAAGAGATCCATGGTGGCTCTGGAGGAGCTGCAGAGAAGCACAGCTCATGTGGGAGAATTTATCAAAAGGACCGCTTCTGTATTTTGTCATATAAACCAGACTTTTTAGTATGAGAGCTATAAAGTAATTTAAAGCATTTACTAAACAGCTACTCAGTCCCAGACTTGCAGCTCATCTCATGTTGATTGCTGTTAAATGATTTTCCTGATCAGATCATCAGCTGTTCTCCTCTACAGCTACACTGATGTGACGCCTGCTTGTGTCTGTGTGCTCGGCGCTCACTCTGCCCAACAGTGTCAAAGGACTTAATGAGGGATTTGACGGTCGCTCCGGGCTCCGAGCTGGCGTCTTCGCCGGCGTCGGCGGGCGACGTGCCGGGGATCACGGAGATGCCGCACCATTGGCTGCCGCCGCCGTCGGACTCCAACGCTCGCCCATCATCGTCACCTTGGGACCTGGCAGACACAACAAACACAATTTCTGCATAGACTCAAGCAAAACATACTGGTAATGGTGGTGGAAGGAGGAGAGAATGTAATCTGTTTCTGATCCAAAATCTTCCATGTTGGTCCTGATGCATCCTGATGATGAGTAGAAATTAATGCTCTGAAATAAAAAGTGTTCTAACTTTACTGCTGATATATGAGCATTAAAACACCGCAAAACTTGAAAATTCTTCATGGTTTTTCCCTCATAAAAGAAAAAGAAAAGCTTAATTTGTTGCAAAAAATAACTTGAGATCCACAGATTCCAACTTGGATTTGGATCAGAATCCTGTGACTGATCCGCGTACATGAGTTCAGATCCGACGGGCTTTCCTCTGTATAAAACCCCATTGATTCTGATCAGTGAAGAAAACCCACATTATGATGCTACCACCATAACGAGCCTACAGACCAGTTCGATGTGTAAATAAAAGCCACGGGGCTGGATACATTTTGTTTATTTATTCACCTAATGAACAACAGTCAGACATTTACGTAGAACTTCACATACAGACAAAAAAAAACAAAACCAGCCAAGTCCTTCCTCGGCAAAATAAATTATCACAATATGGACAGGAATGCTTGGCCTCATAAAAAGATTTTTTCCAAACATTTCATCTTTTTTCATATAACCTGACTTACTTGAGCACCAGTACCGTTCACTCGGCTTGGACAATATGGCTTTTTTAAAAGTTGTAGAAAGGGCCTCACATTTCACACTCGCTGTCAGTGTGACTCTGGTATGTGATTTAAGAGTTCAAACCAAAGGTGAGGAAAATATTTACATATAAACAAGTAAAGCTTGTAATTTATTGGAATCTGCTAAAGGTTAGAAAAGGTCCAAGTGGTTAATATATTAAATTCTGATTTTGCAAAAAAAACAAAAAAAAAAAACAAAACAGGGAGTATAGAATATAAATATCTGAAAGTGATGTAAATATTTCGGGAACACAGTTTTATTGGTCTACGACTTAAAATTTGCATTTTAAGACGGTCGATTGGTCCAGAAGTTCGCCGTTAACGGTTGCACCTAATATTGGCAGCATGACATCATGACATCTGCATGCAAAAACAATCCTACCAACAAAAAATACACAACTGTAAAACACGGGAGACCTTGAAGCTGAGATGCCTAATTAAGTGTCAATATGTGATGCACAGCGCCATCTTACGGCTAGAAAAATGAACTGCACTCCATTTGCACAGCAGAAGAAAAAGACCAAGAAGAAAAAGCCGTCAGTGATTTTATACAAAAACAGTAACAAGAAGATATGAGGAGCAAAACAAAAAAAACAACAAAAAAAACAAGAGATCCTTAAAGCTCCTGGATGCAGGATGTTCAGTCTGGTTCAGATGGACTCAAATATATATCTATGAAATCTGGATTTCATAGATATCCAGCGTTTTCATTTTGTCTTATTGAAATTCATTTCTGGGCCAAACATAATGATAAAGACTCAGATCAGCTGATTATTCCTCTTTGCTAATAAATATTACTACATTCTGGCACCTTATAGTTTTAAATGTACAAACTTTTGGGTTTTGGTAATACAGTCAAAACATGTAATCCAGGAGCCACACCTGAACTTACTTTGTTATTTATTTTAAAACCTAAAGGATAAAATTCACATCACAAACTAATATTATGTACCGTATTTTCCGGACTATACAGCGTACCATATAAGCCACAGCTACAAATTTTTTGAAAAAGAAAAAAAACACTGGAAACGTTTAAATATTACCCGCTAGTATCTCACCTTAAAAGCTGTTTCAAGACGTTTCTCCTGCTGCTTGCATGTGCTTGTTCTAAATGAATATTACCACTTTCTTCTTTGATTTCATATTTTGTCTTCCAATGATTCACTTCTTGCTGTAGACCTGGTGGTCTATAACCCGCATTGTTCAAAGCGTAGGGAAAAAGTAGCGTCTTAAAGTCCGAAAAATACGGTAGTTCTGGTGTTTTGCACTGTCGGCGCAAACCTGCAGTCCTGGCAGAAAGCTGACCATCGCTGCACTGATTCTCTCTGCAGAGAGACGAGCTGCTAGCAGCGATGCTACATCTCGGTTAATCTGCTCCAAAACTTAATGGTTCGTTCCAGAAATTCATATCACAAGATAATATTATGTAAAGTGCAACCAGGAATGAATGGTTCATTTAGACAACGTTGTGTTATACTGCATCATTTTTTCTATTTTGCTTTCAAAAGGCAAAACAGACTGAACATCCTCTAACAGCAGTGCTTCTATATTTTTCCTGAAGGGATGTGGAAATATTAAAAAAAAAAAAAAAATTATTTTATCTCCTTGCTTTTGCATTTAAAAACAAGATTTATCTTTTTTCCCAATGTTGCAAATTCAGTGATAGAAATCCTTATCTCTGCCAAACCTAAAGCATTCACCATACCAGGCCATTTCATCTTCTCCGATTTCTCAAAGGCACAAAAAAATTTCATTTGAAAAGTCGACCACAGCACAAGAACCCAACGGTCCTGGCAGAACGAGAACATTCAGTGAGAAAATAAAATAGAGTACTCTCATTTAAAAAGTCCCCAAAAATATTTTAGCTGTATAGAGAGAAATGAAACCATGAAGGCCTGAACATCCTTCTGCACAGTGAGTCAACACAAAACAGAAGTGCAATAATAACACTGTCTTCACATGATGCTGAGATGAGGGTCACTCTCTAGTGTCCTTCCACTGCCGTCTTGGTGTCAAAAGTGGTTCCAGTGCCGATTCTGAAAAGAAAAAGATACGAAAATTAAAAATGAATGATGTAGAAAGTCTGCTTTTTTAAAAACGCAGTTGCTTCTTCATGTCATTTAAAAAGCCAGAACCTCTGGGCATGTTTTTCCTCAACTCTTCCATGCACACCTCATAAGATTAAAACACTCATACAGCCAGATCACCCTGTGATGGAGATGCTATGGATATGTATCTGTGTCGTTAAAAACAGCATGAGTTCAGTCCAAGTCATGCCAGTGCAGCCATCATCATCCTGCTTTTTCCATCAAAAAAATAAAAAGAAAAAAGTAGGAGTGTTATTCATCGAAAACAACAGCAGGTGGCACCAGATACAATCTAACCGATCCACAGGTTTAAGGAGCAAACCGGGAGGGAATGGTAGCCCTAAAGGTGCAGTCAGCCAGCGTATGGAGAAGCAGACAGAGTCAGACAGGCTGAAGAAGCAGCATGAAGCCAAACACAGAGAGGAAGGTCAGTGAGCGTCGGCAGCACACAAGGCGGGGAGCGGCAGGCTGGCTGAGAACTCACCTGGACTTCAGGCTCGTCTGACGGACGTCTTTAACAGAGACATCAGCTGATGGAGGAGGGGAGCGGACGCAGCACAACGGCTTTTCTTGGGGAAAGTTTGGTGATTGAGACGTGGTCTAGTACCGGATACTGAACACACGGGTACTGATCCGCATCTCGCGCTAATGCAGTTGTTTTCTTTTTAAATATAATTTTAAGCATACTCATGTGCTTAGAATAATAATCTATTTTAACAAAGAAGTTTTTCATCTGGAGTGATGATAATATTGGAGCAAACCACCATTAAGTTTTTATCATTTGGACTTTTAGGACTCTCTTGCTAAATCACACATAAACCACAGCTTTTCATTTTTAAGTGGCTTTAAGAACTATTTTTGTACCTTTCTGCCTTTCGTTGCTCTACAACAACTTCAACATATTTAAATGGGATTTGGTAAGATAGGCCAGCAAAAAGTAGCTTTTCATTTTTAAGTGAATAGTTTTGAAATATTTTATAAAAATATGCAAAATGTGGTATGTATTCCATTTCACTGCGGTACTCTTTGTCCAACCAACTGCCTTCAAAAGTGACCTAATTCATAAATAAAGTCCACTGAAATGTTGCTTAATGTTAGTATAAATACAGAAAAAAAAAGTTTTTTCCAGATTTTTAAGTGTAGGAAATTTTTTTTATAAAATCATTTTATCATATTCATTCACATTTTTGCACTAGGTGTCAAACTCATTTCCATTTTAGGCCAGACCAAGATCATGGATGTCCTCAAAGAGCCGGTTGTGGCAGAATAAATTAAAGTGCGATAAAATGATCTATTGAAGAACTAAAAGTATTATAGCTTTTTCTGTATTCAATGAGAACTTCATAAAATCAAATATCAGAAATATTTTCACACTCACGTAATTTGGAAATATATAAATAAAAACTGATTTGACTAAATAACATTTAAGCATCTAACTTATCTTGAAGTTCTGTTTATATGGCCCTCCAGGGCCTTGAGGGCCATATAAATAGCCATGACGGCCCAGACTTGGCCCGTGGACCTTGAGTTTGACACATATGATCCAACACATGACGCCAAATAAGATGAATTGAGATTTTTGGCTTTAGTGTGACAAAATGTGAAAAGGTAAATTAGTTTGGCACTTTAAATTTGCCCACAATATAACGGCAAGGCTTTCATTGTGTTAATAGAAGTAAACTGGTGTAAAATCTGTTTTTGATCACAATTACCATAACACACATGTTATGGTAACGTGTTTCGAGTGTGAAATTCGAATGTTTGCCACAGGTCATAATACATGTTGAAGAGGGAAACAGAAAGGGCAGCAGCTTTAAAAGGAGTAAAAAATACAGAGGGAAAATAAAACTGCAGGAGATGGCTCATTGACCTACAGAGTCTGCCAAATCCCAGGAACACGAACTCTGAAGCTCTTAATTATGCCTCCGATGGAAACATATCCTCTCCTAGGAACAAACAGGAAATTTGGGAACCTCTTGAGCAAGAGTTTCTTTCACGTTTGGGATCATTTGGGCCACCTGTCTAAAGACTGTTGCTGCGCAGAGATCTGGCAGGACTCTGGTAGGTATGTCACATCCTGGTACGTTCAGAGAGAAAGGAACTGCAGCCTGGTGCCTGAGGGGGCTGGAAGGAGATGGCTGGGTGGGTGTGAGGGGGCTGGAAACAGTGGATAGTACCTGACTCCCTGCATGGCCTGCAGGTCCGCAGAAAGCTTCGCGCTGCGGTCCTGCTCCTCCTGCAGCTGCCTCCTGAGAGTGCGCAGCTCCTGCTGAGCTTCCACTTTGATGTCGTTGGCCACCACCACCGCTGTCTGGAGGTCTGCCTGAAAGCGCCGCCACTCCTCTCTCTCCTCCTAAATACATAAACACATGGATCAGCACAGGTTGAGGCACAGCAGTTAATTCATGCAGATTTTCATAAAACAATACAAGGGGCAAATAAAATAAAAAAAAAATTAAAAAAAAAGCATTTGCGAGTCACTGATCGCTAGTAAGCGCTCCAAAACTGAAGCCTAAAAATAAAAGGATATGCTTCTTAACAGTATGTTAAAAATGGTATGAATGATTCCTTAGAGTCTCTAAATGCATGAAAAAATGTCTTCCTATAATAATGACGGGCTTAAATGCAGCTGCCAAGACTATTTTAAACAACTGGGAAAAGAGATGAATGTCAGGATTTTAAAGGTCTGAGGCTGCCATGCTTGGCTGATTAAACAGGATTATAAACCCTTTGGGATTTTATCATGAATTGTGTATGAAGGATCAATCAGGATTCTGTCTGGATCTTTTTGCAGGAATCATAAATGATTGTCGCATCCGCATAACAGAATCTGACATGAAAGATGAAAATATAAAGCGCAATGATTCTTCCAATCTGGAAATAGAAATGCTGTATATGTTTATGTTTGTTTCATTTGCTTGGCTGTAGTTTAGGTCTGAAGCACTTTCCACAAGAAGAAAAGATAAACTTTAGCTGTTGTCGCATTTTCACATCACTTTTTAAAATAAAAAGCTGCACTGAAAATAGTTGGCGACCAGAATGGGCCGATTTTCTTCTAAACTGACTCTGATCAGTGTGATGCCTAAGAGCATCACAGTTTCCTCAAGCAGAAGATCTGAGGGTGGAAGGCAGTTCATATCAAAACAGCAGCTCTGGGAAGGTTTTCTAACATCCTGCAAAGAAATTCAAGCAGAAACTTTCCACAAACTCACTAGTTCAATGGATGCAAGAATTGTGCAGGTAATATCAAAGAAGGGTCTAATGTTAACATGTAACTCGGTCTGTTAAGATGTGTTTGATTGGAATAGCTTTTGATTTTAATGCTGCACATTCAAAGAATGACCATCTGCAGTTCTTTGTAATCCATAAAATGTTTAGAAAATCTGCTGTGCATAATAATTTGGAACAGAGCATTTTGAGTTTTTTTATTGTTGAAAAAAAATGTTCTCATGTATGAACTTTTTTACTTTTTTCAGTAAAAAAGTTCAGTTTTTACTGAACTTTTGTTCAGTAAAATTTGATTTATACTGTAATAGTTTATGACTTCAAAATTACACTGGCCATCATTTGCATTGACCATTTAAGAAAATCTGAGAAAATATCACTTGAATAATATTTTGGAATGCGGTGTAGAGTTTAATTTGGAAACATCGCTCTGTCATCGTGCCTGACAAACGCCTGAAAAATCTCCTGCACATGTTACAGGACAGCCATTAATGTTGCACACCGATATGTTAAGACATGACAGATTTATTTTGTCATAGACGATCCTTTTGTATCAATTAATTATTGCGACAGACCTTCTGCTATCAGTCGGTATAATCTGAATTGCTCTATTGCGTTTTTTTTTTTTTTTTTATGTCTGAGCAAAACAAAACCCTGAAAGGAAACACAAAACAGACACAATCCTTTCACATGAGGATAAAACACCACTCATCTGCTTATTTCATAATTTTTAAGACAAAATGTAACAATACGAGCGTCTGCATTCAATTTACATTACTTATAACATTTTGCAATACTTCAGTCTCCAGCAGTTTGCAGTTGATCGGCAAGAACTGTTCGACGATCAGCTGCATGCGATTATTTCCTCTCCACACACGAAGCCCATGTTTTATCAAGATCGGCTCATCAGCTGCTCAGGCTGCTAAACGTTGTTCATTTGTGTCACACTGACCTTCTTCCTTTTGCACATTTTTTGGGCATGAAAAGCAGACATAAATTCAAACCGTCTACTGGGACATTGCATCACAGCTGGCTTTAGCAGGTTCCAGGAAGGCTGAACATTATTACAGAAAAAATTTGTTCTATTTAATTCTTTTAAACTTTTAACCTCCCTCTTTTATGGGACATGATTGATTTGGAGATGTTGACAGATTTTTGGAAATTTTCGTTGGGATGTTCACATTAATCTCTCTCACACAAGGTAAGCCGTCTTCTCGCTGCTGGCAGGAAGGCGAGAAAAAAAATGTCAATGTTGTTAATTCTACTACTTCTAAAACTTCAGAAATAAGGTAAAATATGCACTGGTTCTTAAAAATGTAATAAAATCTCTCATTGTTGCATCTCAAAATATTGTCAACAGGTCAATTCTTTCAGAAACGGTACTCTTCACCTCAACTTGGAAAAAGAATGGGAAAACTGTGCTAACATGCGACAATGCTGTCTGAACAGAGCTCAGTGGAAAGATTTGTTTTGGCATGAAGGCAAGAGAGGAAAAGAACAATCCAAAGGAAATCATCCTGACCTCAAAGTGACACCAAAAACTGTATTTCTTTGGAACAGTCATTTCCAAAAAATTGTGTCAGCGTCGCATTATTTTATGCCTCTGATATTTACACAAAACATTAAGACCTAAAATGTTTTGTGGGCTAAATGATGCAAGGAAAACATGTGACAGGATGAGTTTTGATTAACTCCATTGTTTCTCACCCCTGTCTTTTCTGTTCTCACAGTGTTTCCTTCACTTCCTGTGACCTTTGGCATCTTGTCAGGTCTAACTGACCAAATGAATTGAGGTGAATATCAGATACGACCCATTTACTTTTAGATGATATTTATGAATTATTGGCACATGTATAAACTGCATCCCTGTATATTATCTGATAATTGTGAAAATACACATTTCCTAAAGAAAGCAGAACGGTTTGGTTGATTCCCTCTTTTAGGTAGAAGAAAATCAGAAATCAAGAAAAAAAAAAAAAAAAAAAGATGTTGTATATGTAGCGCATTTGAATTTCCAAAGATATCACTCTTCATTGAAATACGCTGAAATTTTTTATGACTTGTATCATCCAAACGGATCCAAACTGGAGCAGCAAACAACAATTAGTTGAACTTTTGAACCCAAGCAGAACGCAAACATTTCTCACCTTCATCTGTCGATTCAAAACCTTCATCTGTCGCTCTGCTTCGGCCTTCTGCTCCTCAATCTTTTTGACAAGATCTGCAACAGCAAAGTTCAGATATCTCAAAAAACCCCCCAAAAAAACAGCATAACAAACTAAACATACATACCGCAGTAGCAGTCACTACTATAGTGTGCAAACAGTTTGATTACGTTAGAGAAACAGCAGCCAACTCTTCTAAAAATAAAACTTCCAATAACAGAATTATTCTTGAAGTACGTCTCGGTCGCTGCAAAAATATTATCGCGCCAATATAACTTGCCCTGATTTACAACAGTAATATTAACGTTTTTTAATCAACGTTACATGTGCTCCACTTTACACTCCCTGGGATGTTTAAAGAGACCTCCAGGGAATCGGTCTGGGCAGACCGAGCTTTAATAATCCTGCAGCCCAGCAGTAAATCTTGCACTTATGTGTAAACCTTCAGCTTTTGTTGGAACTGTGGAGAGATTTTCTTCCTGGCTATTTTCAAAGTATTTCTAATGTTTATATCCCCGTTGCTGTATTGCACATAGGGCTCGCATTTTAATGGTGGAACTTGGAATTTAGTTTTACTATGTTGAAATTTTCCGTGACATGAGCAAAGCATCTTAGAAACACCTCACACCCCCCATGCGTTCCAGTGCAACAAAAGGCATCCAAATGCTACTCAGTGTCGCGATTGTGACCCTATAATAGTGTCATGATACAACATGCAGTCACTCTGTCTACACTGTTGAAGATTCACTCACTTCAGCATGAAAGATGTTTGCAGTGGATTCATCTGATGGCAGTGAGATCAACTTTCTGATTGTTTCAGCTAATAACCATCACATTGGATGAAGCCCTCTGTAAACTGTGCATTGAGCCTTGACCTTTCACCCAAGATGATCAGGTGATTATAAAATATGAACAAAAATCCAGAGATGGGGACCATCAGCAAAAGTAATTAATCATTATCTTAATGTAGACTGTTTATGCCAATAAACGCTCTACACACATTGGATTGTAGCATAAACTGCAACAACACTTCATAAATGCGACAAGCTTTTATATTTTAAAAAATGCACTTTGCTTAATTATGTCTTATAATCGTATGATAAAAATCACCACAAAGTGTGATTTGCATCACTAAGCTGCACTACGGACAGTTTTGGAGGGTTTTAAACGTCCTTATTTGGAATTTATTGTGACAACAATAAAACAAAATTTTATTTTGTTTTATTGTTTATACTGAGAAATCTATTGGGATAAATAATAAACAATATGATAAATGCCCCGCCCTAATATATAGTCTCTCATTTTCTTTTTTATTTTGAGGCTAGCTTCAGTTCAGACGCTGTGCAACAGTGCAGAACTAAAAAACCTGAGATCAGTACATACTTTCCATGTCCAGGACTGCCTGGTTGGTATGACAGTTGACCGCCCTCTGCTGCTCCACCTGGTCCTCCAGCTCAAAGATGGTCTCCTTCATTTCCTTCACCTGGTTCTCCGCTTGAACTCCGGCTTCCTCCAGGGACGTTACCCGGTCGCTCAGCTCCTGCTCTCTCTTCTCAGCCTTTTCCTGAACCTGCTGGCATGTGAACTCCACCTGTGTTCGGACACAATGTTTATAAAGCTTGTGTGTTTATGCGAGCTCGTGCAATGTACTAAATGAATACTGAGTCTGAAGTCACGCTGAGTCATTTTGTGGTGTCTCTTCTAAAGGTTACTCAAGATTGCTTTAGTCTCTCACTTCCATGTCAAATTAAAGTCCAAACAGAACAAAAACCATCTTATTTACTACAGATATTGAAGTCAGAGGAGGATCATTGTGGCTGTCTGGGAGGCACATCTCTATGAGGACAGGATACTAAAACCAGTAGATGATGTAGACACTTGGGACGTTCCACAGCCGACGCCATGAGGCTGTGATGGATTAAGATGCTTGTCAGGGAAGTTATGGAGTCACCTCATTTTCACATCCAGTTGGCAGACGACAGCTGTGTGACTCAAAGGATCATACTCTGGTAAACAAGCCTAACTATGCTGTTGGCACCTCCGTCACTTCCCAAAATAATGACTTAAAAGAGACACACCTAACTGGAGAGCTATTACCAGCCCTGACTCACTCCTGTGTTTATTTGGGGGAAAACCAAAGAAGCTCAAAACAAAGGATTACAGTTTAAGTGAAGATAAATATCCCTGAACATAAACACTAATGTGTTTGCCCATCTGTATTTACTTGACTCAGTCACCAGACAGAAGTTAAAGGATAAAATGCAGCATAAATGTAGAGCCAAGCAATAAATCAATAACAGTATGTATATGAACATTTGATCAATACAAATAGATAACGCATCCAAAATAATTTGTTGATTGTTGCGCTGAGCTTCAATCCGGAACTGCACAGCATTCTGGGGGTTGTAGGCAGATTACAGACTTGAACCGGTCAACCTCTCGATCTCTGGTTACCTAGCAACCGCCTGCTAAATAAATTGCACAGCAGCAGTTTCATGTTTCACCATGTTTCCTCAAAACTGCAAGGAATGAAAACTGTGGATTAAACAGGAGAGGCCATGTCACCACTTTGGCAGAATTTAAGATATTTAAAACAATATAGGCAGATCTGAGCGCGATTGATGCATTTTCAGTCATATTCTCCAGCCCAACACAAATGTCATGAATTTAAAGTTTTGTGATGAATGTGATCAAGAAATGTTCATTCCTACATTTACTTGAATAACTTCTATAAAAAAAATTACATTCAAAACAATTTTATATTCTACATTTTACATTTTAGTCTCTCTGATTACATAAGCCCAAAAAAAAAGTAAAAAAAAAAAAAAAAAAAAAAAAAAAAATCAGACCACTACTGGTTACTCACTGAGACTTGATGGTGGTTATTCTGACTCTGAATATCTTGGGTAATATTCAGACTCTGTGGCCCCACGACAAACATGGTGGTTTATCAATAATAAACAAAAAGGTACCAGCTTCAATAATTACAAATGTCTTACTTGGGATCCAAACATATTTAACCAAAATGCATAAGATTAATAGAAAAGCTTTTAGGTATTTTATATTTTTTTGATAGTGTTTTATTGTGAGTTGTTTATTGCAATGTGCAATTTTGTTCTTTGCTGCTGAGACACATCATGAATTTCCTCATAGTAGGATTAATAAAGTGCATGCGTGTCCATCCATCTATTACAGTAATTTAATGCTGAATCCTTGAAAAAAACAAATCCAACCCAAGTCTGTGTGTAAACGTCTCTCTCCCTACCTTTGACACTGTGGCTCGCACATGCTCAGTCTCAGTCTGGGCCTTCAGCAGCTCCTGTCTCAGCTCGGTCAGCTCCACCTCCAGCTTGTCCCTTTCAGAGTGGGCCGTCTTTAGCATGTTCTGTAGCTCGGTGCTGTCACTGGCGCTCTGCATGGCTTTCAGCTCACCAACCTTCTGCCTCTCTATGTCCACCTGCGCCTTGAGCCTGCTGTTCTCCAGTCTGAGACACTCCGCCGTGGCTTTGTGTTCCTCGGCGGCTTGCGACACCTGACTGCTGCCTTCCACTTCCTTGTCCAGCCGGGCCTGCAGCCTGCCCAGCTCTTCCTTAAGGCAGCAGACTTGCCCCTGAGCCTCTTGGTGTTCCTCTTCCAGTGCCCTCAAGCTGCCCGTCAGCTGCTGCTGGATGTCCACCAGTTTTTCCCGTTCGAATCGAGAGCTCTCCACCAACTCGGCGTACCTCTGCTCTAACTCGGCCAGCCTTGGCCCTTGGCTCCCCAGCTCCTGCTCCCTCTGGGTCTGAGCTTGAGCCTGCTCCTGGACTCTGACAGCAAGCGTCTCGTTCTTCTGAGCCATCACCTCTAGTCGTTCTCTCTGCTGCTGAAGCGACGTCTGCAGAAGGCGCTTTTCCTCCGCCAGGCGCTCGTTCTCAGCGGTTAGCTCCTGCACCATCTGCTGCTGGTCGGCCAGTTCCTGCAGTGTGGCCTGCAGCTCCTCCGCTGTGCTGTGATGGCTTTCCTCCATCTTGTGGATCTGCTCTGTTAGTCTCTGCACTGACGCATCCTGACCCCCTGACCTGTTTGGTGTGGCGTCATCGCCGCTGACACCGCTGCTGCCTGATTCGGAGCGCGATGGGAGCTTCTCGAACTCCGAGGAGTCTGGCGATGGTGAATCCTTGGTGATGTCGGAGCTGGAGGAGACGGAGGTTTTGAGTGGGCTGGCAGTGGGGACGAGTTTGTCCTTTTGGGAAGCTGAAGGGTCTGGAGGGACGCCATTCACCAAGGTAATGGACGAGCTTGTCTTTTTATTAGAAAGAGGAGACGCCTCCAAGCAAATCAGCTTTTCCTTCAATGTCTGGTTTTCTTCTCGTAGTGCTGCTAGCTCTCTCTGGAACTTCCCGTTCTTCTCCCTCAGCTCCCCAACCAGGACTAGGGCTTCAGCCACCTGCCCCTGCTCATCATCAGCAGCGTGCGCTTGGTCTGAAACCAAGCTGGTAGAAGGCAAGGACGAAGTAGGGGAGGTTTTACTCTTGCAGCGCTGCAGCTCTGTCCTCAGATTGTCGATCTCCAAGTCCTTCGCCTTAGCTTCAGCGAGAAGCTCCTTTACCTGGCTCTCCAGCAGGCCCCTTTCCTGGCTCTCCGCATCCGCACGGGACTTGGTCGAGCTACGCGTCTGCTTTGCCAGGGTGGAGAGGCTGGAGGTGCTGGAACTGGTAACGATTCTCTTAGTAGAGGAACTCCTCAGCTGATCTCTAAGGGAAACCCGATCTCTTGCTACAGAGGAGGAGATTTCTCTCGGAGCGGGAATTCCAGACTTCTTGGTATTCTGCACACCTGCAACACAAAATCAAAAATATTAAGCGTCTAATCAAGCCCATAATGTGCAGCTTAAATGGCAAGTGTGCAAAATAAGCATGTTCATTTGTATATCATGCATAAGGCAATTGAACCAGTTTCAAGAAAAAGAAAAAGCAGGTAAAGATAAATTACACTAAAGATATGAAATGCATTGAAAGAAAAATGTCAAATTAAAATATGACATGAAAGAAAAGACAAATGTGAATGAAAAACAAAAAAAGTGATAACCTTTGACCTTTTCTGCAAAAACAGTTTCTGTTCATCTCAGGTTTTTAGAGAAGTTTTTTTAGAGCTGCATACAAACTAAAAGTCATCTTTGTTTACAGTTTACTTCTTTTTGCTAATTTAGTTAAAGGGTGCACAATATATCACAAATATATTGTCAATATAAAATATGTGCACCATTCATAAAAAAAAAAAAAAAGTGTTTGGAGTGATATAGCTGTTATCAAAATCATAATTGTTACAGGTTTATGGAGAGGAAACCAGAAACTAGACATTCAAATACATATTTTATCATGTTTTGCAATATCATTGAGTCCTGTTTTAGTTATTTGTTGCATGTCTAACAACAAGTACAGATTTATTTAGGTCCAAGGATGTTTGGAGCCTTGCAGACCAATAATTTTATATCATAATTTTGAAACTGCAAATCAGTCCCGTGATTTAAAGGGCAAGTTGAGAGCTGATCTGGAACGTTAGTAAATTTTCTGCATAAAGACAGAAAACCGACCCGTCCACATACCGATACTAGGGAAGAAATCACTTTATGATTGTGATGTGTGGTGATGGGCTCAAAGAAAAATATTGTTGGGTGTCATGATTAAACACGTTGACACGAATTTTATTATTTGACAATATTATATTAATTTTATATTTGCATTGTGGTATATATATATATAAATATATAATTACATTTTCTTTTAGTTTTTCTCACGAAAGTTTTATTAATAACTCATCCAGTGTCATTTTATTTCTTCATCTTTTTTATGCCGACTGTGTTTATTAATATCTCATGTTGTTTTATGTGTTTCTTTTAAACTTGTCTGCTTGAAAAGTTCTACAGATAAAAGTTGACAGATCAAAAAAGAAAATAAGAAAACCTTCAAATCATCCAAAAACAGAGGAATAGTGTGACATTTTGTGTATTTTTTTTTCTTCAAAATGTAATCTGAAATATCTAGAATGTTACTTAATGCGAAAGATCAGATACATGTGATTTTTTTTTTCTCTGTTACATAAACGATTCAAGATCTCCTTAAAATAATCTGCCACTTTCAAGAACGTTCTGACACTGAATACAAAAGATTATTAGTATCAGCGTTCAGCTATGCAGGAGTCATGAATAGAGAGTTTGTCACATTCATAGTTGCATTAATCAGCACCAGGATCTCTGTGGTCCAGTCACAGATTGTTCTCCATTCAGACAGCATCACATCTGCCTGGTTGTGGGTGTTGCTGTCATTCATGACTATAGAAGAGCTCAACTTTGGCATTTCAAAAAGCATCAATGTGGGTCACGGGGATGAAACCTTTTCCAGAGCCCTCTGAAATATAAAGAGTATTTACTGACGCCTGGCATGAGCTGGATGTTGCCTGAAAATACTGTATTGTTTGTTTTAGGGGCCATCAGCAAACAGCAGCACAGACACAAGGGAAGCGCTTGTTTCAAAGGATGACAGCGGCCGCTGCGCACGTGGAGCATTCAGGCACAAAGCAGCTAAAGCAGCGAGCGGACAAAGATAGCAGTGTGCGTGCATCACATTCCCGCATCATCATCAAACCCACAAAGCGAGAGGCAGACAGACAGGCTGTGTCAGGAGATAGACAGCGCATCTTCCTGATCAACACGGTAACACAGTTTCAGTAAACACAATATACACGCGCACAATCCCCGAACAAATGGCCCAGTTTGGAGTGAAAATCCTATCCCCCAGTGGAGTAGTCCGTCACTGAGAGACACATTGCAGAACATCCTCTTACTGAGAAAGCAAGAACTGCCAACATTGGCACATTTCTGGGGCAGAGAGCTGTTTAGCATTCCTCTAGTAAGAGACTGTGGCTGCAGACTGAGGAGCTTCATATTAATTAATTTTAAGCATTACAAATATGTAAATATATCTATCCAGCTTAGGAAAACAAACAGATTTATGTAGGAGATTTACCAGGCTGTGCTAGTTCTGAACAGCATGCCATCCGGATGAAGCAGCTGCGTCACAGGGGAAACTTTAAAGAGCCAATGGCTGCCATTAAACATCCATAGTCACTGATGTCTGAAATTCACTGGGAGAAAAATCCTGAGTGTCAGAATGAGGCCAATGTGTGCTGCTAAATTATGTACTCTTCTAGAAGATGTAAAAGCTAAATCAGCACCGTGATATAAATTACTCTTTACTGTGCAGTGGAAGAAGCCAAAGGAGATGCGACACATCTAACAGTTCATGCCCGCCTCAGATGGTTTTCATGGCTGTCATTAGGTTCCCAAATGACAGAGAAAACATCCTGATTAAGATCAGCCCTATTATCTATGCATAAATAAGAGAGCAAATTTTAAAGGAGCAGTATTGTGTGTTTTCAACATAAATAGTCCCATTTTAAAGCACATTAAGTAACTATGTTACCTTCAGTTGTCATAAAAATGTTTTATACACCAAACATGACTTAAAAGAAATGCAAACGCCTTAAATTGAGCCCATGTCTCTTTAAGAAGCTTCTGCTCTTTTACAACACGTCATCACAACAATGTTCTTCTATCAAGCATTTAATGTTTCACTGCCTCATATGATGAGCTCATGCATTTCCACCAGGTGTTTGCCAATTGTTGCTGGCTAGTCTGAAGGAGCTGAGTAGAAGAGACATGCATACAAGAATCTAAGCAACACTCAACAGATATTTTTGATGAAGGAATAAAGTATTTACTCCCCCATTCACATTCTAGTTACAAATCTGATGTCAGTACTGCAGATCAAAGCTTTACAAAAAACAGGCAGAACATCTACACAAAAATCCTGGTCAGTAAACATCCTTTTCCATTTCCTTTAATGACCCTACACCATCTGAAGCTTATTAGACTTATTATTAGTAGATCACAAACCTTTATAGCCTGACATTACCACAGCTGATCATGTAATGTCACCAATGTTTCTCTTAAATTTTCTTCAGACACACAAACAGAACAAAAAAACAAACTAAATACATGCTGCTCAAGTTCTGCAGTTTTCAAAAAGCTGGCTAATTTTGTATTATTTTTGTATAAAACCTGCAACAAATAGGTTTTATTTGATTACGTTAGATTAATCTAAATTAACTGAAACAAATTTAGATTGTGGTGCAGATTGTAACCACATTAGAAAGCAGAAGGAGTTGAGGTTAGATCTTACGTAAACAGAGAAAAACAGGGGACATAAAACACGGTTGTGGTGGATTAAAGAAAGGAGAAAGTAAGAGATAAAAAGCTGTAAGGACAGTACAGCAAAGACAGCAGTGAAAGAGACAATTAACCTCCAATTGCTCCACTGGAGCTGCACTGGGGCCGTCTTTGAAAGACTCCCAGGAGAGTATGACCAGACCAGGTAATAAAAACCTAAGTGAACAAGGTGCATGAAATTATTGTACATTCTCTCCTGATTAAGAAAAAACCCAACTATAATTACAATTTCAGTAATTTATTCAAGCAAAACTGTACCTGTGAAAGACCATTAGGCATCGGCCGGTTAACGGCATTAAAGTATACTAATGTTTTGGATAAAAGTGTAGTAAAGAAATTTCCATTGCATCATTTGTACGTGTTAATTTCTATTAGTGGTAGTGATCACTTATAATGGAGTTCTAAACTGCTAAACCTTTTCTGCACCTCCCCTGCCTGTTGCTACCACTCATTAGATAGCTAAACGAGAATATTTTTTAACAAAATAGACATTGTGGAAATACTAACAAGTTTGAAAATTGTAGGTAGTCAATGTATGGACACCAGAGGACCAACACCACCACTCCTCTGGTAATGCAGTTTTAAACAGTTAGACAGCATGTAAAGCAGTTGGTTGCAGGCTAGCTGAAAGATTTACCAATGAATTAACTAATGACAAAAATCATCTTTTCGGTCTTGGCCTGACGACTAGTGTTCAGACTAAATTATTGAGTCTTAGTTTTGTTTCAATCTCACCAGCAATTTTATTCCCCCACCTCCATTTGCTCTGCCAGCAGTTAACATTTATCTGGACGAATATGCTCTGAAATAGCTAATATGTTGTAGGCTAGTTTGCTAACCGAGCTTGCTGACATGTTGTTTTACATGGGCAGCAACAACTATATTATTATGACCATTTTCAAGCCATGGTCTTGAAAATGGTCTCTTGTTGGTTCATGGAGTTAGTCAGGTCTCCCTCAGCATCTTGGTCTTGACTCAACAATAGCTCCATTTATCAAAATTAAGATCATAGTAGACACCATAAATATCAGCCTAACTATAATAATTAATATATGGTAATACATGGCACTTTTCTGTTTGAAATAAAACCCATTACATCACGTAGCACATTTTTGAAAATGTGGTACTTTTAGGTTTTCACAGACTAAGATAACATACTTTTCATACCTAAATAATTAATTTAGATTGTGAACCAAATAAAGAACAAGACCATGATTTTCTCAAGCTCTGTGAAAGACATATTTCTCCTTCTGGTGCCAGGCTATGACATACTAATGCAGACAACCATTAGTTTAGCTTAGTGAAGTCTTTTATGTATGACTCGGCTCAGTAACTCCTTCGACGAGGCAGTAAATCTGGGTCGCTGCATGGCTCACAGAGGAGTCGCGCCCTTCTAGCAACAAATAAACTCATGTGCTGTCTGAAAACCAGCAGCTTTTCCTGATGCCAGCACAGAATTAGAATAGAGGAGCATATACTCCATACGTTAAATAATTACCTCAATGTTTAAAGGTCAGTCACCCAAATGCATTTGTTTATTTAATAAAAGGTCATATCCTCAGGCACACTGCACAGGCTTCATTCTTCCTAATGGAAATGAGTTTTCAAATCACAGCAAGAGCCTTTTGTCTGGACAGCGTTCAGCACCAGCCGGATAGCTGCGGCCAGCATGCCGGCCAGTCAAAAGGTGACAGGCTGCATTGTGAGCAAAGTGTAGAGAGACTTCACTTTACAGAAGGGAGGGCAACGGTTGAGGAGTCATGATGAATTAATGACTGCAGGTGGTCACAGTGTCACAAAGTTGGCATCTGTAATGACGCACTGGCATCGTGAAAACAAACACGCTGTAGAGGAAACGCGCGCCGCCGCTCCCATGTCTTCCTCTCTGGGTTTGTGGAAGTGTAATGGGAACATTTTTGTAATTCAGATGAGAACATAGCAGAAAAGCCACAGTCTGTGTTCATGGTCTTCCTGTAGTCAAAGCTGCAGGGAGTGAAATCGGCGCCCATCGGTAAACTAGTAGGACTCTCAGGCATTCCTTTCCTCTTACCAAAGAAAGGACTGCAGACAGAGCTGAGCCTGCGTGACCGCAACAGTGACTGAGCAGAGATAAGTCCGCTTGTCTAAAGTGCCACTAAAACTATTCAGCTATCACTGTTAGGACATAAAAATCTCTTTACTGAATAGAACATTAAAAGATTTCCGCTGTTAGAAACATCAAAAGACTTTGTATTGCAACATAAAACCCCCGTCACATCACAGTTTATGAGAAGCTATTTCACCACATTGAAGGCGATTTATGAATACAAAAAGATCTTATTCACACAAGGTAAATTTTAACTATTGTAAACTTTTTTTTCCTGTGCCTTCCAGGCCCAAAAAAAGAGCTGCATACCCAGCTCCTAACAAGAAGTCTAGCCGATTTAATAGGTTAATTTTTACATTAACCAATTAACAATCAGATGGGAAAAGGTGCTTCATAGGAGATTTGTTTTACTTTTATTTTATTTTTTAAACAGTTTTTTTTTTTTTGCA
The DNA here is from genome assembly GCA_010277015.1 of Poeciliopsis turrubarensis. NCBI lineage: Eukaryota > Metazoa > Chordata > Actinopteri > Cyprinodontiformes > Poeciliidae > Poeciliopsis > Poeciliopsis turrubarensis. The sequence continues at coordinate 2,489,637 of VMRN01000011.1, forward strand.
TCTGTATACTCCAGTTAATGATTAATCAATTACCAAATTAGTTGCCACTTATTTCAATAATTAATCAGATTATCTGTTCAAACATGATGAATCATCCTAATTTCACGAGAAGGTACTGCTTATAAACAGGAAACATGGCCAATCTGCATCAGATACAACTACACGGTTTTTAAGATGATGAATTGGAATCCATTAGTTCAAACCTGTAGTAGTAGCAGTGTTACCCATTCTCAAACACAAATTATTAGATTCTCTATTCGGTAGTGGCTGCCTACGTCAAATAAAAAATTTACAAGCCATTATAAAGCCATCTGAGAAACAATAAGTAATAGTAACATAATAAGTAACAATATTTTACGATTTGAGGCCATTACTGGCACACAAGAGGCATGTTAATGAATTATGCAAAATATTCCCCTGGGAAATTTTCCATGCCCTTATTAAGACATACATGTGGAGTTTTCGCTATTTGATTATACAGTTATATTTGCGAGCACTTTCAATAACCAGCAGGTTTTATAGAAGTCAATCATTTCCCATCCTCAGACAAAGTGCAGTCAAAGGTCAGACACCTAAAATCCAAACTTAAAGATTAGGGAAAATATTCAGTCTTATTGTTGAATCAAAGAGCCACAACAGTCTTTGATGTGGATGCTGTTACTGAGTGGAGACTCGAAGTTGGCAACTTCAGTATCAGTGAGTTGCTTAACATAAAGACAGAAAGTGCAGGCATGTGAGAAGCTATTTAAAAGCAAGACTGTTGGATAATAGGAAGGCTGAGCAGTATACAGCAAAGCTGCTCTGTTTTATCCTATTGTGCTTCCAACCTTTGTTATTGAGCAAACTGGACTGGAGAAGGTTGGCAGGCATTTGGAAATGGAGGGAAGGTAAGGATCCTTTCTCTAAGGAATACAAAGACAAACTGCTGTTTTAGTAATGCTAACTGTGCTAATTGCTAACAAAATACTAAAGACTAGTTAAAATGTCAACTTCAAATTATTTTAATTCTTGGTTTGTAATGATGCAAAATATTGCATTTTAAAGCAACAGATACCTTTTCTCCTAATATAAATGACAAATAGCTGCTAATGGGGGAAAAGACAAGAATTTGTTTCTGAATTTGGCCTTTACGTCCTCTATAATATTATCCTTGCCAGTGCCTTCCTGCGCGATTCTCCTCAATTCAAATCTCATTACAGCAGAGTCTGGGCTTTCTCCCATTGAATTGGATTCCCTCCTATAGAATTTCAACAGGGCCAATCAGCGAACAGAAGAAGTTGTGAGTGATGACGAAGACTTTCTGTGTCGTTTTAGAGTTGCAGTGTTAGCAGTGACAGCAGAGGAAGTGAACAAAGCCATTCAGTCGTTGTTGGCCACATTTCTAGATCTTGAATTACCATTAACAGCTGACTTGTTCAGTTGGGCATTTCTCTTTTCGCTGTGGAGGATTGTCATATACAGTTCAGGCAATTTCAGGTAAGCTTCATAGCGATGAACTGGCACATTACATACGTCGCGGGTCCAACATTAGCAATTGGGTAACATTTAAAACTTTAACAGTGTCTATAAGAAATTGTTTCTCCATAGCAGAGAGTTTAGGGCCTCTGAATGAAGCAAAATGTTGTAGATCAAGGGGCTGGTTTTCACCAGGCTACAATAATGTAGCCCTTAAAGAGAAACTGGAATCAACTAAAATCAAGCTTGTGAGGTCAAGGCTTTTCAAAAACTATAGATTGGGAAATGATTCCAAACATTTGACTGGTGAGTCTTTAGTTAAGTCTTTAACATTAGATTTGCTTGAGTCTGATCATAAAAAGGATGATATAAGACACAGAATACGCTTCATGAAACAGATCAAAAAGAGAACTTAAAAAGATTCAAATGAAGACCTGATTTTAATATAAGACAACCCCTCTTCTACAGATATAAGACAAAATCATTCATTTACTTCAATATAATCAGGCTCACAAGAGATAATCTTATGCAGCATCTTAACAGATAAGACATAAATATCACCTTTTATTGACGGTGTTGACTTCTGATGCTTTGCTGACTTTAATCACTTTGTGATTGAGTAGCATGAGGATCGTTTAACCACTACAGAAATGACTGATTCAGTAAAAATCCTCATCTTCGTGAGTTATTTATAAGACATTGTGACTGGGCAACATGCAATATTGGGCAATTTTTTACTGAGTCTTTGTCCACCGCGATAAAAAAAAAAAAAAAAGCAAACCAAATGTCAACAAGACTGTATCAGTACTGAAGTGTTAGTGGTCTGATCTTTGTTTGGGTTCTTCTTCCCAAGATAAAACCAGCCCTGAACAACAGACAGCATCCACAGAAAGGCCAGATTTCACATTCCCAAGCTGCAGATGAACCACAGCCAGCTGCTGACAGATATAAAAACCCCATCAGGATAAGCTGAATTTGGTATGCACTAAAAGTGGAATCACAGTCCTGGCTGACGGAGCATGAAATAAGGGATTTTTATGAGCTGAGACGTGGGAGCTATGATGTATCAACTTTGATGTCCAGTGCAATGGTCTCCATTACACAAACAGGACATTCAAACAGAGCACACCTCCCTCTGCAAACACAAAGCTCTGTGAAAATCCCGCTGTATTTACTGTACCAACTGCTAACTGACACGGAAAGTATGAGTAACTTCCTCACTGCGTCCCGGGCATCAGATGTTGGATAAATCCTTGCTCTAGGCCACTTTCCTCTGATGTGGCAGTGTGATGACACTTGTGTGTTGTGTCCTTCACTGCAAATCCACTCTGACTGGCAGAAGTACTGCTCACCTACAATACATCAGTGCCAAAAGGAGCAGAAACCTTCAGGAGGCATTCACTGTCAGGCATAGACAGTGAATGCTGACCTCGAAATGTCAGCTGAAAAAGCGGATAAGGATTTCATATAGGCTCCAACGGTGCATTTGATTCACCTCAGAACTCTAAATTTGGGTATTAGAATGTCCTAAGACCCAGTTTTAGATGTTTTTTGGTATGTCATCATAAAAAGTCAGAAAACCAGTAGTTGCTCAAATACAGCTGGTATTAGGAATATAGACCAATAACACTGCATCTCTCAGGAATTTGAATACTAGAGGAACATTACCCAGCACTGCATTGCTGCTCATGACTGCTTGGTTTTTAGTTTGTGACCTTTAGCTCAAGCATGTGTGATTCATGCAACAAAGAAATGATCTGAAGCACCAGCAAGTCTACCTTTAAAAGGCTAAAAAAATGGAAACGATCCCTAAAAATATGGAGTGGCTGAGACAGCGTCCCGACTTAAATCCAATTGACTTTAAAAAGGCTGTTCGTAATCAGAAAACTCTCAAACTGGGTGAATTAAAATAAAACAGTGGGTCAAAATTCCCATTTTGATGCAAATCACTGAGTGCCAGTTGTAATAAACATCTGACGGCTGTTGTTGCCCCCAACGGTGATAAACCAGGCCAAGGTTGTTTGGAATAGTCTTTTTTGTTAACAGATAAAATTACAACTGCATTATTTTTTGCATTTACTCAGGTCGAGTTGGTGTGATAAAATGCTTGAAAACAACAAAAAAAAAAACCCTAAAGTTAAATTGTTTTCTATGTCACTACAAAGCTACACCATCACCATGTTGTGATGGAGAAAAATATTCTGGGGATGGGAGGAGAAACAAAGTAAAGCTCCTCTGTCAATCAAACCTGTGTACACGCTGCTCAAACCCTCGCCCTTTGTCTCTGCTGCACTACAGCTGGTTTCCCACAACAGAGCCAGCCATGAATGCCAGTTACCATAACTAAAGACAAAAGCAGTTGTTTCTCCGCCATTAGCACATTGAGCAGCGTGTACATTAGCTTGATGGACAGTACTGAGACCCACCTCCTGGCTCCGATTGGTTGTTCCTAACTGGGAGCACCGCATTTCTTCAGATGTTAGCAGGATCACAGGGAGAAGCAACAGCTGCTAAATTTTTCAGATTAATCACAAAATGGTGACAGTTTTAACCAATATGTAAAAAGAAAGTAAAAAATGGTTTACAAAAGTTATATATTGCAGCTTTAACGTTACTCTCCCACCATCAGACTAAAAATTGACCCTGAATGTTTTTCAAGCGATAACACTACCTGCTGCATTGATATTGGCCATCGACCCATTTGGAGTAAAGCTTGGCAGCATCCTGAAATATTAAAGTGAAGAATTCGCATCAATCATTCGAGGCAAGAAAACATTTAAGATTTTCCATTTTTGACCAAAACCTCTCCTAAGCAAATATTGTTGAGCTTTTTTTTTTTTTTACTCTGCACAAAAATGGGCATGAGCGAGTTCTAGCGCCGAACTGACAATTAATCAAAACCCGGCAACCTGCTGGGCCGAAGCTCTGGTCTCGTTTTCTAATGTGCAAATGAAGAGAAGAGAGGAGAGGGGCTGCAACAGCAGCCGTCAGAGTTGGTTCAGTTCAGATAACAACCTGCTTATCGTGGCTGCAGACAGCTTATTCCTTCGCCTTCCAGTTCTGAGATAACACCTTCAATCAAATTCAAGTCACTTTCTCATATTCCCACGTTTCCTTTCCTACTTCCAGCATCAGGAATGTTTTTTCCCAGTCCTCAAAAGTTTGATAGATCTGGATGGCTTACTGTTGAGAGCATGTGGCTAATCTCACTGCTCTTCTGGGCTTATATAGGTCAAGCAGTTTAATTAAACAACTTTGCACTAGAAACACCCAAAGATCAAGGATAGACACTTATTTTTCTTAGGTGTAAAAAAAACCAAACAAAATTCTGAGTCTCTCAAATCAAGGTAGATATAGATCCAGACAGCTAAACAGGAATTACAATGGGGAAAGACTATTCAATTCAAAAAAGTTCCCAAAATTGGGGACTTTTTGGGAAGAAATAGGGGCTGAAGAAGAGTATGTCCCCATGAATGCAGAAAATACAGTACCTTTGTGCAGAAAAGTTTAATTTTCTGAAATGAAAAACAAATATTTCCATCCAGTTGGAATTCTAACTGGGAAAATAGGAACGTGCCGAGTTGCTCTACATTGATATTAGCCATTGAACAACATCAATTGGTCTATGGGCAATTGGCACTGGTGTGTGAGAATCCAACATGGCTTTTCAGACACATAAAATGTTGTGAAAGTTGCCAGTATAATTACTGCGTTTGTATCTCGTGTAAAAACAATTTGTGAACATAATACTTTTGTGCTTGTTAGCGCAAAATGTAGAGAAATATGTTGCTTCTAGCCGGTATTTCTAAAGTACGTAGAAGTGAGAGCTAAAACTATGAGCCAATTCCACTAGTTTTCTGACTTGCGGGTAGAAAACGCTCGACTCGAGTGTCATTGTTCGATCTCCAACCTCCAAGATAAACTGAACTCAGACAAACAGGGCTTCAAACACACAAAAATCTCAACATTTTAAACAAAATGTAAAAATGTGCACGGTTTTCAATCATGCTATTGTCAACTATGGCAAACAAAGATAAAGGTAAAAAACACAAAATCCTCAATCTTATTAAATATAACATAAGGATTATTCTGGTTTACAGGGGTGTAAATAAAAATACTGAGCATGGGCTACATTTTTAACCTTTAGGTGAATCAGTGAGCTTTATACAGATTGACCTTTGAGGAATTTTGAAGAATCTTGGAGGAAGTTAGGAGTCATGAAGCACCACACCAAATACAGTTTAAATATTTACATTTTTTAGAAAGAAAAAAAACAAAAAAAGATAACAGAAAACTCCAACTTCAACCTTTAGCCACACATTCCTGTTACCTTAGGTTATTTCTTTCCTGCTGCGAGCCATTTTGCTTTGCAATCAGAAAATAATAAGTTTAACAGAAATTATCTGCTGTGTAGATATTGCAGTAAAAACAGTCACTGTGGCAGCATAAACCAGGAGTTAATGTGTTGGAGCAACAGCTTGTAATTGTTGCCTTCTCTTCTGAAACAAAAGCGCTCCATCCTCCAGCTTCACCCGTCCCTGCATGGATGCAGCTTGTTTTTTTTTTGTTTTTTTTTGGGTTTTTTTTCCCAAACCAACTGATACATACTTGTTTAAGAGGTTTAATAAGCAAATGTTCTAGGTTGTCCGACTCAGCAGAGATTAGAAAGCTGCAGAAGAGCTCGGCTGCTTTTGTCCCTTGGTAAAACTAAAAGCTGCTGCCGAGTGCAGTTCAGAGCCACTTTGAAATGGAAATCTCAGCGCTCGGGGCAGAGGAGGGATGTGAATGTGAGACTGATGATAGCATCTCCTCCTGTGAGGTGCCCTCGTGGTTACAGTAAACCCAACTCAGCGCTTTCTCTCCCCCAGACTACTGTAGTGGGCACACAGGTGCGCATTCAGACCTACTGCATGTTTAAACACACCAACGCACACAAAATGTGTCGGCTTGTTTGCACAAATACCAACAGAAGGACTGCATGAAAAACTACGTTTTCTCCGAGCGCAGGGAGAGTGGTCCCTGCGCTCTGTTGGTGTGCGTCCTGTAGGATGCCATTAATCAGAACTTGTCTTCCAGCGAAACACTCAGACATGACAGGAGATTAGCTCAGCTCTGTTGTATTCTGTTGTTTTACACGAGCAAACTGGCGGACACACACAGAGAGACAAACGAGCAATTTTAAGACACAAGAATCCAACCTGACTCCGTCTCCTCCAGTCTCCCTGCTTGGTTTCCCATGTTGGTCCACTCCCTGACTCCCACACGCTACAGAGAGGCAGACTAATCCAAGAATCTGAGACTGCAGGGGGGGGAGAGGTGTGTGTGTGTATCTGTGTCCGGACCGTCGTCTCCTCTCACAATCACCTCCGGTTCGTCACATGTCGACAAAAGCCATAAAAGATGGAAAAATCCTTGTCTCCCTCTGGTCCTCACCGCTTTTCTCCACGTCTCTCTAGGACTGTGTGTGTGTGTGTGTGTGTGGGCATGTGTGAGGAGGCAGGCAGCGTGTAGCGTCAGTTCGTGTGAGCGTGTATGAATGTGTGTGATTGTGTTTGTCCTCCAGAGTGGTGACAGTATGTCACTCCGGCATGCAGCAGCCTTGTGTGTGCTTCATTATTGCCGTGATGACTGGGTTCAGCTCAGAAGAGGAGTGGCTTTCTCACAAATGCATGCATGCACACACACACACCTCCTCCCACTGCCGTCAGCCAGTTTACTCTCACCAGGATGAGGTGAGCGGTGGTCACCCACCTCTCTGGATGTACAGGAAGATAGAGAAAAATAAAGGCAGGATTTGGATTTTTGCCAAATGATCAGTGCAGTTCAATAACTGACAGGGTTTCTACAGATTCCACCAACTCAGATGCAAGACTTTTTAAGACCTTTCTGACCATTGTGAATGAAATTTAAGACTTGCATCAAGAAAAATGACCCATTTTGTGATGCTCTCTACATCCTTAACCCCGTCAGTGTCAATCTTTTTCTGCACAGAATGTACACAGCATCGTATGGTTGGCAAGAGAAGGCAGTCAATGTCAAAGACAAAAGACATCCAGCCAACGAGTGATAAATTGCCAATTACCCTCCATGACGGACAGAAAAAACCTCACTGACTAGCGAGAAAAGGTATATTAGCAGCTAGTTTCTGACAGCCTCAACCACCTTGAGTCACAGATCAAATTAAAATGTTTGGGTGCCACTCCAATTTTTGCCCGAGACAAAAGTCCAGCGAGAAAAAACCCTATTAAAAACTGTAATTAACATGTTTAAGGCCAACTTACATTTAAGAAAATTTCAGGCTATATTTTTAGATGAGAGAATTATGACTTTTTGAGGATGCTCGGACATTGAGAAAACTTCAAAAACGGTTTTAATCAAAAACAGAAAAGCCAACTTTATTTCTACAACTGCTAAGTTCATTTAAAATTTTGACTATTGTACTAAAGGCAATGTTATGTATATGTATTGTTATTTTGCTTTTGACACAGATGAATGAATCAAATTAAGAACTAACACTGCTAGTTTTGAAAAACCCAAATCTAACACTCAGAAACTCACCGGGTAATTAGCTGCACCATTTAAGTTCAAATTGCTCTTTAACAAAAGCTAATTTTCAAAAGTTATGCTGCATAAATAAATAGTAATATCAGTAGAAGGGTAATGAACTAACTGGAAAACAGAAGTTGAAATAAAGATGTTCAGCTTCTGAAAAACAAATACTGACATGAAGGTAAATAAAATGCTCTCAAGAGGCTTAACAGCTGTGAATTTATCTAATATTATATGATACTTCACTGAAAATGCTCTGGCTAGAAGAGCTTTTAAAAGTTGCTACAAAATCCAACCCTAAATAGACCGGATATGAATCTCTCGAGAACGATAGAGCATGTTCTGGTTCCAGGTCTTTTCTTGTCTCCTCTCTGATGCAGAAGCTGCTTTTCCATCTTGTCCTCTCCTGTTGTGAGAAGCACATCCTCCTCAGCAAACAAACACGTCTCTAATCCATCTAGGAATGTTCTCCTCACCACAGGACGTCCATCTCTTTGCAAACCTGGTAAGACCATCGCAGTTTCTGTCTTTCAGAGACTTCTTTGTGGCCACAACATTTTAAGTTTTCTGTGAAGGTTTTCTTTCCAAGTTTGTTCCAGATACATTTACAATACACTCATCGGCCCTTTTATATTTAGCTACAAACATTTCTCATATTGTAGAGAAGATATGCTTCACCCAGATAAACATTTTACACACTAAGCTGCACAACAGGGGTTAATTAGGAGCAACTATAAACAGGATTATAGCGTGATAGTGAATTGCGCTGTTCAATTGTACACAAGCCAGAACAGGAGGCGTTATACAGGACTCATTGTGATGGAATCATTTCTACGTCCGTCTGCAAGTCCAAACATGTATGTCGTATTAGCCGCTGACTGAGTGTCTGTTTGTCAAGCCTGAGTGCTTGTGCAGGCTGAGGCCTCTCAGTGGATTGAGGCACAAGCGGCTAATTTATCTGACAGATATGAGCAACTCGGGGAACATCGCTGTTGTTCTTTCTGTGCCTCCCAAACAATGGCATACAAGTAAAACAGGGTAGAGCTGCAACCACCTTACTCCTGACTAATAATCAGAAAGGAAATGATCAAGCTTATTTTAATTCATCATGTGATTAATTGGTTATTGTGTCAAGCTTGATCTCCGTTTCCAATCGTACTTTTTCCTTCCACTCCATTTTCTACGAATACGCATGACTTGACATTTATACTTCAACAATACCTTTTGAAAATTATTATAGAAAATTCTAATTTTCTGAGAATAAGTTTTGGGTTTGAGTCTTAATCCTCAAACATTACAAACAATAAAGGCTTGGCATGTTCTGCTCTTTAATGAATGAACCTATTACCTTCTGAAATGAGTGACAAAAACATTGAGTCTAACATTTTGACATGTACCTTTCTTCCTAGCCTGAATAGGATGTGCCGCATGGATCTTTACAAAAGATATAAATGTACGTCAGTGACCGGAATAGATCAGATCAGATGGAGAAATAAATGAGTGGAGGGCTTCTTTGTTCAGTTCACACAAACATCGATGATCAGAGTGAGAGGAAATCGACTGAACGGCGAAAGAAAGCACCCATCAATGAAGAACACATTTATCCAGTTTCGAGCGCCCCGCGGTTATACCAAAGAAAACTTTTCATTTCTGCACCAGGAACGTTTCTTCTGTTCTGTCGCTTCTGTCTGCGTGCTCCGCAGGGACTCCTCCCTGAGTGAAAGCCCCCCTGAATTATTGACGAAGTGCTTTAAATAAGTCATGGGTGCGGGGCTGGGTTTTAACTCTTTGTCTGGCAGGAGGGCAGAGTTGGTAAAGCGCCAGATGGAACTGGAGCAACACTCCATTAGCAAAAATAACAGTTTTGAACTCATTAGGAGAGCCTGCTGTGAGGGCAGGGGAGGGAGGGGTCAGGCTGTGTGCATGCAGCAAAAGATCTTTAGATGGTGTTCTCAACCTTTCAGCCCTAAAATGACAGCAACAGCTCACAAAAATATAGTAAGCAAAAATATAGTAAGATGTTTTCTTTGAGCTAGATGATGACAGAAACTTGCAAAAGTATTCCATTAAACTTTGAAACACTTTAGCATCTTCTCATCAAAGAGGAATTTTACGTTAAAGGAAACATTGAAAATTATATGAAATCGCCCTTAAACTTCACAATTTAATTAAACTTTTGTGTTGGTTCATTAAAATCCCAAAATGATGCACTGAAGACAAAATGTGAAGATGTTCAGGGAATATGAAGATTTTTGCCAATATCCAAATGAGACTGAATGAACATAACACTCACTATATAGTGATTGTACGTACACAAATCCACCTCTGCTTGGAATACCTGATAACATTTTAGCTGGTTTGGAGTCTGGAAAGTCATGGCAACACATGCAGTGTTTCAAACCAACCCTGCAACATCACCAAAGAAACCTAAAAACATATTCTGCTACTAAATCCAAAACTGTTGGGCTCTGATACATTCCAGAGAAACTTTCAACCATCAATCAAATCTCGCATTCAAAGCACTTCAAAATATCACAGATCATCACCCCACTCTATATTCAAATCATGTCATTTCCCTCTTATGGATTTCTAGCAACCATAAATTCAGACTCCAATGTTTGGCATTTAAAACACGGCTCCACAATGGCCGTCAAACTTTGCACACATGGTTAACCGCTATCACTCTTTCAGGTGCCACGTTGCATTTTCCACACCCCACTTTGCTTGCTGTTTCAGTCTGACTTGACATATCCACTCACTGTCTGGCTTCATATGTCTGGATGTGCAGTGGCGATCGTTCATTGCCTTTCCCACACCAGGTGCAAAGCAGCGCAGTTTGCCTGAGGCATGCTACAAGGAATATTTGGGAAATTTGTTTAAACCCGCCTTGTAGTTTTTTTTCAGGATTGGAATAAGCTTAAGGGTGTTGTGTCAATTTGAGCAATGCAAAAAAAAACAACAAAAAAAGCCAAATGGTATGTAAAAAGTTCATTAATGGAGTGAATTTATCATTAATATATCAACCAACGTGATACAAGACACAGGGGGATTTATAGCTGTAATTTTGGTGGACGACCAGCAATTTTCTGGAAATCTAGGTCAGTAAGAGGATGTCAACTTTAATTATTTAGCATGAATTGCACAAAGCAGGAATTTGTTCTTGTCCTCGGGTGTGAAAACCTGACCTGTTGTTAATTAGAGCACAATCCAGCGAAAGTTGATCGGGGTCTAATTTAGTGTAAAAGGAGCGAGAGCAGGAGTTGGCTGCGGTTTCCCCGATTCCTCCACAGCCTTTTGTCATGCAGTGAAAAAAAAATCCCTTAAAAGAACAAAAGGACGAGCAGAAAAGCATCCTGGGAATCGGGCAGCATAAACAAAGATTTCTAACACGTTGAGGGTTCTTTGAAAAGATGCACCAACAAACTCCTAATCTCCAACTTCCTTGTTTTCACTAAATAGAAAATTAACCAGATTTAATTTTCTATTTATGAACTAAAACTACTAGTTTTAGTTCATCCAATAAAATGTTACGCCAACAATCAATGGATGTTAAATTTTTTTAAAGGACTATTCATATTTAGGCCTGTAAAACACATTATTTTACTAATGTATTTTCTACTGATTGTTGTGACGATTAATCAAATAAAGATATTGGCACGTTCTGCAGAATTTTCACTTGAAGGTGTAGAATGTATAACATTATCTTACAGTTTTGGCTTAGTTACTGCTCTTGGCATGTTGTTCTTTCAGAAAATACCCCGTTTCAGAATCTGTATACTGTTGTTAATGATTATTTGATTACTAAAGTAGATGACAATTATTTCAATAATCACAATTAATCATTTAAGCCCTAATCATGACACGGTCATTGCTCGTAATGATTAGGGCTTGATTAGGCTCCAGTACCCACAAGGGATAAGCATGTAGGATAATGGATGGAATAAGCAAAAAAGCTGATTCAAGACGTCATGAAGTCTCCAAGGAAACCTCTAAAGTTGGTGCTAATAGATAAATAAAAAGAAAGGCAAACTACTGTACATAAATTCCAACTACTAGGTGTAAAAATAAAGTCTTCATTAATTTTCATTAAAACAATCAGTCATTTATAAATTATAAAATGGCTCATTAATACATTTCAGGCCAGAACTTCCTCAGTGTTTCTTCTCAAAGGAGCCTCAATCCCACTGACAAACAAGCGCAAACAAGAAAACTAGAGAAAAAGATAAATAGTCATTTTCAGGCAGCCTGTTGCCAGCTGCCTCTGCGCAGTGCTCTGTGGCCCCCTAGTGGCGGCATGTTCACCAGCTGAGCCAGAAGCTGCAGAGCGCCTACCTGAAAGGCTGCGAGGCCGGGCCTCTGCCAGGTCAGAGATCGCTCCAGTAGTGACGGTCTTCTTCATCCGGGAGCCAGCGGCTGCGGCGCCGAGGGCCGGCTTCGTCAAGGCATCGTCACTGCTGGCCCTTTTCAGCTACAAACACACACATCAGGTTAGTTGCCAACATTATACTCATCTACTCCTTAAATAAATCCAAATGCTTGACGAAGTCTTCTAATTTGTAAATATGTGTGTTCAATCTCGGTGTAAATTCAGCCGTTTCGTGAAGGGCTCAGACGTTTGTTAGACAATATTAGTGAAGGAACATCATAATAGGGCTGAAAAGATTGATTGGATTAATCGGTTATTGAAATAAAGATCAACTGAATTAGTAATCAATTAATCGTTCACTGGAGTATAAAGAAATTAAAAATTCAAAGCAGTAATTAAGCCAAACATTTTTCAAAAATGTATACATTTTGTATTTAAAATAAATTTTCTTAGATGTTACATTCATATATATGCTATATTTTTAAAATATTTTTAATGCAGCCCGATAGCATTTTAATATAACAACCGTACACCTTCAACAGCTTCAACCATACACTTATGAAGCGTTACAAAGAATGTAGCCATTTTAGTCTCTCCTGAATCAAATTTTGTTCATAAAAAACATTTTGCATCCAATTATTAATCAGCTAATCTAAAAAAAATACATATATAGTCAATAAATCATTCCTACACTGTATTGATGTCAAGTCAAGCAGAAAGGGATGGGATCTTTTCACACATTGACGTTAGATGGGCTTTTTTTTAGGTGCATCCTTTGCTACAAATGGTCAAATGTGCACTAAAGGAATGTGACAGAAACACTCATGAGATTTAGTTAGATTGTAATAATCTTCTGAATAAATTTACTTTAAATTCAGGTTAAATTACACCTGGTTGCAGTGACTCACCTTGCTGAGCCGCTGGTCTGAGGCCAGCGTGTTGGAAGATCTGGAGTTCCTCAAGGCTGCAGAGGTGGAGGTAGAGGAGGTCAAGGACGCCTGCCTTACCCGCTCCTGGAGCCCCGGCTTGGGCAGCCCTCCCTTGGTGGCCCCCGATTTAAGCATGGCTGCCTGTTTGGAGACAGAAAGGCTCTGTTTAGCATTTTTATACTTCATTTTCACCACCGCGCTTAGCAACTTTTGTCCTAATCGATTCTATCTTGAACTTGTTTAATGATTATCATAGCAAAAACAAACTTCTCCCCTTTAACGTGAATAATTCTTTTCCTTTAAATAGTTATATAATTATCCAGATTTGGAGCACCCAATGCCAATAGGAAGCACAGAAGAATAGGGACAACTAACCTATAAGGTAGCAACACCATCTGGTGGCATTTTTAGCTGTTCCAAAATACACAAACGAAGAGCCGCTTTAATAAGTAACACCATTGAACCGCTTCCTGACCGAGGAAGGTAAAGGAACAGCCTCTCTTATCTAATTTGCTCAAACTTGGAGGAACTTACCAAGACTTGACACAACATGCACATAAGTAGCAAGTAGGCAAGCAGATGGCTGAGGCCATAACGGTTATCTTTCTGAAAAATATATGTTTTTAAAAACCCACACAATGAAGGGTTTGTGTTTCCATCGCTAGCAGGATGTGGTCAGCGTGTCTGCGCTTTATGTTTCAAGGAAAAGCCTTCATCTGGGGAGAACAGGAGGGCACTTAAACATGAGCATGCCTCCTGTGTTGTTCCCTGTGGCCAGGCTGATTTATTGATTAGGGTTTTAGCAACCTGATCTCCTGAGGCAACCAGATAATTCATGATAGACCCGTTACATGACACACACATGAGTTTATAAGTCAACCATACACTTATGAAGCATTATAAAGAAGCACCGTCATTTACTTCTGATTATCTGCACCAAAACGTGTATTTTGAGTGAATATCTGGAGATGAAAAGCTGAACAAAACATGCCTGAACCATTCTAGAGGGTTCTTCAGAATCATGATCATTTAAAAACAAAGGATGCCTAAAAATACCCGATGTATTTTTAGGCATCCTTCAGGTCTGAGTGTGAGCATGCAAGGTTGTTAGCCCTGTCGGTGCCCAGGGTGTACAACGCCTTTCGCCCAAAGACGCTGGAGACTCAAGGGTAATAGAAATGAAAGGATGGCTGGATGCTGCATCTACTGCATCTTTTATTGTGGAAAACCTGGTATGTTAAGAATTATCAATCGTTATGTCAAATAAAAAGCAAAATTGAAAGCATCATTGGAAATGTTATTCCCATTTTTGCATTTCACAAGGTCATGAATAAATATCAGTGACTTGGAAAATATAATTAAATGTAGTTACTGTGTGCAGTTTAGTGAAATAAATCCCACCTTTAAGTAAGTGTCATCCTGAAGAAGCCTGTTTCAAATGGGAATGTTTTCTGGAGTAGTATTTCTGTTTGTGGGGCTAAAAATGCTGATACATACCTTAAAAATATGCACGTTTTAAAATCATAATTTCTATCATCATAATAGTAGCACAAAATAGCATCGGCCAACCGTCGTCTCCAAGTTTCTGTTCCCGTAATATTTCTTCTAGTCACAAAATTAATCTTTACTGCTTGCGTTTTTCATACATTTATTGATTTCAGCACATTAATCAGTATAAATACCACTGCGTACAAATCTAAACATAGTTGAAGAGGAAGTATAATAAAAATATCCTTTGAAGTGACTCCTATTCTTCAGCGAGGATACACAGGATTGTGTTCATTTTTTAAATAATGCATTATGAGAAGAAGAGAAAGGATGCAGTCTGCAGTCACAGAACCATGATAGCAAATTTAATATTTTACCTCTCATCTAGAAGTATTGCTGGTATACGCATGACATTCAGGTCATAAGATGATGAAGCTACAAACACTTTGTGAAACAGTCTGTTAATTTTTCGTGTCAGTGTTTACAGAAAAGTTTAGAGGAGTTTCAGGACTTGCCGATTGTGCTCAGTGTTTTGTGCGAGAGCATGTGTTTCTCTTCTGGCCCGTCAGATGATCCTCAGGACTTCTCGGGGCAATATCCTGTGACCAACTCCTGCCTGAGAAGGCAGTCCAACAACGCCTCAGCAGTGACGTTTCACCTCGTCTCAGGTCATTTTACATGAGTTTTACTGCCAGGCACAAGTTTGACCTGCTCTGATCTCAACATGGGCAAACAGAAAAGTCGTGATTTGAGATGTTCCCGTTCCGGATACTGAATTTATATTTCCCACAAAAAACCCCAAAAACAGAACGATCAAAGACAACCTGGCAGCTCTGAGAGTAAAAAAAGCTCTTTGGCTTCACCTCTTTTGGCCACTGCGGAGCTACATTCTGCAAATGTGACCTCGCCACATTGCACTGCGGAGGTCCGATTCTCAGGAGCCAGAATGGTGTCCCATTTATTTCCCAACGACCTACCAGCTATGAAACCTCAATCAGGGAGGCTCCGTTCTCATCTCTTGAACGACGTAAAAGTTTAGATGAGAAACTGTGATCGCTATTTAGCTGACAATAGAAATCTAGAAAGAGTGACAGGACTACATTTTTTACAATCTGATAAAAAAAAAAAAAAAAAAAAAAAAAAAATCACAGGCAGAAAAAAGGCATGGCTTTGAACATGACTTGTAAAATCCTGAACATTGACCCTGCTCTAAAGAAAATCCAAACTTCATTTAAAGGCGAGCATAATTTGTGGTTCTGAAATAAGTCATAGGTAGTCATCTGCCTTAATTACTGCTAAAAATAGCTCGTTAAATGGTAGGCTGAATATGGGACAAAGTGCTGGAGCAGTTTTATGGACTACAGAGAGGAGGGAAAAGAAAAAAGGGAAGATATTTATACACATTTTGAATATATATTTATTTACAGAAATAAATGAAGGTTGCCAGTGGAACCAATTTCAGATGGCTCAAAAGTTGGTATTTTTCACAAAACAACCATTCGATTTTCCATCTGACTGGAAAATCCATTTAAAAAGAAAGTTTGTGGATGTACAACATCAACAGTGCAAATGTTTCTGAAGTAAGGCATTAATCTCACACATATCCTTTTTCAGCTTCACTGAAAGGCAGCCCCGTCTGTCAGAAACGCAATCGTTTTCAACCAGTTCAATAAGTTAGTAGGAACAACACTCTTCACTGTGGACGTTGTTGCTGAAGGAGGAGCACTCAAAATTCAGGCGTCCCAATGTTGGGAATCTTAGGGTAAAGGGTTTCTGGGGAAAAACAGACTTTTTGTAAGGCTACCTGCTGCTAGTATCTGATGATGCTCTCCGTATCCATTTAGTTTTAATAATAATATCTAATATTGTGTTTTACAGCGACTCCTCCCTCTCTCACACACAAAGCGTCACCTCATCTCTTGCTATAGATCATTAAAGGCCGCGCACTGCAGCAGAGACAGAAAAAAATTGTTTTGCAAGCTGCTTTTGTATATACACACACACACGTATATATATAAAAAACAGAACAAGTAAAATTGAACACAACTATGTTCTAATTTGTTATCCAGAGTTTATTTTTCACAGTCTGCAATTCTAACCTTCAGAGCAACTACAAAGCAATAAGTAGAACATATTGATAATTATTATACACATATATAGTTTTATAAATCAGCTACAATGCTTGTTTAACTTGAGACTCTACAGCAGTGCAACCAAGTACGCCTACCACTTCAAACACTCATTGCATGTCAGCATGGTTCAAATAAGCAGCAAAGAGGAACACATGCACCCACAACCAGGAGCTCTACTTGTAAAACAACATACATCCTGTCAATATGCTTGCACATCTTAAAAAAAACTACAGATATCATGTTGATCAAAGGAGAAATAGCAGTCCTGCAAAGCTGTGGTTGCAAAATTAGCTGCTTTCCTGTTGTGGTTTTTAATCAGGCGTTTGAAGATAGTCTGACGTTCTCTTAAACATCTCGAGCGGTTACTAAGTACGACGTTGCTACATTCAGTCCATGACAGTAGTTGACTTGGTAAAAAAAAAAAATAATAATAATTAACATAGGAAATTAATATTATTGCAGCAAGGTGTAAATAGCAATATCTGCTGTGTGCCACTGTTCCTAAAAGTTGTGCAAAGCTCTTATTTCGCTTTTGGAGAAGCGGCAGAGACGAGCTGCCAGAAATGTCAGAAATAAAGCTGGAAACATCTACTGCCGATGTTTCCCCAGACTGTCTCACTCATTATGTCAAGTTCAAACTTTTTCCTCCCCCAGACTTTTGAAAACCAAACTCAAACCAATTCTTGATCTAAAATAATAATAATAATAAAAAAAGAATATCAAAACAACAAAAAAAACATACAGCATGTGACGTCTTGAGCAAACCACTCACTCGTTAAGTAGCAGCCTGTCCTGGAGCCTGTGTGCTCTGCTTCACACCTGAGGATTAATATCTGCTGCTCGGCCCTCCAGAGCAAATTGGGGGGTGAAAATGAAAGGACACGAGAAGCGGCCGACAGCCTCCACACAGCAGGCAGAAAGAGGAAGAGGTGCAGGCTGCCTCGCTCTCTTTCTGCTTCATATAAAGGAGAAGCGTGTCACAGAGCTGCTGCCATGGGCATGTTTCTGTTCTCACCTCTCAGTTTTGCACTTGTGATTAGTAAGGGTTAAAAAAAAAAAACACTACAAAAAATAATTTCCTCCCAATATTGTTGGTGTAGTTTCTAGTGCAAACAACTTGGTACACCTGAAATAAGACGAGGCTTTTCAGCTTGATATAGAGCTTGTTTTAAGTGAATCATTTCTTGATACTGATTTTAAAAAGTACTAATTGCAAGTAAATAATCTACCATTTTTCACACATTACAAGTTAAACATATTGCTGCACTAGAAGATTATTTTATTTGTAACTAGTACTTTTTCATCAATATTAATGACTTAAAACAAGCTCATAAATTGTGCTCAAAAGTTACGTGTAAGTTTGTTTTTTCTTATTTCAAGTGCATAAAGATATTTGCACTTGAATCTAGACCAAAAATATTTGCTAAGACTTTGGGGGTTTTTATTTGCAGTGAAGGAAGAAAGAACCAGAGGGAGGAAGGGATCGCCATCACGTGACACAAACAACTGGACAAGAGCGATGAATGTCATTCTGAAAAGATTCAACTATTCAATTAAAATGCAACGCAGCCTGTGGTCACATGGGAGATCAATCACAATACTTTCTAAAATGACAAGTTTTACAAAAGAATCCTGCACCGCCGGTCTATTTATAACCATATTGTATTTTTTTTTTGTTACTACACCAGGTTGTGTGGGCAGAAACAACCGGCGCTGACAAAGCCCATCTGTGTCTCAGAAAGCCTCAGTAATATGAGGGTGGATCATTTGTGGACTGGCTGACGGTCAGAATTTATGTTCTTCAGGATTGGTCTCATTTTGATCCCACAACATGCAGCTTGCCAAGGATGTAGAGCATGTGGGTTGAAAGTGGACTGCGTTCGGGCCTGGGATTAAACGGGCTTCAGTTTGTGGCCAGTGGTTAACAGAGGAACTCAATCTGACCGCACCCCTTCGCAAGCAACAGGCTGCCTTTTAAAATGCTCCAGCAAGACTTGAGAAAGACTGCAGATTGCTTTCAAGGCATTACACACTCCCACGTCCTGTTGCAGAGACAGATTTTTGTCAGTGTGGTTTAATCTCAGGATAAATGTAGATGTTCTGCGAAGGCCTCAGAGGTTTACGGGGTTTCCACACCTCATAGTCCGGTAGACTCGGTTTGATAGGGGACCAAACTTGAGACATTTGTTACTTTTCTGGCTGGTGTGATTCTCTTTCCCGCTGCGCTGTGTCAAACAAACCAAACCCTTTGAAAAACCTGTTCCCCTCCTCACTTATGGTGGCGCTGCAACAAGAATGACATGAGGAAATGAGAGGAAAACATCTAAAGTCGACACTGAGGACAACTTCCTTCACATGAACAAAAATGGACTTTTAGTAGTTGTAGGATTTCTCTTTTGTCTTTGATATAAGACTCCAGGCCACTTCTCCTTTCAGTGTTTGACTCTTACATTTGTTTTGTTTGTATTTACCCAGAATACCCTGCGCCTCAGGTTACTTCCTGCTTTTCGAGTGGTCTCAGGTCCAACTGGTATTCGCATTCAACTGAGCTGGGGTTTGCTGGAGATCATTTGCACATTCCCACCTACCCAACTGAACCAGACTTTCTAGGCAAACAAATAAGAGTTCAATCAAAGTGGACTAAACAGGACTGGTGAGAATGCATCCGTAGAGAACAAATAGCATCGTGAAAACCGTGGTGAAAAGTTTAAAGCAGAGTTAGGTTGCAAAACATCATCTCAAGACACAATGCATCATGCAAACATGGAAAAAGTATTGCACAACTGGTATCCACCAACTTATGGTCATTCACTTAAACCAACAAGCCAGCCAGGAAGAGCATTAATCTGGACAAACAGCCAAGAGTAACTTTGGAGGAGCTGCAGAGTTCCACAGCTCAGGAGAATATGCAGTCACCCAAATATCTAGCCTTGTGAAAGAAAGGACAGGAAGAAGAAATCCTCCAAATGTTTACTTCTACAAAAACTTGCACCCTCTGGATAATTTCCCTACCCTTTTACGCATTTTTGTGTTGATCTAGCAAATAAAATCCCAACACAACTAATTGAAGTTTGTGGTTGTAACATGACAAAGTGTAAAAAGACTCAAGGGCTGTGAACGCTTTTGAAAAGAACTGTATTTACACCGAGTCTGTGGAGAAACTTCCATGCGATTTGCAGCCCACACATATTTAGTCAATGCAGCGCTTCATTCGTGTTACTGTCTACTGCGGTCTCATTCAGTGTCTGTGTGGCGGCGCTAAATTCCTCCATGGGGACAGAAAGTGTTGGCTGTTTTCCACAATGTTTGGAGCCATGTTGACGCACAGCCCTCTTTAAACAGCGATAGCTGATCTTTTGTCGATAGCTTGTTGGAAATACTAACTTTGTTCATTTTTATCCTAAGTTTGGCAACACTTGCATGGATCATGGTGTTTCACATCTGAATAATTTTCTGCGGTCTGCATGTTTGACAGAACATTACTATAATCAGAAAAGGCCAAACTGAACCACATCGAACGAAATACAGCACATAAAAATATTAATAAAATTAAACACCAGCTATTTTATTATTCTTATGCAACAGATCTGAATGCTCTCCCCTCTTCTCTGGGTCCTCTAGCCTCCTTACACAGTCCAAAAACTGATTGGTCTTCCTTGTTGCCCTGAGGTGAGATTAATCAACATCCTTGATGTATGTTAGTTTGATTGTAACATTTATTGCTTGTTTTGCAACTGGTTATTGTATTGTCATGATGGTTCAAAGTATGAATGCGCTGGATCATAAATATGAATAATTTTAGTTTTAACCTGCTCAAACTAAGGCTAGATCAAGTTTCTGCTCAATGTGAAATTGCACAATCCTTGGTGTGGCCAAAAGAATGAAGAAACATCTGACATAAGGCAATAGAACAACAAGCACATGGATGAAACGCCCATTGTTTCATCCATAACAATGGGCGTCTTATACATTTAAGAAACTCGTGGACTTGATATGATACAGCTAATTATCCAAACCTGCTGCAAAACTTAAAACTGGAATAATTGAAAACATAAAAGGACATAAAAGCAACACTGCAATGGAAAAACATGAATAAATAATGATAAATCATGACATATTGTTTAGCAGCACGGCAGGACGAATAAGTAAAGTATCTCCAAGGATTACCACCATTGTATGAAACAAGATGACAACATCCAGCAGGCTGAGTGAGTCTCCTACTGCGGACTGACTGCCTCACACGTCTTCCTTTTTCCTCCGTATGTGCACAGGAAGGAGCAGTGAGTCAGATTCTCCATGCATGCACAACGTTTTTGATGGATACGAAAGGAAACACAACACATGCAGTGATGGTGATTCGGTCGAACGTGTGTGTCTAAAAATAAATCCATGATTATTGTGCATACGATGGCAGTAACAGCCACAAAGTAGAACAAGATGATTCCTACAAGGTCAGAGTAACTCCTTTGTCTGCAAAGCGACAAAGGAGTTACTCTGAACCGAACCGGTCAGCGTTCGGTCTCCGTGGTAAGTAGGTGTTTTTCTGGCTGATGAATGGTGGTAGTTTTCGCAGCCAACCCACCAGTTTGTTCCCTGAAAGTAACACAGTCCAGCCGGATTTAGCTGGATTGGATGCATTGCTATGGAGACGGTTCTAAACTTAAGCACGGCATTTTCTTACTTGTGCAAGTTGCTCAGCAAATAGCAGCTTCTTAGCCTCTGCCACAAAACGCACCGCCTTCGGTGCATCATTTCACCAGTTTGGTCAGCCACGCCTCCTCGAGGCAGTCCCACTCCACAACCAGCTGTACAGCATCCCACATGCATCTTTGAATATCATCCTCATCACCATGGGAAAATCTCCGTTGTAACACACAGAGCAACACCAGATGATTTAAATGTCAAATCTAAGAAAAGGCAAAGACAGCGCTAAAATTATTAGCATATATTTGTTTAATGATTTGATGTTTTTCAACAAATTAGTAAGATTACATATAACAGTTCAAATATGTGTTATATTACCGTAGTAAAATGTCATGAATTCAAACTAAACAAAGGTGCAATTTAATGAGATGGTAATGCTGAAATATAAAAATATCAACTGCCTGGGTGTAGTAGGATTCCTGAAAAATAAGCACTTCTTTTTCCTTTTTCTTTACAACAAAGCGCAGAAAGCATCTGTAAACTTTTTGTGCTGCTCGAGTTGGTGACCTTAACGACATCACATGACCACAGCAGCAGCTCGCCAAATGGTAGGGCGTAGAAACGTTTCTTCTTAGTCTGTGTATTTGTAAAACTGTTACATAATCTGGCTTTTTAAAAAAATAAAAAAATCTTGTTGCCAAGCCTAAACATGTTCCAGGACACATTATAAAGTCCAAAACGAAGAGCAAGATGCATCAGAGCAAAGAAAACGCTAAAGCTCAGAAAGAACAAGAAAGCAGGTACTTTCATTTGAAAATCCAAAACACAGACTGAAGTCTGGTTTTGCAGCTCGGGTCCAAATCCAAGATTCCAGCCCATCTCCTTGAATCGGTTCACAGCCACAAGTTCTGCAAAGATTTTTGGCACCAGCCATTTTCCACAACTTCCCCATTTCCTCTTCCACCCACTGATGGTTGTTGAACTCCTCAGCTTCTTTCTGGATGTTGCTGTGGTTGGCAACACTACCTCCATCACAACTGGACACGGCCTTCCTTTTCCTGCCACAAAAACAGCACCGACTCCTTTGTTTCCTTCAAAACATTTTGGTTCACTCATCGTTTCATTCTGTACGTTAATATTTGGTCAACTTTTTGGGCTATCTGCACACGCTAACTTGTTAGCACTGCTGGTGAAGATGCGTTCATATTTTACTGCAGGAATAAGCCATCACTGTAAAGACACAATGTTTATTTTCAGTGCATTTATTCAAAGATTAATTGCATTTGTCATATCTACATATAAAAATATTAGTTGGCTCTTTATCATGTTGTCCAAAGTTATTAAGCTCCATTTGTTGCCTCAGGTTTTGACTTATGGTATAAGAGAAGGGCGGCTTTGGGACTGCTAAATCAATTCTGTGTTGATTTCACCATAAAATTTGGATCATCATTTATGAAAAGACTATAAACTTGCAAGACACGGCCATTTTACAGATCTTTTTTAAGGAGCTTCCATAAATGTATTAATATCTAAATGTGTGCAAGCACCAGCGCTACCATGCCACATTAAGTTACTACTGAACCGTTGCTTGAGCACATGTGTAGCTCTGTAGCATCTGTCCAACACCTGAATGTAGTAAAGGAGTGTGTGAAAAAACCATCATCTCAGCTAAAGCCCAACAAGAAGCGTGGGATCGCTTTATATCCCATGCTGTGAGGCGGTCTCTGTTCCCTCTGTGTTCCTATATTAGTCTGTGGGGATGTGAAACTCGTATGCAACAGGATACATAATGTGGTATTAGCGGAGTTTCAAGCTAGAAATTACAGCAAGTGTTTCATTTTCTGAAGGCAGAAGAATTTATTAGAAATAGGAAACATGCTAAGACCTGTACAGTTAGTGTTTCTGAAAGTATTTTTTGAATCTTAAGCAAAACGGTAGTGTTTCAAAAACCATTTTGGATTTTTTTTGTGCTCAAATAAAGTTATGAATAGCACTGAAGCCATTTCTCAAAACAACAAATTCTTGGTGTATGAATATGAAACCACAAGAGCATCTGCTTATATCAGTATCTTTGAGTTAAAAAAAAAAAAAAAAAAAAAAGATGAGAAGGAACCTACTGAAGAAACTGCTGAGTTGATGGTTTTTGCATTGATCTGGACAGAGATCAATAGGTTTTCTAATCGCCTTTTGGCTGTGGAAGTGTAGATTCACAAATCTTCTAAATAACAAGGTCTGATTTGGCTCTGAATCAAGGAGGGAATGCCGACTTTCTTTGTTATTTTCTACAATTCATGCTCAGGAAGCAGAAATGCAAACAATAAAAGTTAGTTTACATATTTTTTGGGGTTAAAAACGCGTGACGGATGTGAATAACCAAATAAGATTATTTTATTTCTCACTTCTTTTTTTTTACAATATCAAGGAACACTGCATACCTGCATGCTAACAGGTTGTCAGTGTGCCAACAATCACACTTTTCTCTGTGGAAGTTGCCACTGCAGGACAAAGACGGTTGTGTTCACTATCAGAGAGTAATGTTTAAAAATGAATTAAACCTTTTCAGCAGACGGGTGTTGGCTGTTTACTCAGGTTGCCACAACAGAGAAGGAGCAATCAGCAAACAACAGGAAGCTTAGAATATTAAAGTAAATGTGCTTTAAACAGATCCCTTGCAAAAGGATCTGTTTGATCCCTTTGTAAGAGTCTGATTCTTGAATCTGTAACAATTGAGGTTAGCATCAATTATTGTAAGAGTCTCATTTCTCTACAGAGAATACAAACAGAAACCACCGGGTGAAAAAGTTAAAAGCAATCATCCGCAAATACAAGACTTTTGAGACAATTTAAGATGTTCCGTCTTCATTTTGTCTTAAAATATCTAAGAAATAATTTTTTGTTTAACTGCTGAGAAACACAATACGACACTGTCCTCTGCTCCTAACAATGATTTTCCTTCACATACTAAAATGGTGGAGATTTCTTTTCCTTATTTTTCAAATAATTTTACTAAAAAATTAAATGAAGGGCTTCTCATGTGGTCAGAAACAGAAAAACACTCTTGTTTTGTGAAGGAGTAAATATTGCTCTAATTCTTCTTAGTTTAATTTTGGAGGATTTTAGTGCATTTTCTGTATTTACAGCACTGTAAATTTTTACTTATCTCAAGAAATAATTATTTTATTTTTGTATTTTATATACAAGCCAGCTCTGTTTACAATTATCAAAAATATAGAGAAGGGTGAACAAGCTTGTAGCAATAAGTCAGAGCTATTCATGAACTAGTGATTAGAAATTGGCAACGGCCAATTTTATGCGTCAACAGTCTGAGTCCTTCATTATTTCCCCAAGCAATCGTCTATATTTGGAGATCCAGCCAGTAAAATGTGAAGACAGATACAACTTTTGTGAATATTTTATGCTTCCCATTCTCCGTTTCATCTTTCTCAGAGCTGCGGCTCCCCTGAGGTTTGAACTTCCTGCTCTCTCTGTGTCAAAGTTCTTGACTGATAAACAGTCAGTCTGAGCCACGTTGCAGAAACTTCAGCTGTTTTCCAGTCTGCCAAGCTGGCTGAGTGTACCGAGTGGGCGGACTCCATAGAAACACAAGCACAGCATCCGCAAGGTCTGCGAGGGAATTTAAAAAAAAAAAAAAAAAAAAAAGAAAACACACGCAGCCACTAAAACAGAAATATTTTCCACAATGGAACATCATAATCGTCAGCTTTTCTGACCAACCCAACAGAAATGAACACTCCTGTTTGTAATTTGAGTCCATTTGCTGTACCCAGTATTGTGGCATGAAAGGCATTTGATGTTCGCTGCGGGTGTGTTCGGTTTGACTCGCATGGAGAATAAAGGAGATTACAATGGGTCAGACATTTAACAGACAAAGTAAATATTTTAACAACCTGATAAGTCACACACCCAAGCTTGCTAGTCCTGTTTGCATTTTAATTCACCTGCCTCCTGTGGAGCTGCATGCTTTTTTACACTTTTACCAAGACAAAAACATTAGCATTCCTCAAAGCCACTGAGGGCGATGCTTGTCAAGTATGTAGATTGTTTCCTGAGCTTCAAACACAGCCTGAGGAAATGAAGATGCTTGGAGCGTCCCTTCATAGAACAAACAAACAGAAAGAAACGCTCTGTTCCACTGTGAGCCACAATATGCATCTACTTACTGAGGTCAGACATTTTTCGGAAGAAATGTTCTTGAAAACATTTACTAGCCAAGAGTATATAATTTTATACCCCCAAGTCCACATTTAGCCAAAAATGTCGTCATTTCTTACTTATTTATTAAATTAATTGAATAAGTAATGAGCAGAGAAACAGACTGGATATTGGAATCAGCAGATTTATACCTCATCAATGATCAATTCATCAAAACATGATTTTAATGTTTTTACCTGCTGGCTTTCAACTTCTGACTAGTCAATTTCTAAATGGCGTTCCAGACTACCAATCAGAACCACTCACCTGCCAATCAAGCATCTGTCATTACAGCAAATGCTGTTGCTTTTTGGAATTCCAATCAAATTATTCTCAAATGACATTGAGGATAAATGTCAGTCCACTTAAATAATTTCCTAAAGAGAGCTATGAAAGCTATTCTCTTCAACGCAGTGAAGTGGATTAACACACAGGAAGCAGAGCTGAGCACGACTTTGGGACAAACAAGGGTATTTTGACACGCTGACCTCAGAGGACAAAGCGATTATTAATAAAGCCCCTCTATCTGTTTGACTTTCTGGTAACTGAAAACCAACTAGATGGTTCAGAAAATAAGCAATGATGACTTACACTTTGCAAGTCAATTCTCTCTTGATGAACAAACCGATGTATTTCTTTATTTAAATGCGGAACAACTTGACTTAATTTGAAAACCTTCCTGGTGGTAGCACCTTACACTTGTCTTTACCAACCTAATGACAAATCTATTTTGATTCAAAGTGCATAAAGTCAGCAGAACGCAGCCAGAGAAAGCCATATATTGTTTCATAGTGGGTTTGTAGATGCAGTCCATCTCAGAGGTCTCAGATAAGTTATCTCAAGCTGCTCAACTGAAAAACATATCTCACACAAACATAAATGAATGCTCTGCACTTCTGACACTCCACACTGATGACAGCATCCCGCAAAAAAACAAAACAAAAAAAACAAAACAAAAACACACTCTCAGGGGAAAATCTAACAGCAGTGCTGATGCTGTCAGAAAATGCAGGCAGCCCTGCTGGCGTCCCGTCAGTTTACCTCCTCGGCCCGTCTTGTATTGTCAAAAGTATTACCACAAGTAGAAAGAATTCAAACATGTTGCTAAGATTTTCCAGAGACTGAAGAAACCCATTATGAATTGATCTAGGAGTAAGGCTAATCACTGCTCTGAATGCATAAATTAGAGACTGTTCTTACACAAAAAAACTATTAAAACCTATTAATTATAAGGTGCTGATTTGTGATGCATCCTCTAGCAAAATGGTAACAAGCGTAATAAAAATGTTATGTAGAGTATCATTATGTTTCAGCAGCTGCAAAGTCAGTTTTCTGTTGAGTCCAGTCCTTCTTCTCTGGCCTGGTTGATGTATTTGTCAACTGCTGCTAAATGAAAACATGTTGCATGAGGTGTTTGTGGTAACAAAGGTCTGCAGGAAGTATTTTATGGTTATTTTACTGCCTTACTGTGCGCATCACCAGTTGATAAGGAAGGCCCATCTCACATGAGAAAACAAAATACAAACCCTTCCTAAAGCAGTCATGCGTCTTGAATCTGTATACATGTCAGGTTAAAACCACAAACTTCTGTGTTTTTTCTTGAAACATAAAGTGAAGGATCAACACAAAGTAATGCACAGATGGGTTTCTACATTTTGGACAAATTTGTAAAAGGTGGCATGCGTTTATAATCCTGAATCAGTCATTCGTAGAACCACCGGTCCCTGCAACTACTGTCTTTTGGGTAATGTCTAGCAACTTTGCGCATTCAACTTTGCAAAGTCTTGCAACAGATTCTAAGTTGGATTTATGATCAGGAACTGGATCATTCCAGTTCCTAACATGTGGATGTGCTTCCAGGATGATGCACTGCTACTCTTTCCACCTCTCGGATCATTCAGCATGCAAGCTGGTTCAACATGTCGGCAGTGTAACCCGCATGATTGGTTCATCTAGGACAGGGGTGGGCACTCCTGGTCCTCGAGGGCCGGTCTCCTGCAACGTTTAGATGTGTCTCTTACTTCAACACACCTGAGTCAAATAATGAAGTCATTAGCAGGACTTTGCAGAACTTGACTGGATTTAGGAGGTGATTCAGCTGTTGGATCAGGGAGACATCCAAGAGTTTCAGGACACCGGCCCTCGAGGACCAGGAGTGCCCACCCCTGATCTAGGATAATAATCTTTCACTTCAGTATCAGGGCAGTTGAATGTTTGCCAATGTGAGACAGATTAATGTCCTAAGTGTTAAATTAAGTCAGTAATCCATTACGTCTGTGGGAGTGTTTTCCCACAGAAGTAATTTGGTGTCTCTGAACAGAGAAGCACATCACTGTAGCATCTTCTATTTCACCAGATAGACAAGGTCACTGCAAATGTAGTTACCCGTCCCGAGCCAATTCACTTAGAACCAACAGTGGAAGGAAAACAGTTTGCTTTCTCCTCGCCGTCCCTCCGCAGCGCCGACAATGTGAGCCTTTTCCAGGACACCGGCGCTGGTTGGGAGATATTTCTCAAGAGTCGGTCCCAACACTGAGACGAGGACCTTGGATTCCCCTCTCAGCATCTCACATTCACACAGGCTCGAATTCCTCCCACTAAGCAGAGCAGTCAAGGAGATCATGAGATAACATTTTCTGGGTAATAAAAGGACAGTTTCTCCACTACACAGCTGGATGTGTGCGTACGCCACACAACCCCTGGCTATAAATAGCACAGCAGTGACAGGAACTGCTTGGATAATGACTTGAACAGAAGATGAGAGGAGTCGTTGGGAAACTCGCAGCTTCTTGTTGTTGGACATTCATAACTAACTCAATAAAGAAAATCAATAAAGAAAATCTTATCGATTACCAGATCGTAGATGCTGCAGTTCTTAGTCCAATATCTTTACTTTTGGTTGCTGAACAGATCCAGTCCAAGTCAAATTGAGGAAACGGCTACATTAACAAACGAGCAATTACAAAATCGGATGTTTTGACTTTGCTCAGACTGCCATATGACTTGCACTTCCTGCGGCTTTTTAGAAGAACAGCCTGTCCTGAAAACAGCCTGGATCCTGCAGACTGAGTCCCAAATTAACCATGAGTAAAAGCAGAGTCTTTTATTATGCGTTCCCCAGACACATAGTGCCATTTTAGCAACTGAAGGTAACTAGATGACCTACAGCTGTTATATACATATATATAAAATTATATTTTCCTTTAGAAACTTAGACTTTGTAATTTAACACCTTGAAAACGGGTCTCTGTCTCTTTAAAAACTCCTGGTCTTTCTAATACTCCACCTTCAGGAAGTCATCACAACATCCTGATGATATTGCTCCTCTATTAACCCTTTAACAATGTTTTTACCTAAGAAGTAGCTCGTATAACGAGCTCAGCAGCTGCGCAGCTCGACCAGGTGTTTGCTAATCGCTGCTGGCTAGTTTGAAGGATCCGAGTGCATGTTTCGTGAGGGACGGCTCCTCTGTAAGGCGGACGCTCTGAAGCTTGGAAACCACATCTCTGAGGAAGAGCTGCTCCTCAAAGGCGGAGCTAGGTCCAACCAGGCGTTTTGCACAGCTGGTTGCCATGGGAGACTAAAGGATTTCTCATATAAGAATCACGGTAACACCGGAGGTATGTTTGTGATGAGGGAATAAGATTAAAAAATAATATAAAGCTCAAAAAATGCATAATACCATCCCTTTAATGGTCTACTATAAAGAAAATGTGCAATGAAAGCCTCCTAAAGAAATGGCAACGTCCTCATATTAGAATCCTCTCATATTTTCTGCAAAAAGCAACAGAAAACAGGGAACATTGTAATCCATTGCCCACATCTCTCCAACTGTTGCCAAGCGCATTGAGATGGATGTAGAGTTCTTCTAAAACATTAATTCTCAAATTCAAACTTTCTTTGTTCCCACTTTTAGATACAAATATCGTTCATGGTTATTTAAAATGTATTATTGGAAAAATCCTCATTATGAAGAAAATAACGATCCATCTGTTTACGTGGCAGTTGAGTCACACAACTTGGTCAGGACAGACTGTCTTGAAGGGCCAATTAAAGACAGAAACTGCAACCTTTCAGAAATTGCTGCACTAAACGCAACAATGGCTTGTTTAACTACAAAGGTAATGATCTAATGAGAAACAAATGGTTGGCTGATCACGCCAGGAAGAACAGCATGATGCTCCCAAAGGTGGTCCGGACACAACTTGGCACTAGAACCAACGATTTACACCAAACTTAAGCTGCTAATCCGGCTCGTTTTCCTTTTCTTTTAGGACATTTATTCAATGTGTCGACATTTTTAAACAGCACCAGGAGAAAACCGAACGGAGTTAATATATTTTGGAACGTTTTAATTCTCACAATGAAGCTATTTAAATATTTTTAACAGCAGCTTCCAGCTGCACCTCTGCCTGAGGTTTATGAAATCTGCAGAGACAAGATTTCTAAATCAACATAAAAGAGTTTGAATTTAAAGCTACTCCCTCTGTCGTAAATTTGACTATTTAAATAGCAACTGGAAAAAATACGCATATCCAGCACTGGACATGTTTACGTAGAGAAGCTTTAAACTGCCAGAGCAAGGAAATAAATTCTGGAGTTGCGTCTTGTTTTAACGAGATGCAAAAACATTTAAGATTTCTCTTTTTAAAGAGATATAAAAATACTTTCCATTGACAGATTGTGACTTATTAAAAAGGCATAAAGAATCTCTCCATCTTCTCACTCTTGTTTCTTCCAGATGACACTTAAACATCCTGCGAAGTGTTGCTGTTCTGTTATGACTTTCTCAATAAAACAAAAACGCATTTTGGTTTTAAATAAATATTAATCTCATTTTAACAAGTTTTTTTCTTTTTATCTCATCACAACGAGATTCACCTGCTGCAACATATGTGTCTAAACACCGCCTCCTAAATATCATGTATGCTCACGTTGTCACGTCTTTTAAGTCTAAACTAACTTTTTACCTTTTAAATCTCGGCCTTTTCTTAACATTCTCAGTATTGAAGGTTGGTCGATTTTACTTTTTGCGATTTACAATAGTTCGGCACTGCTTTAACTCTGTTTAAACATGATGCAATAAATAAAAAGGCATTTATTTACGTGCATGTTTCAAATATCGAGCATTCAAAAATGGTTTGGTATGGCAAACATGATGAAAATGTGGAGAAGCATCACATAGCCTCTGACAACGATGGTGGAGAATCATCAAAGTATTTTTTCCATACTTTGAGCTTTGAGTTCTTAAAATACTGGGGCATTATAAATAGATGCCTGGTGACCCTCCAGTAAATTGAAAATGGGTTACTGGATCGTTCAGAAGGATATTGATCTGAAACATATAGCCAAGTCAACAAAAGACTGAGTACGAAAATACACAAGTGGGGAGGATACAAAACCAGCTAGAGAAACATTAGTTTCATTAGTCTCTAGACGTAGCAGCATAACAATGAAAGCAGATGTTTGAGGTGCCGATGGGATGTATTGATCGGGCAGGAACCCTGTTGAGCACACAAGCCCCACCGGTGCAGTGAAATTTACTAAATTATCTGAAGCATCCTGTAGACTTCCAACATCCTGCATCACCTGTCCAAGAATACAGCCAGTTCCAGGTCCAATCACCCTGGAAACGGCATGCCCTTGGACTCTGTCGTGCTATAGAAAGCAGGAGAAAACACGTCACCTGCAAAATGACCGTCAAAACCCCAAAGTACTCTCACTAACACTGGAAACCACCGTCGACAGTCACTTCTGCGTCGGCGTTACCCCGGCCAAGCCGACGCCGGTCCCGTCCAACTTACTCCTTCTTCAAGGTCCGACACAAGACAGCGGCGACGTTCAAATGTTTGGCTTTCACCCGAGTGAAGTGGAGGAAAGTGAAGGTGCAATGTGGGATGAGAAAAGGACAGAAACGCGGAGTTTCTCCTCCTCACCTGTTCGCTAATGCGGCGGAGCTGCAGCTGCTGTCCGTGATGCTGCTTCTGCTGCCGCCGCGCTCGTGCGAGTCGTTAAAGCGACACCCGTTGCTGCCTGAGCCGGTGGGTGGAGCGCGTGCTGGATGATTTGGCGCAGTGCTCGAAGAGGTTTCTGGGAAACGTAGTCGTTGATGCTTCAAAATGGAAAAAACAAGTAAAACTGGGTTTTATATATGTTTATATAATTTATTGCATTTCTTTTATCAAAGGAAATAAACTTGGGCATCGATGACTATGAAATGCAGTATCATCTCTGTATTATATGAGCAAACTTTGAGATTATTTGGCTCCCTTTGATGCCCTGGAGTCAGAAACACAACGGCATGTTATTTGCCAAAGTGAGGTTTTATTTATTTATTTTAAATTTCTTATAAAGGGCCATGTTTTAATCCTAACCTATTTTACGGTTGCTCACATACTCAATATTCCTTCATTTCCGACAAACTGCAACTGTTAGTACATCAGTGAGTAATAGCCCTTTTGCCCTTTGATCACTTTTGTACCAGGCAGTGCTTTACATTTTAGGCTCCATGTAAATCTAATTATATATGCTCAGAAATACAATCCAATGCTCCCTTTGCCCAGATGTTCAGACAGAGGAAGGCCAATAACCCTTGATTCCATTTTGAAAATGTTGATTTTCATTTTGCCAGATGTGAGTTTCTTGAGATGCAATCTAAACGAAAACACGCTAAAATACTGCAACAACTCCTAACTTGTGGTATGGAATCATTTGAAGATCAATGGTGAGCATTATTCCGTGCTTGTGTGGGGAGGGAGCATGATTTAAATAAATACATGTTGCAGGTGACAAATGTTCACCTCCCCTCCTCTGTACAATTCATGCAAAGAAAAATGATTACGCACACAAAACTGGTCAAGAAGGAAGAATAAGCAGATAGCAAATAAGGGGTGGGTTTCGTCCTCTTTTGTGGGGCCTTTGCTTAAAGAGAGCAAGACCTCTACAGGAAGATAACAGGCCATGTGACTCAAATAAACACAAGGATTTGTTTTGGGTCAAGGACAAAAGTTGAGATGATGGTCAACTTTTGTTCACTACGATTGATCGACAACTGGAAGTAAAAAGCTGGAAAGCAGTCGCTTTAAATGTTTGATAAAGCAAATAGATCAATGGAATTTGATAAATAACTCACAATGTGTGAACCAGCAGGTGGTCCTAGTGGTGTATTCAACTCAGTTCAATTCAAAAGTACTCTACTGATCCCAAGGAGAAATTAACTTATTGCTGAATAAGTCATGCCGCTATCAAAAATGCTCTAAAGACAATCTCACTTAGTGGTTATGTCGAATGTGCTGATGGGAATTTAGGAGACAGTGACGACTTTAAAAATATATACTGAGACATGATGTCTTGAGTTGTGTTTTCTTCATGTGGCCATATATATATATATATATATATATATATATATATATATATATATATATTTTTTTTTTTTCTACAACTAAACAAACATTTTACCCACCAAAAATCAACTTGCGCTCAGAAAATAATTCGGCGAATCTGCAGCTCACGACCTCACAGCTAAATTTACACAGAGCAGTGTCATTGAGAAACATGGCCGCGTCCACGGGGGCTGCGGATGGCGCTGCCTCAGACTCCACGGGTCCAGCTTCCTCGGTTTCGAGCATGGCCAGTCCAACGATCCAGTACAGTCTGGTTCTGGAGCACCTGGTCGGGGAGAAGCGGCCCATTAAAGAGCTGAGCCCCGGAGTTATGGGGGGTCTGCCGGTGCCTCCGAAGAGCGACGAGCAGAAGATGATCGAGAGGGGAATGGAGAGCTGCGCCTTCAAGTCGGTGCTGGCCTGTGTGGGAGGTAAACAGCCGCACACACGGCGGTAATTAGGCTCCGTATTGACAGAACAAATGGTTTATAGTTGTCACTTTTCTTTACCCTGGGAGAAAATCAGTGTGTGTTAGGTTTGGCTTCTGGTCGTGACGTGACAAAATGGGAGGCAGGTTTAAATCGGCGAGAGAGCGTTCTTCAGTGTATCTGATAGCGGAGCGTTTATCTCTCCACAGGGTTTGTCCTCGGAGGAGCTTTTGGCGTGTTCACAGCCGGTATCGACACCAATGTCGGCTTCGACCCCAAAGACCCGCTGAGGACCCCCACGGCCCGAGAAGTCCTGAAAGACATGGGCCAGAGGGGCATGTCGTACGCCAAGAACTTTGCTATTGTGGGCGCCATGTTTTCCTGCACCGAGTGCATCATTGAATCTGTGAGTGGCGTCATTTCCTGTTTTGTCCAACCGGTTGTGACATTTTGTATCGTCATTTTGACTGTGCGTGTTAATTATTATTATTATTATTATTATTATTATTGTTGTTGTTGTAAAGAAATTATAATACATATTTTCCAATAAATCTAAATATTGATCTTGCCGTTTTAACCTCCGAGGAAAGGTGTTAGAGCGCCCTCTGCTGGTTAAATCTGAATATTACTCAAAAGGCTGTTTAAATCAGGAACTTTGTCACAAAGTGAAACACATTATATTTATCGATCTGTCGGTTTATTTCATTCATTTACACTTTAAGATAAACATATCACATGTTTCAAACGTTTTGAATGAAAAGAAGTTGGAAGAAAATATATCTTAATCAATATGCCATTAGCAGCGAAGCATCAGTTAACCATCCATGTTGATACCTCTTTAAACGTAAAACAATGTATATAAGAAAGATTATCTTTGCAATGATGCAGCACTCTACTGACACAGATGGCTGTTTGAAAGCCTTTACTTCTGTTAATTATGATGATTTTCCACTTGCAGGTGATGAAAAGATGACACTTAAAGTTAGAATATTACACCAGACCAATAAAAAAAAAATTCAGTAAAAATATAGAAAATGTGAAATGAATGAAAAGTATGTTTAATACCTGCTTAAAAGTTATTTTCAAAACATGCTTTTAGCCCGACGAACGGGCCTCATCTGAGCTTGTACTGTAATTGATCGAATATGACTTTGGAGGGGAAACCGCAATCTTTGTCCCCACGAAGGTAAATCCATCTGTGTTTTTGCATGTGTTTGCTTTGCAGCACAGAGGAAAATCTGACTGGAAGAACGCGGTGTACAGTGGCTGTGTGACTGGAGGAGCCATAGGCTTTCGTGGTAGGTAATCTCCTTCTTTTTCGCTGGCTTCACCCTAAAATTGGGCTTCATGCCGTTCCACCGTTTCTCCTTTTCTTCTGTCCGTCACGCAGCCGGTCTCAAAGCCGGAGTCCTCGGATGTGGAGGATTTGCTGCGTTCTCTGCCGCCATCGAATATTACTTGCGATGAGGCGAGAGGCTTTACGGACAAGAACTTGTTTCCTTTGAGGAGTCACTGCGAGGAAGCCGGGGAACAGAGAGGAGCGTCGACGAACGTTGGCTTCAGGGACTCTGCTGGGACCTCAACATCGTTTGTGGGGGATGTTCCTGCGTCTCCAGTCACAGAATCTCGTGAGCAGAGAAACGTCTGCGCCCGGGTCCTGATGCCGAGGCCCAGAAAACGCTGTTTGGTTACAGGCTCGTTATATAAATTGACAAGGATGTAATCAAGTAGGATTATTTATACTAAAGTTTTTTTTTTGTTGTTTTTTTTAGGCGGTTTGTTCACCCAGTAATTTTAACAATCAGAAGTATTGTAGTTTAAATTGTCCTGACTTTGGGAATTTTCTGAAACGCGTCTTTCTTTGTCAGTCTGTGTGTACAGCATGACGGCACTTTGGGTTCTTGTCAGTATCATTGTGCTCCCGATTATGAATTGAATTAAAGGAG
The DNA here is from genome assembly GCA_010277015.1 of Poeciliopsis turrubarensis. Lineage (NCBI taxonomy): Eukaryota > Metazoa > Chordata > Actinopteri > Cyprinodontiformes > Poeciliidae > Poeciliopsis > Poeciliopsis turrubarensis. The sequence goes on from VMRN01000011.1 coordinate 2,525,168, forward strand.
ATCAGAGATGCTCTTTGTCCTCATTCTTACAAAAATTAACATTGTAAAGATATTTAATGGCCATTTATCCTCAGACCCCTGGAGTGCTGCCCTTAAATAAAATCCATCACTAACTACAAGGTAGATCGTGCCTCTGAAACTTGCAGTTTTTCTCTTTTGTCTTTTTTTTTTGTATTTACTTTGATAATCGTTGTCTAATATTAACAGTTTAATAATCTGCAGAATTAATGATGATAAAACCCCCCAGAAAATCTACATTAATCATTTTCATAAACAGACGCAAAGTGAGTGCTTCAATATTTCTTTTAATTTTATTTAAAAAAAAAAAAAGGAGGGAAAAAGTTCACATGGACATTTAGTCGCAATATTACAGCATATTGAAATTCTCCTCAAAGGAAGTAAAATACAACAGTTTTTGTTTCTTTTTATTCTTATATTAAAAATATCAAATATTACTCATTTAGCAGTGCTTGCATTTTCTTAAGATATGTAGGCTTGATAGCAGAAAGGTTGGCTTCGTGTCGATTTCTTCGTCCTCCTTCCCAGAGACGACCTACCTTTGTGTTACCCAGCCGGGTTTCATCGACAAGCTGAACATGCAATGAGGGGCGTCTATGCAAAATCATCCTACAGATAACACTGGTGCAGCAACACACTTGGAACAGGCTTGAAATGCAAGAAGAAGCGGAGGAAGAAAATAAAAGTCAACTGTTCCGTTTGTGGTGTTATTCCCTCCCCCCCCCTGTCCCCTGCCGTCGGCCCTCATGTGCCCTCGCTTGTCTGCAAAGTGATCAGAACTGAACTGGCAGACTTATCTTCTCAGAACGGCTCACCGAACACGCGGTCATACAGAAAAAACTGGCTGAAAAAACAAAACAAAGAAACATCACTACCTGGATAAAATTAAGAAAAAAAAAAAAAAGAAAAAACAGACTCCGTAGAGAATGTCTCTAGTTGCACAAAACTGTACAGGCACAAATATTATATATATATATTTTCAAAATAAATAGGGCTAATTTTGGCCAAGACTCAGCGGAGAGGAGCGTCCTCTGTCCCTACGGAGACACAATCCTTGCTGTTTCTTGGAATGGCTTTCCAGCCGCCTCGAAAGTGTGTTTAGTCCCTTTAACACAAACTCACGCTCTCAGTGGAAAACATCCACAATCCTACTCACACACGCACACACACAGCCACACACACACACACACACACACACACACACACACACACACACACACCCACACACACACACACACACACACACACACACACACACACACACACACACACACACACACACACACACGCACGCACACGAAGCCAGGAAAAAACAGAAAGGAAATAGAAACAAATGAGGAACGTTATTATAAAACATGTAAATGCCATTTTTTTTTTGTTTGTTTTTGTTTTTCTGGAATGCCTCTGATCTGGAAACATAAACTCAGATGTTGTCCGGTCCACTGCACCAGGCTGTGGTCTCTGCCCCGCCCCCAGCCCCAGACGCACGAGCGAACATTTCCCGACGCGCTCCCACAGAGGCCGGTCGCGTTGCTGCCGCTGAGCGTTCTCTGAAACCAGAAAGCGTTTCGACTTCCTCTTCGGCTGGGAGAAGCGAGGGACGGCAGCAGAGACGAGCGGTCTGCTGGGAGCAGAGCGTAGGCCGGAGCGCTGGGTGGTGGGGTCCAAGGTCTGGATGGAGTCGCTCTGTGTCACCCTCGCGGACCGGGTGAAGCCCCCTGGCGGGGTGGCGGCCTTTTTTTTTTTTTTTTAGACGTCAGTGGAGAAGTAGAGCGTGTTGCGCTTGAGCTCGGCGAAGGAGATCGGAGGATGCTGCAGGTAGTAGAGCAACACCTGGACCTGGAGGAAGAGAGAGGGAGGGATTGCAGACCTTAACTTACTGAGGTTCTTAAACTTTTGCATACTCGACCTGTTGACTTTCAGTGCTGGGGGGTTAATGCAGAGTAACTAACAACCTTTGTTAACACCCCTAAATTGCCCGACAGGTTTGGGGACAATTTTTTCGAAACTTTGAGCCTTGTTCTCTCTCTAATGTTTTGAAAAAAAATAAATGAACAAAATTATGCGTTTGACATCATTGGCGACCTTAAAATCCACCCTTCCAGAATCTATAAATAACTTGTTCCCGGTTTTGCTGTGACCAATCACATATTTGTTGCTAACTGGAGCGATGTGAAATAACCAAAATGAACAGAATTTATAGGATATATTAAAAAACTGTGGATAAAACAGGAAAGTATTTCAGGCGTTTAAAAAAATAAACCAATCAATAATTATTGATATCGACCGATATGAAATCCTTGTGATAAGTGTTTCAGCCGCATCGTCCCGCCCTTGGACATCCCAACAGAAAGCAGTGTCTTATGTCCCAGTAGAGCCACTGCTGGGAGTCGGACCTGTGAAGAAACCCTCATTTAAATCTGAGACTGAGAATCTAACATGATTTTGTTTTGATCCAAACCAGAGCCCTCATCATCCAGGCCTGCAGGGGGCAGTGTTCTGCTGTCGTTACAGTCCAGCACCCCTGATTCAGATGGATAAATGACGTCCTCAGCATGCAGTCACCCTCTAAAGAGTCCTGCTAATAGCTTATTTTTTTTTATTATTCAGGAGTGTTAAAGTAAAAACACATCTAAAAGTTGCAGAATACCAGCCTTTAGCTCCGGACCATTATATTCTGTTACGGTTGTTAAAGTTGTGCTGAGTGCATAAAACTTAAGATTTGTGGAAAAACTTTGAAAACTTTGTATCTTTTCCACTTCACAGCTAATCACAGCTTATCAAATAAAATTCCAGCAAACTAGACTAAAGGTTGTAGTTGGAACCTTCAATATGATCAAGTGACTGTGAATGATCTCATAAATCTACTTTTGAGACGTTAACAATTGTTTAAAAATAGCAATATCATTTACATTTTGGAACCGATTGGAGAAGCATTTTTCTTCCAAGTTTAATGCATGGCATAAATATTGGAGTAAAGGTTTTTGAACACAAGTTATCCTCAGCACAAGCTAGGAGCTGAGACCTCCTGCATTTCCACGCCGCCCGGTTTATGATGTTTACCTCAGACTTGTTTATCCAGCCTAGAGAAGACCTGCTCACATGAAACCCGTCCGTCAGGAGAGATAAATAGATGGTGAAAAAGCTAAATACAGCTGGGAGAAAGGAGCCCGCGGAGACGGGTCAGTGGGCGATGTGGGAGTCAAGTTAATCTAGAAAACATGTGCAGCGGCAGCGGAGGAAGCGGCTCTTTCTCGCTGTCCGTCATAAAGACGACCGATGGAAAACCGCAGGAGACTCAGGGAGTTGCTCCGGTACAAATGTGAGAATTTGCATCTCCCATGACGACAATGCTCAGCACTTAATGATCGTGTACCTGTGCCATGACATCATGTGACCAGATGTCGGAGGCGCACGTGATGTGCTGCCCCTTGGCGCTTTCTGACTCAGAGGGCCGGAGCAGGGTGGGCCCGAACACGGTGGCCAGGTTATGGAGGGACATCTTGTTGACGGGCTCCTTCTCAGCCACTCTGCAGGAACAACAAACAGGAAATATTTCATTAAAGGCAGAAAGGAATAGCAGAATGGGGTTAAAAAAAAGAAAAAGAACTAGACATGCACCGATCCGATATTAATCGGATCGGTGCATCCTGTATCGGTACTGATATTGGGAAAAAAAAAATTATAGATGGGGTATCAGTGACAATGTGCCTGATCTATAAGGGCAGACACATCTATTCAGCTTAATTCTATGCTATGTGAATAGAATTAGCCTAAAAAATAAATAAAACATCATTTATTTTGCATAATATTAAGAATTCCCAAATGCACTTTGAAGGTTTGTTGCAGTTTATTTTAATACGTTTTGACCAAAGTAGTTTTTTTATTTATTATTTATTTTACATCGGCTGCCGCACTCCTAATTCCACTGACTGAACAAATTAAAGTTGTTTTGTTTGTACATGTTTGGCCAAGCTTGTGAAGCTATTGCTGTATTTAAGTGTTCTGTACTTGAAATCACGCAGTGTTATCAAATAAGTATGTAATTCTGCACATTTACGTCTGTATTTAAAAAAAAAAAAAGAAACACTTTAAGGCAATTGAGCGTTGTTTTTCCGTATCGGATCGGTATCAGCTGATACCACACCTCAGATATCTGTATCGGTATCAGAAGTGAAAAAACTGGATCCGACACCCATAAAAACCGATTCCTGTAGTAGATAGTAGAGAAACATTTTTTTAGAGTTAATAAGGGCTATGAATCAAATGCAGCTCTAAAAAAATAGAAAGTAAAAAAGCGTCTCTTTGCATTATTAACACGTTTGATGATGTGAGTGTTTCTGCTTACCTTTTCAGGTGCTCCAGCAGAGTGAGGAAGGTCATGAGGTTGGGGTCGGGCAGAGAGCGCAGAAGGTGCATCATGCAGTTCTCCTTGGCTGCAGGGTCCGAGAGAGCTGAAACCGACAGGAAAACACATGTCCAATTATGTCCTGACAGCCCGTCTGTGTGGTTTTTTTTTTTCCTTTTTACTTTAAGCATGATCTCCTGCAGCTGAGCAGGAAGTCCTCCCACCTATGCCCTCCATAAAGGCTGGGTAGAGACGGTCTGTGAGAAGAGGCTCCGGCAGCTCCCTGAAATACAGCTTGAGTGTTCCTGCGATGGCGTTGATGTCCATGTCACTCAGCATCACCAGGATGTCTTTGGTATCTGCGGATCACGAAGACAGACCCGTTAGAGACAGATCACACAGCTTGATCGCGGACTTTCAGCGGAACGGCTGCTCTCTCTTTAGATCCTTCCTCGGCGGACAGATGCAGATGGGGGTCGAGGTTGAAAAAAAAAAAAAAAAACACCCCACAACATTTAAAGGTGGTCACATCTTAGGGAGAAAAAGCAGCTGTGAGGGAAATTGAGAGACTGTTACTGAGCACAGGACAGGAACATCTGACAGCTGCTCCTCCTAAATACCAAGACGCCCGGCTGCAGCGGGGTCTGTCTTTCCAAAACAGACAATAAACACACAATATATCTCTAGGGAATTACATTTTCACTGAAGAAGAAGAAAAAAAAAACTATTCAAATGAATTTTGTCATGAAGGAGCTTTTCCCAAATGTAGAGTCCTTCAGTTGGGGTTTGACCGGTCAGTGTATCCGCATTTTGTCACAATCCAAGAAAGTTTCAATCCCAAATATAAAAACCAAGAAATTATTTTACGTTTTATTTTTCCATCAGTGTGTAACGGTGATCCTTTCTTTAAAAAAAAACGTGAAATGTTCCTTTAACCCTTTATCAGGATATCTGCAAGTCAAATTTAAGACGTTTTAAGACATTTTTAATTCCATCATGAATACATTTAAGACCTAAAAGAAACTGTAAATATAGTGGCTCTTGGCAGCAGGTTTGTGCACTGCATATGGTTCCCAACAGTTTTAACCTCCACAATGCCAAGTTTAAAAGTTTGCACAGATTGCACCTGACCTTGTTGGCAATAAAACTGAAGCAATGGCAAAAACAAACATCATCCAGCCAACTGGCATATATTTGTACTTTAAAAGGCTCGACATACGGGAGGTGACTTTGGTTTGGTTTGCATCATTTGTCCAAAAACAGGAAATGAACACACTTATAGGGTTTATGGGCATAAACCTGGACCATATGGAGGAAAGGGGGCTATTTCTAGAGTCAGTTTTTACAGTGAGGTCAGTGAGATGGATTTAGACTCTGTGGGTTTCAGGCCTAGCGGTACAGAGCTAGGAAACAAAGTGGAGGCCTTACTTGTGTCGAACGCTAATTTGAGGGCCTGGATGTCGGTGGCCACCCCTGAGATCCTGTAGATTCCCACTTCGTCAATCCCCCTCTTCTCCACTTCCTCAATGCACTGGCGGACGATATAAGGCACCTTGGAGCGCTCGCGCCTGCGGACGATCACCGCGGTTAATTCTCAGTTGGTTAGAAACCAGACAACCGACTTTGCGAGCCACAGTGCTTACTTTGTGACCACGTTGATCTTGACTCCAAACACCCCGCTCTGCTTTTTGGACGGCGTTCTCTTCAAGCTGAGGTCCCGACTTGTAAACTTCATGGAAAATTCCACCTTAATCTGCAGATTCAGATCCAGATATACTGTAAAATGACTCCTTCAGAGACACAAAACGGAACTGTGCAAACATCTCAGAGCTGCTCTGTTTCTTGTTATCGCGGCAGCCGCACAGATAGTCCGATCTGTTTGGGAGTAAAGCGATCTGTTTGGCTTCAACGGAGCATCCAGCTGTCATATGCACTTCCTGTGGATCTGGCCAGAAATACAGCTGTGCTAAAACAGTGTTCAGTCAGTGGAGCTGCCTTCGCTGAACACAACAAGTCACAGAGTGCTGCCACAATGTCATTTTGAAGAGGAGTTTGCCGTGATTCTTACCCCATTCATCTCGATGACGTCCATGTGCCAGTTCTTGGACTGCACTGTCTGTGGGTCCAGCTGAAAGACACAAAAGACAAACGCAGTAATTAAAATCTGCTCTTTTTATTTTTTTTTTAACCAAATATGGGCAAATCACTTAATCCATGTGGTCGTTTTTGCCCGGAGGAGAGCTGATAGTCGTAAGTTTTCAAACTGTAACTGTTAAGAATCAGAACCGTCTTCTGCTGAAGAGGAAAAGATCATTGATTAAATATTTGCAGCTTTAAACAGCAAATTCCTCCAAAAGAAAAGATCTTAGAAGATATTTTTAGTCTAGTTTTAGTGCCAATATCTTAGCACACTTCAAATAAGACAAAACTTTTCCAGCAAGATTTCTTAATTTGGATGAAAAAGAACTCGCTCTACTGGCAAATTATTTCACGTGCAATAGGAAGTGATCTGTGGAACTGGTTCTTTTTTGTATCAATATTAAAGAGTAACTTATTTAAAACAAGCGACAGTAATACATTTTTCTTCAAATTGAGTTTTGTCTTATTCTAAGTGCTTGAAGATATTTTATCTAGAAACTAGACTAACAATAATACCCCAGTAAGATTTTGTGATATTTGCAGTTCTAATTCTTGCTGTGACAAAAAAAAAAAAAAAAAAAAAAAACTGTTCCTGCCCGGTTTCGAACCGAGGACCTTTCGCGTGTTAGGCGAACGTGATAACCACTACACTACAGGAACTGCGTGTCACCAGAGAGCCATCCAGTCCCCCTGTCCCTCTCTAACTGGACGCATGAAGAAACAGGATGACAGAGAGGACACAAGCACCATGAAACTTTAGAGAAATAACCTTTGACCTGCTTTTCGTGTCTCCTATGCATCAAATTCAAGTCAACTTCGATGGGTAAAACTGCTTCCTCGCAGCTCCTACTTTAGGAATGAATGATGCCATCTCCGCCGTGCTTCCAGCACTTGCCCCTCGGCGGTCTCTCTGGGGTCCAACAAAAGCTCCAGATTGGCCCAGACGCTTGGCCTGCTCCTCGATACATTCTCCGAGTCTGAGCTTCTCGTCCCACGAAGCCCTTCGAGACCTCAGCGAGGGCAAGCTGGTGTTGTTTTAAGCCTCCTGGAGTCTGTGCGCTCTGCATGAGGCCAAAACAGCTAAGTACTTTTTTATTGTCGGTTTTAGCGTCTGCACGCCGCAGTCATGTCATTACACTTCTGCACACTATTAAACATCCTCTGCGAGTGCATTTCATTAGCTCATAAAGGAGCCATTTAGTTCTCGTTTCATGCATTCCTATTACTGTTCCAGGCTGTTTTCCCAGCAGGGTGGGAGTTTGTGTCAAAGGATGGGTAATCACCACGACTGGGTCTGTAGACGGCTACTACCAGGAGGGGAAGTGGGACGCACTGAAAACGCCTCCTGTGGCTCACTGGAGACTCAAGGAAAGCGATTCTTTTCATAGATTTGCTCCCCATTACTCTCTGCTCATTTTAAAGAAACCTGATTAAATATGAATGTACGCAAACAGGGTTGTAAAAACAAAGAGGATCCATTACAGGCAGTGGCTGCACTCAATGACCCTTCTGAGATCTGCATCTTCCAACTGGGCTTCTCTTTATTAAAAAAAGAGAAGAACTTGACCCACTGACCTTCTCTTGGCTTTAATGGGAAATGATTTACTTTGACCCGGTGGGAATCCGTGGAGCAAAATGACTTCGTTTTAATGTGCGCTGAAGACGAAAACAGCAACTCTTTTCTCACTAGTTATTTTTGTGAAACTTCCAAGCTGTTACTTTTTAAATAGTGCATCTGTGTGGACTGGCTAGCCATAGCTTAAGAAAAGAAAAAACAACTCAGTATTTTGATTTACCTCGACCCCATTTCCACTTTAAGCTGCAAATGCAGGCTGAAAGCTTTACGACTGAGGGGAAAGGTTAAATAGTGTCAAAGAAAATACAAGTTACAACTGCTTAGAGGGAAGGTTTTGAATCTTTAGCCTAGCACTGCTTTAGCCATGCTCAAGAATTTGGTTTTGATTTTGTTAACCCAATCGTCATGTTTAAATTAATTGTTTTTTTTTTGTCTACATTATTCAAAAACTCACCAAATGTAATGAAAATTGTCTGTCTTGTAAAAGGTAATAGACTGCATCACAGGAGGCAAAAACAAAGAGTTTATTAAAAAAAAAAAATATAAAAAATCTCTAGTGTACTGTAGCTCGGGTTTAAATGTCAAAAACATGTTTTCAGAGCAAGAAACAATTTAGGTGACAATGAGGGGTGACTTAGAGACAGCATGAGGTGTAAACTTGAATGACGAGTGACAGTCAGGGAACCAGAAGAAAGGGAAGTTAAAGTAATACAGAAAAGGCTTGGCACAGGAAAAAAAAAATAATGCCAGATAAACAAAAACTGGACAAAATTAATATCTGAACAGTGATCAGCTAAATCAAATAATGTAGCAAATTCAAATAGATGATCTCATATAGCATAGAAGAGATGAAACCTTACCCTTGGCTGGTTTACTGTTTCCTCAAAGATGTAAATGGACAGATATTTATTTCTCCTTTTTTATTGATTCAGACAAATGTCCTTTCATTGGAATATCAAAACAAATATCTGCACTCATGGACTTGTACAAAACACAATGAAAGTCAAACATCCAACTTCCCACATAAATTCTCAGTATTTCAAGGTGTAATTTCAGATAACGTCACCATGACATCCAAGAGACGATGACGATTCTTTAGGTTAAAATAAGCAAAGAAATCCTTTAAACCTACAGAACAGCTGTGTGTGCTGATTTTCAGCATTCTAGTCATGTCAGGTGCTCAATAAGAGCATGAGCTTTATTTCAACCATGTGTTGCTCTTACAGTGAACCCTACTTACTTACTAACATGTGAGCACACGGCCCCCTAAACTTGACCTCGCATATTTCTCTCGACTTTTCAGCCCTTTTCGGCTCAGCGGGAAGCATGCGGCTCCACATGATCCAGCCCACATGTAGACGTTACAGAAAATCCACGTCTGATTCACTCTCCTGTCTGAGCTCTCTGCCATTTTCACACAAGCAGAAGTATTATCTGCTAGCCAGGCTGTAAAGCGCGTGTGCTGCTGGACCGATCTGCAGGCACGGAGCAAAGCTCATAAGTCACGCTGTTTCACAGACACATTGTTTCAACGAGCCGCAGGAAGAGACCAAAAAGGCTGTTCCCGCCCGGTTTCGAACCGAGGACCTTTCGCGTGTTAGGCGAACGTGATAACCACTACACTACGGGAACTGGCTGGCTACCCCCGCCCCCTCTGCTCCTCTTACTCAGAGCTGCAGCACTGTGACTCTGGGAGGCTTCACAGTTTCTCTGGGAACACGTGATCAGACTTTGAGTCCGGTATCAAGCTGCTCGGATTCCCCTGCAGCATTTACACGCTGTGGACAAATCCTCCGGGGAATAAGCGCAAAAAGGTGTTAAACTCTCTTGTTAAACAAGAAAAAAGGAGTAACTTTGTGTAAGTAATGAGAGGTAGTAGTATTGCTGTAGTTAGACAGCCTCATTAAATTAACACCACCCATAATAAACCACCCCATTTCTTCTTGCTGTTGATAACCTTTGAGAAAGAACAACCTGATCCTTTGATCTGCAGGAAAATTATAATGAATTGCTGCTTTAATTCCCCCTTTGTGTTTAATCGCAGTTTTCCTGCGCCTGCTCTCTGGCTGATTAAATATTCATTCAGCAGCAGAGAGCTTTTTATTAGTTCTTTAATTAGAACGCGGTGCAAACTGCACGCCTGCTTGGCTTTAGCAGGATTACAGCAAGTGTTTGTGCAGCGAGTCCCAGCTAGAACATCACCCTGCAGTATGTTTGCTCCGTGGAATATAAGGAGCGCGCCTATTTTTAGACGTCCTGGTCACATAGGCATATTGTTCACATGCTCATCGGCGGCGAATCTTTTTACTACGCAGCTGACGATGGCATCGGCGCCATGGGGAAGTGTTCAGCTCAGCTGCCTTTTCTTCGTACTTGCCCATTTGAGCCAATAGACAGGGATTTTCCAACAACCTATGATTGTGATTTTTAGAGTTCACGTCCAGTGTATGGAATCAGCCAGTACTTCCAGTAAACGGGAGCTTACGGATGAGTACTACCTGTCAGGAAGACGACTCTGCCTGCAGCCCAGACGAGTAGAAGCGCTGCAGCACACTGAGCTGGGATTATCTCATAATAAGAGCAGAATAAAGGAGCTTAAATAGTTTTTAATGACAGAGTTCTGAGTAAATGTTTCATATAATGATTTCCAAACATAATATTTTAATACATTAAGAATTTCTTTTTCTTATTAGCACTTTCTTGCAACGCTCCGCCAGTGAGTAAAGCCTGAGGTCGTTCCTGAATAACTCTCTAATAAGGGTGCAGTGAGTTCTAGTGCCAACATAATAAAGTGTTGCCATTAAGTTTTCAGTCTTACTCCAGTCAAGTTGATGTATGTCTCTCACTAATGCCGGTCAGTGCACATTCTACACATATCAAGAATCACTTTAATTTATTCTACACTGATTAGAGTTTGTCTAAAGAAAGTTTGTGTTTTGAGAACCCTGCATTCTGTTTGTAAAGAGGAACATTTTGATGACTCCGTCTCATGAACCCAGTATTGTGTTCTGTTTTGCTCAAGAATTGGATTTTCCAAATACAGCCGTCACAAATGTCATTTCTTCAAACTCAACATAAAACCCTCACTGTGAGATTGTTATATTGCGCAAAGATGTCCTGATTTAATGTGCCTTGCCTGAGAAAGAACACAGGTTTTATTGCGATATAGAGATGATCTATACGAGTGTTTAATTCCCCCTGATGAACCCTCATGCTTTCTTTGGCCAGATCTGCAGAGACGGTTTTCGACACAATCTTTTGGGGATACGGCACAATACAACGCTGAGCTCATTACCTCGGTTTCCTGGTGATCTGTAATCCTTATCTCTGACAACATGGAGGCAATTAGATGATCTGTAAAGGTTTCCAGGGAAGCAAAAACTGCATCTTTAACTGCAGATAAGCAACATAATGTGTTATTTTGCACAAAGCGTCATCTCAGCCCTGAGGTTAGGTGAAATGAAATCCTCCCTCTCTATCTGTTTCAATGTGTAATGAAACTCAAACCCTCGCCGCCTACATCCAAGATCAATGCCTACTCGTCATCCTGCAGGGGCAGAAGCCAACCTGCACGCTTTCAGCCGTACCGCTAGCAGCCAGGAGGTTATACTAAGTATCAACATGAGAATATTTTACTGACCTCTAGGAGCTCATTTAACCAATCACAACGCAGCACACGGGGGCCAATAAAGGGCTACACCCGCCGGTGGGGACAGAGGAGATTTATGTGGCCTACATAAAAGGGCCATTAAAGGGCTGGCTGGCATTTTAAACAAGAGCGAGGATGAAACCCTAATATCTCATCTGCACTAATCAACATACTTAAACGGAAGCATGTAGCTTTGTAAGAGAAATAAAATGCAGAGGAGGGATAAGTGTGGTGGAGAGCAGGTGATGATGGCTACATGTTCCTCTCTCTGACGGTCAAGCAAACAAACCAAAGAAATAAAATCCAGCAAAGAGCCGACCTATAGCTACTTCATCATCTTTTGCTCTTTTGTTAAGACACGTGAAGTACACGACGTCTGGTTCCAGTCCAATTAGCGTTCCTAAGTCAGCCTCCCATCTCATCTCGCTGCGTCTTAATTAGGCTCGGCTGTCAGCCGAAGCAGGGAGAACATTTCCCCGGTGTTCCTCCGTGCCCTCGCAAATCTTTCCTCATGCAGATTCCTCTGAACAGAAATTAGATAACATGCTGCTTGCTATAGGTGCACCCAAAAAGAAAAAGCAATAACGTCTGCTGCTTTCCCTGACTTGCTCACTAATCACAGTGATGCTTTCGTTGCTCTTTTTTTCTGTTGTTGCAATTTTAGTACATTTCGTTGGGCTGCAGAGTTACAAAAATGCTGGCGTTCAGGGTTCTAAATGTAAATATGACCAAAACAAGTACATTAATCGCTTCATCTCTTTGTGAAAACACCCTGGAGGCTTTTGTTGTTTTGCCTTCTCAAGCGATGAGCTCAGATGATTTAACATTCTCTCATCTCTGCCGTCAAACAGAGATCCCGGTTATGCAGGGGCAGAAAGGCAGCATAGGGGAAAAATAAAGGGGGGATTGTGTAAGAACTGATAGGACCAAAAGGCAACTATGCATGTAAGTGCAGCACAAATTTACTCAACCAACAAAAAATTAAAAAATAAATCTCCTTCGAAATGAATGAATGATTGTAAAAATGAATGGGGCCTTTGAGACATGGTGGGTTAAAGGGAGATTTTTCTACAGCTTTACTAGAGAATCACTTTTTTATACACTATTGCTGACTCTGAGAAAACAGCGTGAGAGGAGAAGAAGAAATCAATACCAGACCTATGGGTCAATTCAGTCAAGGCTGGTCTTACGGCGTAATCCCCTCTCTTATTCTTCTCAGATTGACAGCGGTCAGTGTTCCTGAAGCAGCTATCGAATAATTCAAGACATCAGAGGTCAGGTGAAGTCTCAGCTTGGATGCGGATGCTGAAGAGGCTGATTATGCACACTAAATCAAAGGCGAAATTCTGCCGATGCGCTCATAATGAGGTGAAGACTGCTGAATAAACATGCGCGAATACCGAGCAAAACTGCCTCACAACATCTAATTTTATATCTCAGTTAGTCATAGCTGAAGGGGCACGTGAGCAGCTTTGCATATAATCAGAGCTTGCTTGTGATATTTCAGAAGCAAGAAAAAAAAATAAAATAAAGCAGCTTCTCTTTAGCTACAACAGAACAAGTCATGTTTCAGATCCTGCATTTTAAGTGTGCCATAATAAAACTTGTGTGCCCTGAAACCGTATCTGGGCAAATTAAAACATGATTTGCAAATTGGGTCTGTGTAATTTATACTGAGAATTAGGCTCAAGACAGGAATTTGTCAATTTTTATATTTTTAAAATACACTATGCCTACATCCTACCCAGTAATGACAGTATCAACACTCTTTGGTGTGGAAGTTGGTACTGTAAGAAGACTCAAAGTCATCTACTTGCTGTGTCAGTGAGGAGTTGAGGTGTCACTAGCATGACATGCTAATGTCAAAAATCAAATTAATTCATATTTGTTCTACATGGGTATTATTACATACATGAAGAAAAGGTCAAAAACATTAGAAATTAGTACTTTTTAAAGAACATGTTCTTATAGCTTTTATGGAAAAAATTGGAACAGGCCAAATTCTGTCTGCAGGTCAAAGACGATATTAAAATATTAGCTTCATCGGTTCAAGCAGAGGGTAATATCTCAAACGAACAGCGGAGGGAGCCGTTTTGACGGCAAAACACATTGAGTCACTCATTTGTTTCGTCTTCAGCAGGAAATTAAAGGGACAAAAGACACTAGTGGGAGTTAAGGAAAAAGAGGCTGAGATGAGCTCACGGTGGCAGAACGATTAGATAGATGAGAAAGTCAGAGATTTCCGTTCTTGACTAGATTATTATATAATCCAGGAAAATAATAATAAGCTCTCACGGTTTCTGTGGTGCGTCCTGGAACATTTAACATTGTGTTTCATCTCAAGAAAGTGGGATTATACCTCTTACAGAGAGCAATAAAGTCATCTTCCACAAACCCTCATTTACAGGATGTTAAATCCATCTGAAGCCATTTCCTGCAACAATCCTCTCAAACTTTTTCTTTGTAATCAGGTCACAGCGTCAGCATCACTACCATCCATCACATATAAAGCCATCAGATAAGAGTCAACTCCCCACTGACAGAACAAACAGATATGCGCTGAGAATAACAGAGAGGCTGAACAAACAGATGGTAGTGACACCGTCATGAATGCAGGGACAGATGCAGCAGAGAGAAGATAAAAAGCAGAGAGACAACAGCTTGTGTACGCATGTCAGACCTTTTGTCTCAGCAGCTTGCTGCGGACTCGGCCCCATAGCTTGGCCCCCGTGTTGGAGTGTCTCTTGAGCACCGGGGTCTGGGGCTGGCTGGACAGATTGTGCTGGTTCTGGTCCACGCAGCACTGCTGCTCCAGACGCTCGCACACAGAGTTCAAGTTTACATCCGACACCAGGATCTCCGTCATCCCAAAGCCGCCGAATCTCCCCTTCCTCCAAAAATGCAGGTGGGAGGAAGTGCTGAGCTTGAGGAGAAGTCAAGGGTTAGAGGAAGGATCTCCACGTAACCCGTAACGGCTAGACCAGGTGCTAGAGAGCCGAGCAGCGATGAATAAAAAAAAAAAGAAAGTCTTTTTAATTCAAAAAGGAAAAAGATGAAGAGCAGAACGAGAGCTGGTTGCTGCCATGACCTCCTCGACAAGCCTCGTAAAAAGTCCAGGTAGGATCCTGATTCTGCGAGTTTGCTTCGCAGTCAGCTGCCAGCATCGCCTCACTGTGCAATCTGACTTCCAACACGGCAAACGGAGGCACCGAGCGCTCCGAGAGGCAGAGACAGAGAGAGGAGGGAGAGGGGGAGCCGAGCAGGAAGGGTGAATGAGCTGCAGGAGCAGAGCTGCCTCTCCAGATGTGGATGGACACTCCTCCAGAGAGGGAGGGGTGGACAAACAGTCAATGAGGAATGAAAAGAGAAAGAAACACAGGAGAGAGAGGGAGGGACTGTTAAATGTTGCGCTGTGTTTTGGTCAGTACTTTGACCCCTGGTCAACTTTTCCCAGAGCTGCACAGGATGTGGATAATATGAGAAAAAAGGGGCAATGAATATTAAAAACAATCAGCAAGCAATTAAATCCTAAACAATTCTGGAGTTCATCTGTAGCCAAACTCTTAAGGCTGAGTTAAGACCGCTGCCAGGGTTTTTGGATATCGACTGGGGAAAAAGTTCCACGTTGAGTCAGCTATGGTTATGCCAGGCCACAAGATGGCGCTGTGGTTTCAGCATCTCATTGAATTCGTATGCGCTTTTGACCCTTAGCTCCGACTTCATTAGCTTCCACGCTCATGTAACACATTTATTCCTAATCAGACATTGTGCTAAACTGAACAGCACAATGCTATCCGCTAAGTTAGCCATTTTCAGTATCGGTGAGATGTTCAGAAATTAAGTCAGAGGAAACTGAGTGGTGAAAAGCAACTTAAGAGGAAAACTTAACTATTTATAACATATTAAAACACTTGAGTGTGCTAAACACACTTAGTTATTTAAAAACAAACAAACAAACAAAAAAAACCCCTAAGCTTATTATTATTATTTGGCTCATTTTAAAAAAAATTTTTTTAACTTTGTAATGCCTGTTTCTGGAGCGACTGCCCTTTCACACACACAGTGTGACGTTGCCTCTGCTGCTCTGAATATAAAAAGATTAAAGACAGGTCAGGGTAGAGAAGCTGGAAAAAAATGTGTTATCAGCAATTCTATACAAAAACCAGAGATGAGAAATCCGCCACAAATCGCTAACAAGGTCTATAAGAAATGCATTTCCTTCTCTTCTCCTTAATCCACTCTTCCACCTCTTTCGCCCTGTGCGCCTGTTAATGTGCCTTGTTTGGCATATCTCTTAATATCTTTATTTTTGTCTTACCACTGATTGTTCTGCGTTTTTCCACTAAAACCATTTCTCCTAAGCCTGCCTGTCGACACTGGAAAGTCAGTCAAAGACATTCAGCGAGATCAAATCTTCACGTTTTTCTCAACAGGACAAGCCGAGTTGATCGCTCATACGTGGAGCCCTCTACATATTGGATCGATATGCAGCTAAAGAACGTGTGTGTGCCTGTCAAATTCCCTCCCTGTCTTCTGTGTGCCAACCCGCTGGAATTAGAGTGGAAAGATATTCAGCTTTGGAAAGGTTATTTACGCGAGGATGCATTTTAAAGGGGAGATGATTGTGATTCAGAGTCGGCGCAGACATCTGCCGACTGATCGTTCACTGATTCATAGAGGAGCCTCAGATGAGCAGAAAAAAAAAACACAGACAGAATTTCTTTCATTTAATGAATGAGTTACTAACAGCTTTGATTACAAGGGGATGCATATATTCATTTAATCTTAGAGTACCATTGGATTCTCTTTTATTCAAATCTCCCTCTAAAATAGAAGAAATGTTTAAGTTTAATATTCAGTCAGCAGTAATTATCCTTTCGGCACCGAACCAGACTCATTATGTCATCACAGGGCGTGTTGGATAACCTCAGACTGTACAAAAGTCTAGCATAAAACCATGTGGGTTCGCGAGTCTTCTGCGGCGATGATAAAACAGTGAGCAGATGAAAAGGGCAAGCGGCACGGTGTGAACGTCTGACTCCACAAACCGAAGGGGAGGGCGGAGGAGGGGAGGTGGAGCTTTGTTGTGGAGCAGACCTCAGCCAACCCCTTGGCACAATTTATTTTTAACTCGCGGGGTCCGTAGCTTTGAGACATACACTCTCCATGCGTCACAACTTGGAAAGAATGTCTGGGAAAACCATGTTTTGAAAATGGGAGAAGAAAAACCCCACAGGGAGATCGGGGAGATATTTTGGGGCAAGATGGGAGAGAATGGGAATGCTGGACTAGCTTTGTATATGGCAACTCATAAATGTTTAAGGGTTTTTGTTTGGAAATGGTTCATGCTATTGTAGCAGCCACCCACTGGACTAATATAGGAACGAAACAAGAAAAAGAACAGCCAGAACCACATTTAGAAGCAAAGACGCAGAGTTCTTCAGTGGATTACGCAGAAAACGTAAGATCAGTAAGATCAGTGGGGAGTACCTTCGGTGATTTCACCTCCATCAGCTCACAATGGATTTGTTCCACAACGTGAATATGAGGTAGACAATACTACACTTCATTACATGAATGATTTTCTGAACCATTTCAAAACTAAATATCCCCCAAAAAAGAGGTCATGCACTCAGGTGGAGATGGAAACACATTTGCCGAATAAGTTCTGCCGTAACGAACCTAATATGACTGATCAGCCGTTTCAGAGAACAGTTTTTTCTCTACTTCTCCAGACAGCATGCAACATCACCACTGCTTGACATACCAGAACAACTTGCCCGAGAGCTACACGTTCCTGAACACTGCTCTCCATTTTCCTTAGATATGTGGTCTATGCTAGTTTACAACATCTACTTCCTGTTTATTAAAGGCGTGGGTAACGTCAACATCTGGCTAAATTACGTTGATTTGCTCCGCACCAGTAGGTGGAAACATTGCGACATTTTAAAAGTTTGCTCAAAATTTATATGATAATTGGATAGAAACGTAGTTGGTAAGAACAATCTATTTCAAAATACTCCTGCCTCTTCTGCTGTTAGTAGCAACTCTTTATCGGACAAAGCCATTTCTGCTGCTGTGTGTCCCATCGAGGGACTGCTGCAAAGCTGAAGTTAAAACGCTTGTCTGGTTTTATAATGGCTCTAATGTTTTTTAAACATGTAGAAATGCCTGAGTGTCAATTCACGTGCTAACAATGGGACAGAAAACTGGCATCTGTAGGACCAGTTCAACCAGAGTCCAATGCTTCACTTTCCATCACATCAACAAATCCCACTCAGCAGAAACAGTCAGATCAACCCTGCCCCCACAGATCACAAACAGATACTACAAAGTCACATACCCACTTTCACTAATGTCAACTCATCATTTATTTAAGACATTAAAAACAAGACAGAGCCCAAGCAGACATGTTAACCCAGAATCCAGAGGGTTCTATCTTAAAAAGCTCTCCTGGTCGTTCAACAGTTCATTTGACACAGCTCTTCAAAACTACTTTCAGACACATAAAGTATACTTTGGTAATATTTGCTAGAATCCTGGCTCATTCAGCTTTCAGGTTCGGTTCGGTGGGCTGGTTTATATTGCACAAAGTGGAGGCAAATAATTGGCCCTTTTTTCCCTAGAAGGCCTTGAACAGACATTAAGCCACTGTAGAGATAAATTAACACTATGAGATGAATAGCTGAGGGGCCTTGAGCTCGGGAGACATGGGACCAATAAAAAGGCGACAAATGAGAACACAACAAGAGGAGGGAACCCAACTGGGAGATAAGGTTCTTGTGGGAATGGAGAGACACATAAAAGCTAGAGTGCAGTAATTAGTCAAATCTTAGATCTGTGAGATGTTTTCTTTATTACAGCATGGTTTGGTGTTGGCGCGGTGTTGCAGCTGCCGAAGGCTTTTCTCTGATTGTTATTGCTGCTTGTCATCTTATACTCTACTTAAACAGCCAAGTTTTTCTCCAATAAAAAAACAATAGATTGCAAAGAGCCCTTGCAATATATTTAATCTCATTATGTAAGGCTAACATGTTGGTTTTATCCCTGGCTGCCTATGCTGTGGCATCAGGTTCAGCCCTGCGTTGTAATTATAGACAGGGTGGGACGGCCCTTCGTACAGTTCTGCTATATGACCACAGCCGCGGGTGGACCAGGTCCATGTTTGCAGGCTCCGTCTTGATGCAGCTGTTCTCCCACCAGCACTGGGATGATGCTGTTGGTTTGGTGATTCTCCAGCCTCCATCTCTGAGGTCCTCAAATATAGGTATGATCCTTTTAACAGATGCAACCCACCCAATGAACAATAGATGGTCTCAGTGCCAGGGAGCTCTTTGCTTTAATGCTGAACATCCTGGGATTGTGTAGCTGCTGCCTGGGAATGTTTTCAGTTTACCCCTGGCATTAGCCGTACTGATGCACTGAAAAATAGTCTGGTGTTGATCTCTGATCAGTCTTTACTCGATTTGAAACTCTGAAATCCTACTAAGCTCTAACCAGGTTGTGCTAACAACACTCTTCTGTGTGGATGCTGTATATAAATATAGCTGTTTTTAGTGTGGTGTTTATAATACAGTCACAGGAAGCAAAAAGATGCACATCTTCAAATGTCGTTTTCTAGGTAAGATTTCAGTAGATAACAGGAAGGATGAATACAAGGCAGCAAAGCTGCTCCCTGTCTCAGACATTTGCTGTAATAAAGGTAAACTGTGCAGATTAAAAAGTCTTGGGCTGGATGTTTCTTGCTTTGTTGCTCTAGAGGATGTTTTCAATCTCTTTGTGGCATCAAAAACAAGAACTTTCTTTAAAACTCCTTCTTGTACTTAGCCAAATGTAATGAATGTGTGCCCAAGTTTTGGTCTGAGTAAAAGTCACTTGATACCTGTGGCCCGACTTGCTATGACATTATTATGAAACCTAAAAAAAACGTGGCTAAAGTAAAGTACTTTTGTAAATTGTCTTTAATATTCGCATGTTTAGGCTTACAAAAGCAAAGCACAAAGTTTTTCCTATTATCGTTTTATCTTTGTTTTGAAATCATAACCAAACTGTTAATTACAGCGACTGCTTTCAAACGCATTTTGTGAAGCTGCCAGCACAAACATTACAAATATTTGTCGACACCTATCGAGTTCAAGAAAAAATTTTTTTTATGCAGTTGTTTGTTTTGAATGCTATTTCCATTGTCTTTTATTAATAAAGATAAATCAGATTAAATGTCAAGAAAAATATCAGAAATTGGACACGAAGTTCAGATCAAATCTAAATTTATTGTTAAATCTCTAGCTGACTATTTTCATTTGTCATAATTTAATCTATGACAAACTTAGATTACCTCAAATGAAGCTACTTTTAAAGAATATAGAGCGCTTCATGGTTCCCAGTAATGGTTCTGCGTACAAATCCAGTTCTTAGCTGGGGTCATTCTTTCTTTGTATATTCAGTCCTGGGGTGCATAAAGTGCTTTTTAATACCAACATAAATAGGTGAAAATTTTTTATAGCTGAATATAGCAAAACCACTTTTCCACTCCTGAATAAAATTAGAAATCCATAGAATGATTATGCGAGTAATAACTAAAGAAAAAATGTGAATTTAAAAGTTAAGGTTTAATAGAGGAGACGTTACCAGAAACTAACAAAAATGCAAGATGAGGATTTCATACTCTCAATATGTATCCTTTAATCCAGAACGCTTTGAACTCTTCACAGCCTCTAAGATTGGGTTTGTATGGATTTTTCAGGTCTTTTGAAGCATTTTTCTGATGACTTCATTCTTAACCTTTTTTTTTTTTTAATTTCTACCAACACAGCATTTGCTCAGAATAGGCACACATAAGCCATTTTATGACTTGGTGCTGGTTATTTTGCCCCTGTAGATGCTTTCACACCAGTCCTGCTCGGTCCGCTTTAATCCAACTCCAGTTTGTTTGCCTAATAAGTCTGGTTTGATTTTGCAAATCCAAAATCAAACTCTGATCTGCACCAAAAACGTGAACTCTGGTCCACCTACCAACTCTCGGTTTGTCTGATGTGAACTCTGGTGTGGCCTGAATGAGAATGCCAAACAGACCGAAGACCAACATAAAACCAGGAAGTGGATTATAGCGGAGGGCATTCTGGGTAAATAGAACCAAAACCAACAGTGGTAACTTGATGAGAACTGGTATACAATGGTTCCAGTAAATAATATGTAAACTGGAACAAAGTGGAAGTAGGAAGAAACAAAATATCCATGTTTAGGTACAAAATTGGGATATAAATTGGCGGAAAGGTGACTTGACCTGAAGCAGAAAAAGACCAATATAAACTTCTGATTTGATAGGTTGTCATATGTGACTCCCAGTTATTGCTGAACACATAAGTATCCATTTATATTCTTGGGATCATTCGTCCTCCTAATCCCTTAAGAAGGTATCTGGGAACAAAGACAATCATTTGGGACCGTAGGACTGAAAAATTACAAAATTGAAAAGAAACGGGAAGATGCCTCAGGCCTATTTGATTTACTCATCACTGAAGACAAAGCACTTCATGGTAATCGTATGCATCTCAAGGAGGACAGGGACTGGCTGAGAGTGATGGCTGCAAACCCGACTTTGAGCGCATCACTCAATCAGGTTAAAGTCGATTGATCTGTATAAGCATGTTCTGGGGATGACCCACTGCTGCTCTTTGATCCGTTTCTGCTGCCTTTGCAGGAGCTTTAGAGGAAAGCAGGGAGATGGAGTGTAATTCAAAAAAAAAAAAAAAAAGAGAGCGAAAGAGAGAGGGGTCTGTGTGTCGGGAGGGCTTTCGAGGGAGGATCTTTCAGGGTGCAGCGAGAGTGCTAAATGCGAGTGCAGAAGGAGGAGGGGGGGGAGGTTTTGGCAGGGTGGGAATTCACAGCCTTGGGGTGCTTTAAAGATTATTCCTGCTTCTCTTTCATCCTGGCCACTGGGAGCATCCTCCTCTGATAAACCGCTCCATCATTTATTAAGCACATTAGAACAAAAGTGGAGAAGGAGGCTGAGGGGGAAGAAAGAGGATGGGGAGGGAGGAAACGAGTAAAGAGAAGCCGTTGTTGGGTGTGGCTGTGATGAACACGGGGAGAGAGAGCAAAGAGTGCTAAAACACGTCAAAGAATACAATGTATTTAAAATCCACGTCAAAAGGTGAGAAGGGAAAACTTTTCTGGAATGTTGTTCTCTTGTTTTGGGGGTTTTGTGAATATGTTTTAATGCAAGCTGTGAAATAGACGGAAGGAGATGAGAAAAAAAAAAAAAAGAGGCTGAGAAACAGCCTGATGCAACAGCAAGCAGGGAGAGCAGAAATGCTGCAGGGTTCTGCATGACAAAACCCAGTTTATACAATGAGGTCACGCTCTGCACACCCGAAGCTGTTTATTTTAACAGTGGTGACTTTTAAGTCATTCATCAGTACTGTTAAGTGCCTTTAATGATCCTACTGTTATTTATTTTATACTTGGAATATT
This sequence comes from Poeciliopsis turrubarensis, assembly GCA_010277015.1. Lineage (NCBI taxonomy): Eukaryota > Metazoa > Chordata > Actinopteri > Cyprinodontiformes > Poeciliidae > Poeciliopsis > Poeciliopsis turrubarensis. The sequence goes on from VMRN01000011.1 coordinate 2,547,371, forward strand.
TATCCTGATTTAAGACCGCTTCCTCTAACAAGAAGGCTGAGATTTGTTCCATTCATTTCACCCTGTAGAAAAGTCAGATGCAGCATCTGCAATAAAGTCTTTTCCAGCATATTTGCAGTTGAGAAGAAAAAAAAAAAAAAAGTGTCAGGGGTGGGAGGAAGACAAGATTAGAGCTCGAGTTAGCGCAGAAAGCAAACTGCGTCGTTCTGAGGCTGAGTGGCAGCGTGCTAAAAAAGACACCATTATGAGCATGAGACAAACAACTGCGTGGTGAAAATAAATACTGTCGGTTCTCTTGCCAGAGCAGAACTAAAACTTTCAGTTGACCTTGAATAAAACTCAGTGCAACAGCAGTGGACATGATCCTTATCGTATGACATCATTTGACATAAACTGTATGTCAGAGATGATCTACTTTGTTTCAGAACCTTTCTACTTTGTAAGAAATGTTCTTACAGATACAGAGAGTCACCCTGCGACTGTTAGGGCACAAAGTCCCGAATCCCAATGGAATATTTTAAATCATGACTTTGGCATCTATGTCACAGAATGTGGGTTATCCAGTTTTAAGGACCGATGGCACAATATAGCAGCCTCGTCTCTGTCGGACTGCTGCAGGGCAGCTGTGGCTACAATCCATTCGCACATTCATCAGCGTGTGAATGTGTGTGTGAATGGAAATGATTTCATGAGCGTCCTGAAAAGTTCCGTCAGTCTGATGTCATTTTATAAACAGAGAGCTTCGTCTTTAACATATTCTCACTTGGTCATTTGTAATGTAATTACTCAAAAGTATAACATTGGCAGATGATGTTGTGATTTGTTTTAGCCTTCTTGTTATCAGCAGAGAATCTCATTCTCTCAGTCTGAACAAACCGTAGACATAGAAAATATATTTCAACATACCTCCACATAATTTCTAACTCGTCTGACTTTGCTGTAACATACATTAGAGGTATTGAAAATTATTCACTCAGTAGTAGAAGAGTAATGTCAACTGCAGCAAAAAACAGGCAACTTCTCTATGCATCTAATTTACATAAACATTTGTAATGCTTTATCAATGAAAACAACACAGTGACATGTAGTCTACTCTAACTAAAAAGGTAGAACCAAAATTGCAATTCTAAGTAATATGCTGATGATGAAATTGACAATGTTCACACAGCTTGTAAATGTGACCCAAATTAAAAAATGTTTTTTGCCCATGACAGACTTTTTCACGGCAGTCTGGCTGAATTGCAATCTATTGATCCAGGGGGGAAAACAATCTTATTATGCGGCACTTTCATTTGTTGTGCTAAATCTTACATGAATCTGAATGCAGTCGCATTTCACCATTTAACATTTTTACTATCAGTATGAATGATCGTGCAAAAAAACCAAACAAAAACAAATCTTAATTCAGCCTCAATTGTGTGAACTCTATGAATGTAATCTATGTGATTTTTTTTTTTTAAAACACCACGTAATGTAAACACAAACAAAAGTTACAATCACATGCCAGGAGGAGGTTGTGTTACATGTAAGGATCGTGACCCAGTTTCAGGGTTGGAGAGAGAGCAGCCTCAAAGGACTTAGCTGTTGCTGACCTGCTTGAATAATTTATCTTAAGTGTGCTGACCGGACGCAGCCACCTGGAAGATTACACGAGAGGAAGTGGGTGGGCCATGGTGGGACCAAGAGAAGAAAAAGTGACAGCATGATCCTGAGTTACACGGCATGAGATGGGGTTATGCAACTTGGGAACATAGGAGAAGAAGTGTGAGAGAGAAAAGTAGGATGGTCTAAATATTTCAAGGCGACGACAACGCAGTGTCACTTTGGCTTTCTAGGAAGTCAGGAGAATAATCGAGAGGAGGCGCTGTGCTTGAAGTTGAGCAGACAGCAGACAGACAGGAGCTGCTAGCAGCTTTCATTAACGTTCAGCTCAGTACTCAAAACGCATGTTCTTTTTGATGCTTTAGTTTATTCTGTTCTCCATTTGCAGAACCTCCAAATGCTGGTAACAAGACACGACCACTTATTTCAACAAAGTGTTGCTAAGGTACAAAACTTGTCTAATATGATGCCTGAGAAAATGCCAGCGTGGCCCCTCCCACACTTGTTGCTGCACTCTGTCTTTCAGCTTGATAAGTGAAGGCTGGTACATTAATCACTCAGGAACAAGGCAAATCGATCTGTTTGGAGATACTTACAACATGTGTTTCCACTGACCATAAAACTGCGCAAATTGGAATTACAACAATAAATTTGTTCAATGGAAACATGCCAATCTAAAAAATCTCTGGTTTTTCCAATACATTTTTGTGCAAGGCTGAAGTGGTTAGTCATGAATTACTAATTAACAAGCAGACATCAGTTTGTTAGACTTGTGAATCCTTAAATCTTAAACATTTTCTCCACATGGGTTTTTCCAACATAAAACTTGGTCAGAATGTTTTGCTTCCAAAGAAATCAAAACCAAAGCCGAGCCACACCAAAATCCCAAAAAATCCTGACTAGTTTTATAAGCACTGACGTTTTTGTGTTCCGGTGAAACCAGGTCAGTTATCCAGTCACGGAAACATCCATCCTTCCCCCTCCCGTTCCTCCTCACTGTATCCAATAAAACAAAGGCCCTTGAAAAAGATAAATCACTTTGCCGTCAAGCCTCATTTGCAGGTGAACAATCCATTAACATGCCAGTGGAAAAACCAATCACTTAATCGATAAAACCCTCAGCTTTAGCATCCAGCGATGATTGAAAGAGGAGCTTAACATTTTCTCCCTAACTATCCTGACCCCAAGTCTTCTCTCGACTTCTTCTTCTGTACTCTGCATTGATCTCAGTCCTCCTCTTTTTACTCTTCCTCGAAATCACACAGAAATGAGACGAATCTGAAACCAAACCGAACTGCTTCCTGCTAATGATTAATGCCAAGTAGCAGGATTAGCGAAGTTGAGGTGAAACGTCATCGGTTTGTATGGGAGGAAGAGGAGACAACGAGGAGGAGATGCTATCAACCCAAACAACTCTTCCCCGACTCCTGGAACCCACACGCAAGCTACACATCCCTCTCCCGGCTATGTACATTGCATAATTCAAAGAATTTGCGACTGCGAGAAATTGACTTTTGAGGTGCCCGCCTTCACAAACACCCACTCGGCTCTTTGCAAGCCCGGAGACCAGAGGGAAGAGGTACGCGCTCGAGCCGGCGCCCACCACCAGATCAATGCGTTCCAGCGTTCTGCCAGGGACAGGTTCGGAAAATAATAAAGCCACTAAAAAACGCTTTGCTCAGATGAATTCACGACGCGGCGGTTATACAACAGGCTGCTTCGAGCGGAACAATTCATCATTTGAAGAGCAGCAGATAACTGCGTTGATGTCCAAGGTCGTTTCAAGTGCTTCGCTTCAGCAGTTCGCATCAAAGCTGGAGTGAAGAGGCCATTTTACCGGGGTTATATTTTTGGAAAGAAGAGAGACAGGGACAGAGGCGGAGAGAGAAAGTGTCGGTAGAGCTGGTAATGTTGAAGAAGATCAAATGTAATTGCTTTGATCCCTGACTTGTCAGCACCAAGGGTGGATGTGGTGCAGCTGCATGACCTCACTGTTAACTTGAACAAGTTCAAAACATCCTCACTCCCAAGTCTGAAGAGACTTGAGCAGCTCCCATTAACCTTTTCGTCATCACTGGGCCAAAAACTGAGCTCTCCCAACGTAAAGGTCACAAAGAAAGAGTTCTAATAATATCTGTGGAAGTGTTTAGAAAAATGCCACAGCAGCTTTAAAGGAGTGCCGTTCAAAAGCCCTGCTTAAGTATTTACTTCATCACCTCAAAGTTTAATGTGTATTACAAGGACGTTTTACGATAAACCAACACAAAAAGTGACAAGATATAGGAGCATCTTTTAAGAAAATAATTCCTTAATATTGATTAAATAATAACTAGCATATATAAAGAAGTTATTTACTTAAAATAAGCTCCAATATCTTGTTCAAAAGTTACTTATAAGCCAGTTTTGTCTTCTTGCAACTATGTTAAACTATTTGCCCAAGAAACCAGAGAAACCAAAAACACTTGTTAAGACTTTCTGTTTTTGCAGTGTAGATGGTAGTTTCCACTGTGTATTAATGCATTTTAAAGCTATATTTGGAGTTTAAGCTGTAGGAAGCTATAATAGTTGATATACTGGATCTCAAGTATTTGCAGATTTCAGTTATTTGTGAGCAGCTGTGGTCCCTAACTTCACAAATAGGACTCCACTCTAAATCATTTTGACTGTGCTTTTCTAACACATGAATTGACTTTGATCCAAACAATTCCAGGGTAGAGCTGCCTGTAAATCGGTCTGTCACATAACATCACAACAACATGTTACCAAAAGGAGTATGACCACATTTGATAGGCACCGAATATTGGTACTTCTCCATAGCACATTTGTTTTACATTCCTTAGTTAGAAATAGAACAGATAATTTTATGCTAGCTTTAGTGATTAGAAAACCAGAACCAGTTCCTAACATCTGCACAGTTGGACAGGAAACAGGCCTTCTCCCTCCCTCGCCTTGGGACAGGAAGTAATAAATCAGGATCAAACGGCAGGCACAGCTCAATTCTGCCATGTGAACGACATAATGTCAATTGGGATCGTACCCTCAGCAATAACTGAGAAACAACAACAACATGAATTCTGAGATCTTAAATAATCACTGGAACTGTAGAGTCTGTAAACCAAGTATTTTATTAGTTGTGCAACACACATTGGGTATTCAAAATGTCAAATTAAAATAGCACAACTCAGCATCAACCCCTTCTCACTCTAGGGTTAAATGTCAATGTTAGGTCAAGAGACTAAAAACAGTATTTTAGGGCTTTGGGGCTCCAATTAAAGAGCCTTAAAAGCCTGGGAAAGATTACTAATGAGCAGTCGGTTGCTCTGTCTGGACTTTGTTCTCTCTGTCCTGTGGAGTTATCATGAGTACGCGCTTAAGGCTGGGAGCTTATGAACACTGGAGTTTTCCACAGAGTAACACAGAAATAAGCTTTGCGGTAAATGCAAAGCTTATTTCTGCTAAGCAGAAATAAGCTAAATAATGACCATGTTTCATTTCATAGTCGTACGGTGCAGAACAAAAAAACGAGATCTAAGAAACTCGCATTTCAAATAAACAGTCTTATTGGAGAATTAGACATGAATTCTCAATATATTGTATACCATCAGATATATTGGTCCAGGCATCAAGAAACCTTAAAATGACACCTCTTTATATTTTAACTAGGCCTATCTCAATTAGGATTCTGTCAGAGTCATTAGTCTATGTATTCAAATCAACAGGGTGTAATATTTTACAGCACAGGAAAACACCAAGCACTACATCCTGATAAGACAAAGTCTGTATTGAAATACTTTAGGTGGAGTTCAACTTAGCTCACCTTTCAATGATGTTCTGTATGCTGTGGTATCTGTCATTTCTTGACAGATACTGTTTTCCAACAGGAGTTTGTAGACTCAATCGAGGGCTTAACTTTGTAGCATGACTTTAAACACAGCAATATAGCATTTCTGAAGATTTGTTTTTTTTATACACTTTTGACTAAATATTTTTTAATTAATTGAAGATAAAACAATAATCATTTTGACCGTTTATTTGCAGAACTTGACAAATCTGACAAATATACTGTGTTTTCAGATCTCAAATAACATAAAGGAAGAAAAAGCTGTATTGAGAGTAATTGGGAAAATGCTTGAAGAGGCATCTTAATGTTTTCCAGAAGTGTAACTAAGGTTTTCGGGGTCAATTTAGGTTCTCTCAAACTTTTCCATTTTGCCATCATCATTAATAAATAATGGCACGGTGCAAAGGGATGAGTGTGGTTTTGCAAACTTGAGGTAAGGGTTATTTTTGAACAGAGTTGTAGGTCAGATCTTGTAGTTGTTGGAATCCTGGAGTTAATAGAAGGTGTACTTTCTTTTTACCATGAACATGGATAATATTAGAATCCGCTAAGGTGTTCAAGCTATTGCAACACTCTGTGGTAACATCCGAACTGCTGTAGATTTCATCAAGGCTGTAGGGGAATGTGGGATGTCGGTAATCCCACTGACACGCTGCACTACCTGGTAAATTCTTAGTGAGGCTTCTGGGGAAACATTTAGCGAAAAAATGTTCCTCAGCAGTCAAGATGTAAGGCGTCATATAATGTACCGTGACACTCTTAAATGTTATGACTCAAGATACTTTACAAGTTTTACATGTCATGTTTTGTAGATGACTTTGGTTTCCCAGAAATAAAGGTTATGTTCTGCAAAACATTGCTGAAGAAGGCAGGGAAGTTTATTTATCGAAGTAATTTTCTCTACTAAAGGGATAATATGGCTACAATAAAACAGAATACAAGAAGTTTACAGTCTGATACTTTGTGGTGTCCTTTCCATCACATCTCCAAAACAGATTTCAGAAAGGATCACCTTTCCAGCACGATAATGTGTGGAACCACAAACAACTGAACAGAACACCAGAACAATGTGGTGACTGATTAAAAGCTTCACATCACATTCTGCAGGGTAGTAGTGTGTGTGTGTGTGGGTGCGTGTGCGTGTGTGTGTGTGTGTGGGGAGGGGTTCACAAAGAGTTGAACAAAAGTTAACTCCTCCAGGAACGGCTCTGATCTCCTGGCTAACCACTTTAAAAGATAGACCAGGCTCTCAGAGCATGGACACAGTGTATCTCCAAGGCACACTTACTTTAATACTGGCCAGGAGGTTGCCAAAAACAACATGAGGAAAAGGAAGAAAGTATTCTGATCCCACTGGGGTTTTGGTGGAATAGAAGAAAAAAAAAAAACCAAAAAAAAAAAGAAACAACAAGCTGAAGCTGGTGGTGGAGACCAGAATCTGCAAGTAATGTGAAATCTGATTATGGAAAGAGGAGGCAGCGAGACACTCAGGGCTGTTTATGTAAATCTACTCCTTACTGGAAACTCGTTTTTGTTTACCACAAAGATCTGTCCTTGAAATGAAAAAATAAAATAAATGGTAATTACTACAGCGAGTGTAGAGCCTTCTCACTTAATTGAATGCATATATATAGTATTATTATGATTCCATCATGTAAACAGAGGCTGTGATCAGAATTTCTACATGGGGAATGAAAGTCTTTAGCTACATGAGCCACTGTTGGTGACCATATGTGACTGAGCATTCTTTATGTGGACACTCTGGGTGAAAAACACCCCAACCTTGGTTTTTAATGAGTATTATATGGAGTGAAAATAGTCTCAAAATATCTGTGCGTGTGTACCTGTGCTTATTGTTGGTGTCATTTTTACCATTTCAAAAAAATGTCCAACTCTTCATCTAATCGATCTTGATCTTATGCGTTGATCCAACATCAACTTTAACTGAAACTATTAACCCCAGGTAGAAGTGGTAATAGATCAAAGGTCCGGTCTCAAAGCAGAACTGGGTGTTGACCAAAGAGGGATTTAACAGAGCCAGAGCTGTGGAGAATCTTTGATAATCCATGGGACAGAGCTTCACGGTGTCCTGGCAGGCAGTTCGCGGCATGAAATGAGCTTTGTCCCTCTGAGAGTCAAACTGGGACTGCGATGGGAAAAGTCGAGGTGATTCTTTTGTCATCTGTTGTCAATAACTGTACAGCTTGAGGACAGCCGAGGAATGAGTGCTTCGGAGGTTTGTGTGAGGAATAACAAGAGAAGAAGATCTTGAACTGGGGTGATTTACCCCCCCCAAAGGTTACAAAGCGAGAAAAGCTGTCGCAAAGGACATGATCAAATGGAACAAATTATTCTTAAGACTGACAAGCATTGTCTGCAATTCCTTTCTATATTTGCAGAGGAGCGGCTTTGTTTGGGAAATCTGGGTAAGAACGTTAAAGACGACAAAGTGAGACAATAAGAAACAGCTAGCGGATCCCGATGGGCATCAACACACACACAAAAAAAAACTGAAGAGCTTTTCGAGCCTCTCATGCACCTATCAATTATATCTGGATGCAGTTCACTGTTCAAGCATCTGAAAACCCCCCCTTCAGGCAATTATTTCTGAACTCTGACTCTCAAGACAAACGTTTGGTGGTAAGTGCACACCCAGATTCATGGCGTCCCTCTCTGGAGAGCATTTCATTTCTCAGGCTGTGATGAGCTCCTTTGTTCTCACTTTAACTCCCAGCATCCCATAATTGGCCACCATCTGGGGCTTTCATTCCTATTCTCTTCCCCCCTTTCCGACTTCTTTGTTTCCCTCCCATCGCCTGCTCCACATGTGCCACATGTGCATGTTTCTGGTAGGAAATCATACATCTGTTGTGTATCCATTAGACTTTCCTGAAAGATTATGTAATCTTATAATGAGGTCTGATTATCAAGATGGACTTCCTTAGACTACACAGTTATTTTCTGTCGTCGTGTTTTTCTAAAGAAAGAAAGCAAGCGAGACATGTGGGATAAGGGACAGATGACATTATGAAGGACGTCCCGTTGAGGTCCTTCGGCCTTTAAGTGACCTTTCTACATCGTGCTTTTGTTCTGTCACTTGGGTACACTCATCAAAAAAGATTCTCAGCTTAACTCTTCCTACACGGGTCACAGTGCACTGTTCATCTCTGCTGAAGCAGAAGCATGTCTAACGCCTCCGAGTTGTACGGAGGCCAGCAGCAGCTTGGGAATTTGTGAACTTGTTACCGGCTGGATTCTGGATTTTGTTAGATGTTTTCTTATCATTGCCAGTATAGCAGTCACCACGAATAATGTATTCTGTGGCCGATCTCTGGTAATGTAAAGCTGCAGATACCCATAAAACCCAGTTGAAAACCTTTTTCCTGTGAGGCTTCTATGTCAGACTATTACTGGAAATGTAATATCTGCTCCTCAAAGAGCTGCAAGCTTGCTCTGCTTGCAGCTCTTTGAGGTGCTTTATGAATGAAGTTGGCTGATAAAAGACTCAAAGGCTTTTTAACATTTTTTTTTTTTTTACAAAACAAACATATAATAATGACTTAAAGATGAGCAATAGATTTCCAGAATTGTTTCACTTAAAATCGTTCACATTTTGCAGCATCAGAACATCAGATCAAAAAAATATCCAAACAAAAATAAAAATGATGAAACCATGTGCGCTTTGTCTTTGTATAAGATGGCAGCTAGCTTAGGCAGGTCAGCAGCCAAAGGCCATCTGTTGACAAGAAAAGACAAGTTTATCTGATGTTCGGCATGAACTGTTTGAATATAGTTCGTTAGAGCGAGCGTGTTCCTGAGGCGGGGTGGGGAGGCAAACGAGGACAAACAGGCTACAGACAGGAGAGTTGTGATGGATGAACCCCTCTGTTGGATTATGACAAGGAAATCATCGAGATCCATCAAAACACTGCTATCAGCTTCACTGATCAAGGATCCACTGATGAGGAAGTTGGCTTAATTGGGACTCCTCACCAATGAAGAAAAAATGCCATATGCTGCAACAGGAGGAGCGTGAAATATGAGACTAATTAAAAAACATAGTTGCTGAGGACAACGGCACGTTGCAGGAAAATGGTTGAAGAAATAAAGCCTCAATACGAAGAAATAATGCTCTGGTTTGTCTTATTGTTGGCTACTTCAAATGAATGTCCACAAGCCTGGTAGCTGAAGCTCCAACACACACATCTCGCCAAACAAGAGGTCCGAGCTAATAAACACAGAGCATTACTGCTGGTAATTGATATCATTTACAATGAATTACCCCATCACCCGGTTGTGTGTGTATGCGAGCCTGTGGTTTGTCCCCGAGCAGTAGAGCTCAAGAGCAGCGCCCCATCTGTTAGTGTTGTTGACAGCTGTGTGTAAGATTGCGTGTGTGTGACCGCAGGGGGCGTGTAGGGTGGGAAAATGACGGATCGCAGCGTCGAATGACAGGGAGGGGAGCGGATACAAAATAAATGACTCCATGTATTAGTCGCTAATTTATATCAATACTTACACACTGAAGCATGACACGAACACACGCTCTCATTAAAATCACACCAATTCTTTGCTCAAAACAAACACAGCGTGAAATGCCACAACTCTGCAAGTCCCGAGGGGAAGACATTTTTAACAAAAGTGACATATATTGAAAAAAGAAAAAAAAAAAAAAAAAGGCTGAGAGTTTTAGGCATAAATTCCATAAAAACAGGATTTTCTGAATTTCACTGCCCTGCCTACCTAATGTTAGCGCAGCTTTTGAGACTAGACCAGAGGTAAAGATGCAGAAATCAGCTGGTGATCGTCTGACTGATGACTGGCCAGTTGGAAGCTCAACTGGCCAGTAGGACTAATTTTATTTTTTGTTTCAATGAGATGTAAACATGAAGACAAAAAAAGCACAAATGCGACCCAAATTAGCTTTTTTTTTGCCCGTTTGCAAACAATATGTGCCTTTTTTTACTGCATGGCCCAATTCTGATCTATTCACAGCCCCAAAAATTATTGGACTTTTATGTCATTGGTGTGAAACATGCGTTATGATTCTGCACCATAAAAAACCAGATGTGGTAAACCAGGACGTAAACAATGACAGAAAATTACGATTATGAACTTATGGAGGAAGTCTGCGACAGTGAATCGCACCGCATCACAATCTGCCCACTCTTGGCTCTGACTACACATCCACATTGCAGTCAATGATCCATGAAACGCCGTTGCTATTAGTTGTGTTTTCTTTTTTATTGGCTTCCTTCGTATTATGATCTCGTGACCATAGGCTTTCATTAACGTATAAACTTTAAAATCAATCCATAATCAACTCCATCCGTTATTACTTCTGTAAACAACGTGCTGCTGTGTGACATCTACGTATTTTGTCAATAAGCATAAATGTTTGCACATTTCAGCAGCTGTTCTGTAAATCTACTTTCTTTGTAATATGCATATTGATGCTGCTGTTTAGTGACACTAATTGTGCTAATCGCTAATGCAGGATGCTAATGTCAGTTTCAAGTGCCATCTCAGTATTAATCTGCTCCCAGTATGAATGATTAGCGACCCCTCACAGTAGGATGGTTAGAATAATCTTCTAAATGAATGCGGTCCTCGTATTTTCCTATTTTGCAGATAAACCGAAGACCAGAACTCCGCCGCAAATTTCTAATGAGTGCAATCAGATCGTAATTAGACGTCGTGGCTCGTACGTTTAGTTTTAAAGTGAATTCTCCAGATGATCGCCCCTGCTCCCTTTCCCAGCAGCTGCATTTCCCCCCCAATAAAACCCCTCCATACAGCAAGCCAAACTTTGCATTTAATGCCCCCATGTAGAATTATAGGAGCCCTCCTCTCTAAAGTGGAAATGAAAGTGCTCGCCTCAAACTTTACAACCCCTCAGCACCCACAGCTTCGCATTACTGCAACGCCGAGCTAATGCATGTAGCCCTGTCCACCACTGCAAGTTTCAGGGAGAGAGAGAGATAGAGAGAAAGGCTAGAGCTCTCGGAGACAAACAACTTTATCGCCCTTTTGTCTGTTGGTAAACGTAATCCAACTTTTCTGGCTCTCGTTATTTCTGGGAAGCTGCTCAGGACTATCAGGTTACACCTCGCCGAGGCCCCCAGGGCACGCTGGGTGGGGTGGTGTCCCTCTGCTGGGGACACCACTCCACAGGAGATCCCACATAATGAAATATAAGCTGCAGCAGCAATGCGCGACGAACAAACACGGGGACGCTGAAGATACCACAGATGTTTTCTACAAACAGCACGGAGAACAGAACATTCAGTAACGGCACAATGTGGCGTCTGTTGGGATCATCTAAGGGATTTATTTATCTCCAGAATTTCTCCGGGAAAGCCATTGCCTTGTCTTAAAAGAAGACTTCCTAACGATTAGGGTGGTTTTGGTCATAAAACTCCTGAGGCACAAGAACTAAAATGCTGGTTTGGGGAAAAAGGGGCGGTTGGGTTTACCAGCTCAAAGATTCGCTGAAGCTGCATGATATGATGCATTTCTACTGGACAAAGCTAAACAGTTATATAGCCAGCCCTCTGAAGACAAGAGGTTTTGCTTTTTGGTAAAACAAATTCAAAGCTCGATTAAGTTCCCACTATCTATTTGAGCCAACAAATTTGAGATGCTTTGAAAACAAAATGTGCTAAATAACAGTAAATTCAATTATGAGAGATTTAAGTGTCATTTGATGTGACAGTCCTTTAAGGGTTAGATTGAAATGATTGTATATTTTGATGAGAATGAGAGGGGAAGGAAATCATCACATCTCATATCTTCAGTCTGTTCCTTTTTGAACACATTTTTTTTCCTTCTGTTTTGACTGTTACCAGCTCAAAATAAATAAATACATTTACTGTGATACATTTCTTATAAGAATTCTGATTTATTAATTGATAAGTTCCAATTAATGATGTTTAAGTCCATATTGCCCAAAGAAGTCATATGAAGAGTTTGGAGACAAAGCTTTTCCGTGCTGCTATTGAGAATCCATTTTATTGACAGACCAGAGGCGCGTAAGCCTGACTCTGTGGCCATGTGACTGAGGATTAGCAACATGACCTTAAAGGTCAGAGGTTATCTGGTTTGGTCTGAGGCTGTCAGACAGCTTCACAGTGAGAATTAAATGCTGGGATTCCTCATGTGGATAAGCATCTTCATAAAGCACACACAGGTGCACTGCTGTTGTCTAACCTTTAAGGATTTCTCTTAATGGGGGAGGGGCATAAACAGGAAAACTTCTTAAGACCAATTTTGGGGGGTCGGCAAAGTTGCAGAGAAATTTAACGTTAATTGTGGTTTAAAAAGTTTAAAAAGGACAATTCAAGACTTTTCCAAGATTGGGGGGGGGTCCGCGACTAAAGCATCCTCTGATGACATAAGTGCACAACTTTCTCAACAGTGGTTACAAAAAAAAAAAAAAAAAGAAAGAGAGAGGAAAACTCACAGACCACTATGCCCATTTACGGTCAGTCAGTGTTCTGCAAAGCTTGTTAAATAAATCAAATGGTCTCTGGAGAGAAAAACAAAACACTGAAGGCTCCTTCCAAACTCTGATTCATCAACAAAGCAACAAGCTCAGGTCTTGGTGCGAGTCTCTTAAGGTATGGAATCCACACTTCACATGCCTTCCTTTGCAAGGTATGATGAAGCCGTTCCATGTCTGAAGCTTGTGTTAACACAGCCTGGTTCAAAGACGCCAAGCAGGTCATGGATTTTATTTTGAAATAAAAGAACATCTTCAATCAATTCCATGGCAGCATCCACAAACAAAGTCGCTGCAGTGCAGTGGATCATTCCCGGGCAATCAGACGCTGTGATATGCTATTCTATCCTCCTGAGAGCTTCACAAAGTACATGCCATTCTCCGATCGCCTTCAACAACACAGAGCCAGCGAACATGTGGCCGGTTTATTTTTATGTTTTCTTGGCTGGTGTTGGCTGGAAGCGGAAATTCCCAGCAGCAGCAGCAGCAGCAGCAGCAGCAGCAGCAGCAGCAGCGGCGGCATTTGGCTCACAGATTGGTAATCATTTCATTAAGGGTGTCAGATACGGTGCAGCTATAAATCAAAGATGAAATCTTCTAACATGATTCATTTGAAGGTGGGATTGTTGCATTTAACCAAGAAAAGGGAATTTAGTTTTTCAGTAGCAGCCTATATAAGTGAAGTTTCTCATATTCTGGCTGAAAAAATAGTTCTGTCCTTTGAACCTTTTCCACATTTGAGCACTTTAACGTTTAAGTATCGTATTCAGATTCCACACAACGGCTTCAGACAAAGCCACACACAGTCGTAAAGTGAAAGGTTTATAAAATTCTTGAAAAAAAAAAAAAAGGGTGGTGTTTATTATTCACTCCTATTTACTCTGTTTCAGAGGGATAAGAAAACAGTTGTTGCCAGAAACAACTATTAATTGTGATCAATCGATTATTGGAAAAATAAGCAATTAATTTAGTAATCGATTAATTGCTAACTGGAGTAAGCAGACTCAAAAAAAGTCCATTTACTGAAAGCTGCACCAAAAAATAGATACATACATGAACTTTTCACATGTTAATTTTTATATCGGCATGATTCCTTTGCTACAAATAAACAAGGGCACATGTGAACTGATTATTTTCTTATTCTAAAAAGGAATTAAATTATGTGTTTATTTGCATTTTTCATACATTTCTAATATTGCACAAAAAAGGCTTTGTGGCTTTATGACTGCACCATTGTTTAAAAATCAAATCAGTCATCAAAAAGACTGATTACTAAAATAATTAGTTGCTGCCCTAACAGAAACACGTAAGAGTTCTTGACTATACATAACGAACAGTGTACAACTGGATATGCTGTGTGGAGTGGCATAAATTGCCAAAACAAGTGATGGAATATTAAAAGCTTTTAATCACTTTAAATTGCAATTGGGTCGATAATGTGCACTTTACATGGTGAAGCACGGTGGTGGCAGCTCTACGCTATGGAAATGCTTTTCTTCAGCAGTGAGATAAAAGCTTCTAGAAGCTAAATACAGGGCAATCCTGGAAGAGAAACTTTAACATTCAGCAGAACACTTGCTACACTTTATGTGCATAGATCCTTATGTAGAAACTAATCCCGGTTAGGTAAAGCATTCGCTTACTTTGGGCTAAACGGCTCGACTGAAGCGAGCTGAGTGGATGCAAAGATGGAGAAAAACACCACAGCAAGATCTGAGTGGATCATGAAGGATGCATGGTTGGTGCTGCGCTTCTGTCACTCCATTTGTTTTTCAGAGGGAATCAAAGACAAAACTCAAGGACATAAATCTTCAAACTGAGAGGGGAAGGCATGGAAAGCTGTAGTAACAAATAAGGAATGTGAACAATAACATGCGGGTTCAACATTTTCCATCCAAAGTCTTTTTTTTTTGTTGTTTTTAAAGATTTATAGCAGGAGATTTAGGTTTGCGGAGAAACAACAAAGCACAAGATATTTTGGAGAAGTTTTGTGTTTGCCCCACTTTCTTTGATATCTGAGGTGTGACACTTGTAAGGAAAACCTTGTCACGGATTTTACTTTTACCTGTTGACTCCGCACGCCATAAACAAATCCCCTCCGAAAGGCTTAAAAGCGACGAATATGTCCTTTGAAATGTGAAGAGCACAAGAGGGAGGGTTATAAATAAGCAGCCACACGCTCACTTCTGTGCAAGTTTGGAGAAAGAACGGGGACATCGCTGAAAGATGGGAGCGTTTCCATCCGTCAGAGGCCTCATGCTGAGAGGTTATGCTGCTTGAATTGCGGCAGAACTAACTGTAAAAGTCGTGCTGAATTGCAGGAAAGTTACAGAAGGAGCCAAGCTTTATTTGATTTCCCGTGACTTCAAGGAAAAATGGAAGCACGGCACCTCGGCAGACCATGACCTCAACATTGATACAAAGCAGAAAACGAAACCACCCATTCCACTTTAAAATGGAACTTAAAGAGATTCCTCCCAACAAAACAGTGGAAATCCCCGTTAAAATTTACTCCCAGACTGTTAATCTAACCACTTTCACAACAAGCCGCCACTACAGAACCGCTTTACTGCACAGACAGGCTAGACGACTCATTAAAGTGACTCGCACGGAGAGAAAATGTGAACAAACGTGACATATTTTTGTTCGGCGGCTGGCCGGCAGACCTCACCTGGACCTGGCCTTTGCCCATGATCTTGTCCACAATCTCGTTGTCGTCCTTGTTAAGCATGCTCTTGTCGAAACACTTCTCGTAGCACAGGATCCGCAGGTACTGGGATCCCTCCAGCTCGATCTCAAACTCCTGGAAAACGACGCAGGTGGAGAGAGAGGGATTTAAAACGGCTGATTGGACAGGAGGCGC